>OY755038.1:126992907-127438560 GCA_963576565.1 Aspidapion aeneum
CATACAGACATACAGACATACAGACATACAGACATACAGACATACAGACATACAGACATAGACATACAGACAGACAGACATACAGACATACAGACATACAGACATACAGACATACAGACATACAGACATACAGACATACAGACATACAGACATACAGACATACAGACATACAGACATACAGACATACAGACATACAGACATACAGACATACAGACATACAGACATACAGACATACAGACATACAGACATACAGACATACAGACATACAGACATACAGACATACAGACATACAGACATACAGACATACAGACATACAGACATACAGACAGACAGACATACAGACATACAGACATACAGACAGACATACAGACAGACATACAGACAGACATACAGACAGACATACAGACAGACATACAGACAGACATACAGACAGACATACAGACAGACATACAGACAGACTACAGACATACAGACAGACATACAGACAGACATACAGACAGACATACAGACAGACATACAGACAGACATACAGACAGACATACAGACAGACATACAGACAGACATACAGACAGACAGACATACAGACAGACATACAGACAGACATACAGACAGACATACAGACAGACATACAGACAGACATACAGACAGACATACAGACAGACATACAGACAGACATACAGACAGACATACAGACAGACATACAGACAGACATACAGACAGACATACAGACAGACATACAGACAGACATACAGACAGACATACAGACAGACATACAGACAGACATACAGACAGACATACAGACAGACATACAGACAGACATACAGACAGACATACAGACAGACATACAGACAGACATACAGACAGACATACAGACAGACAGACATACAGACAGACATACAGACAGACATACAGACAGACATACAGACAGACATACAGACAGACATACAGACAGACATACAGACAGACATACAGACAGACATACAGACAGACATACAGACAGACATACAGACAGACATACAGACAGACATACAGACAGACATACAGACAGACATACAGACAGACATACAGACAGACATACAGACAGACATACAGACAGACATACAGACAGACATACAGACAGACATACAGACAGCGACATACAGACAGACATACAGACAGACATACAGACAGACATACAGACAGACATACAGACAGACATACAGACAGACATACAGACAGACATACAGACAGACATACAGACAGACATACAGACAGACATACAGACAGACATACAGACAGACATACAGACAGACATACAGACAGACATACAGACAGACATACAGACAGACATACAGACAGACATACAGACAGACATACAGACAGACATACAGACAGACATACAGACAGACATACAGACAGACATACAGACAGACATACAGACAGACATACAGACAGACATACAGACAGACATACAGACAGACATACAGACAGACATACAGACAGACATACAGACAGACATACAGACAGACATACAGACAGACATACAGACAGACATACAGACAGACATACAGACAGACATACAGACAGACATACAGACAGACATACAGACAGACATACAGACAGACATACAGACAGACATACAGACAGACATACAGACAGACATACAGACAGACATACAGACAGACATACAGACAGACATACAGACAGACATACAGACAGACATACAGACAGACATACAGACAGACATACAGACAGACATACAGACAGACATACAGACAGACATACAGACAGACATACAGACAGACATACAGACAGACATACAGACAGACATACAGACAGACATACAGACAGACATACAGACAGACATACAGACAGACATACAGACAGACATACAGACAGACATACAGACAGACATACAGACAGACATACAGACAGACATACAGACAGACATACAGACAGACATACAGACAGACATACAGACAGACATACAGACAGACATACAGACAGACATACAGACAGACATACAGACAGACATACAGACAGACATACAGACAGACATACAGACAGACATACAGACAGACATACAGACAGACATACAGACAGACATACAGACAGACATACAGACAGACATACAGACAGACATACAGACAGACATACAGACAGACATACAGACAGACATACAGACAGACATACAGACAGACATACAGACAGACATACAGACAGACATACAGACAGACATACAGACAGACATACAGACAGACATACAGACAGACATACAGACAGACATACAGACAGACATACAGACAGACATACAGACAGACATACAGACAGACATACAGACAGACATACAGACAGACATACAGACAGACATACAGACAGACATACAGACAGACATACAGACAGACATACAGACAGACATACAGACAGACATACAGACAGACATACAGACAGACATACAGACAGACAGACATACAGACAGACATACAGACAGACATACAGACATACAGACAGACATACATCAGACAGACATACAGACAGACATACAGACAGACATACAGACAGACATACAGACAGACATACAGACAGACATACAGACAGACATACAGACAGACATACAGACAGACATACAGACAGACATACAGACAGACATACAGACAGACATACAGACAGACATACAGACAGACATACAGACAGACATACAAGACAACAGACATACAGACAGACATACAGACAGACATACAGACAGACATACAGAGACAGACATACAGACAGACATACAGACAGACATACAGACAGACATACAGACAGACATACAGACAGACATACAGACAGACATACAGACAGACATACAGACAGACATACAGACAGACATACAGACAGACATACAGACAGACATACAGACAGACATACAGACAGACATACAGACAGACATACAGACAGACATACAGACAGACATACAGACAGACATACAGACAGACATACAGACAGACATACAGACAGACATACAGACAGACATACAGACAGACATACAGACAGACATACAGACAGACATACAGACAGACATACAGACAGACATACAGACAGACATACAGACAGACATACAGACAGACATACAGACAGACATACAGACAGACATACAGACAGACATACAGACAGACATACAGACAGACATACAGACAGACATACAGACAGACATACAGACAGACATACAGACAGACATACAGACAGACAGACAGACAGACATACAGACAGACATACAGACAGACATACAGACAGACATACAGACAGACATACAGACAGACATACAGACAGACATACAGACAGACATACAGACAGACATACAGACAGACATACAGACAGACATACAGACAGACATACAGACAGACATACAGACAGACAGACATACAGACAGACATACAGACAGACATACAGACAGACATACAGACAGACATACAGACAGACATACAGACAGACATACAGACAGACATACAGACAGACATACAGACAGACATACAGACAGACATACAGACAGACATACAGACAGACATACAGACAGACATACAGACAGACATACAGACAGACATACAGACAGACATACAGACAGACATACAGACAGACATACAGACAGACATACAGACAGACATACAGACAGACATACAGACAGACATACAGACAGACATACAGACAGACATACAGACAGACATACAGACAGACATACAGACAGACATACAGACAGACATACAGACAGACATACAGACAGACATACAGACAGACATACAGACAGACATACAGACAGACATACAGACAGACATACAGACAGACATACAGACAGACATACAGACAGACATACAGACAGACATACAGACAGACATACAGACAGACATACAGACAGACATACAGACAGACATACAGACAGACATACAGACAGACATACAGACAGACATACAGACAGACATACAGACAGACATACAGACAGACATACAGACAGACATACAGACAGACATACAGACAGACATACAGACAGACATACAGACAGACATACAGACAGACATACAGACAGACATACAGACAGACATACAGACAGACATACAGACAGACATACAGACAGACATACAGACAGACATACAGACAGACATACAGACAGACATACAGACAGACATACAGACAGACATACAGACAGACATACAGACAGACATACAGACAGACATACAGACAGACATACAGACAGACATACAGACAGACATACAGACAGACATACAGACAGACATACAGACAGACATACAGACAGACATACAGACAGACATACAGACAGACATACAGACAGACATACAGACAGACATACAGACAGACATACAGACAGACATACAGACAGACATACAGACAGACATACAGACAGACATACAGACAGACATACAGACAGACATACAGACAGACATACAGACAGACATACAGACAGACATACAGACAGACATACAGACAGACATACAGACAGACATACAGACAGACATACAGACAGACATACAGACAGACATACAGACAGACATACAGACAGACAGACATACAGACAGACATACAGACAGACATACAGACAGACATACAGACAGACATACAGACAGACATACAGACAGACATACAGACAGACATACAGACAGACATACAGACAGACATACAGACAGACATACAGACAGACATACAGACAGACATACAGACAGACATACAGACAGACATACAGACAGACATACAGACAGACATACAGACAGACATACAGACAGACATACAGACAGACATACAGACAGACATACAGACAGACATACAGACAGACATACAGACAGACATACAGACAGACATACAGACAGACATACAGACAGACATACAGACAGACATACAGACAGACATACAGACAGACATACAGACAGACATACAGACAGACATACAGACAGACATACAGACAGACATACAGACAGACATACAGACAGACATACAGACAGACATACAGACAGACATACAGACAGACATACAGACAGACATACAGACATACAGACAATACAGACAGACATACAGACAGACATACAGACAGACATACAGACAGACAGACATACAGACAGACATACAGACAGACATACAGACAGACATACAGACAGACATACAGACAGACATACAGACAGACATACAGACAGACATACAGACAGACATACAGACAGACATACAGACAGACATACAGACAGACATACAGACAGACATACAGACAGACATACAGACAGACATACAGACAGACATACAGACAGACATACAGACAGACATACAGACAGACATACAGACAGACATACAGACAGACATACAGACAGACATACAGACAGACATACAGACAGACATACAGACAGACATACAGACAGACATACAGACAGACATACAGACAGACATACAGACAGACATACAGACAGACATACAGACAGACATACAGACAGACATACAGACAGACATACAGACAGACATACAGACAGACATACAGACAGACATACAGACAGACATACAGACAGACATACAGACAGACATACAGACAGACATACAGACAGACATACAGACAGACATACAGACAGACATACAGACAGACATACAGACAGACATACAGACAGACATACAGACAGACATACAGACAGACATACAGACAGACATACAGACAGACATACAGACAGACATACAGACAGACATACAGACAGACAGACATACAGACAGACATACAGACAGACATACAGACAGACATACAGACAGACATACAGACAGACATACAGACAGACATACAGACAGACATACAGACAGACATACAGACAGACATACAGACAGACATACAGACAGACATACAGACAGACATACAGACAGACATACAGACAGACATACAGACAGACATACAGACAGACATACAGACAGACATACAGACAGACATACAGACAGACATACAGACAGACATACAGACAGACATACAGACAGACATACAGACAGACATACAGACAGACATACAGACAGACATACAGACAGACATACAGACAGACATACAGACAGACATACAGACAGACATACAGACAGACATACAGACAGACATACAGACAGACATACAGACAGACATACAGACGACATACAGACAGACATACAGACAGACATACAGACAGACATACAGACAGACATACAGACAGACATACAGACAGACATACAGACAGACATACAGACAGACATACAGACAGACATACAGACAGACATACAGACAGACATACAGACAGACATACAGACAGACATACAGACAGACATACAGACAGACATACAGACAGACATACAGACAGACATACAGACAGACATACAGACAGACATACAGACAGACATACAGACAGACATACAGACAGACATACAGACAGACATACAGACAGACATACAGACAGACATACAGACAGACATACAGACAGACATACAGACAGACATACAGACAGACATACAGACAGACATACAGACAGACATACAGACAGACATACAGACAGACATACAGACAGACATACAGACAGACATACAGACAGACATACAGACAGACATACAGACAGACATACAGACAGACATACAGACAGACATACAGACAGACATACAGACAGACATACAGACAGACATACAGACAGACATACAGACAGACATACAGACAGACATACAGACAGACATACAGACAGACATACAGACAGACATACAGACAGACATACAGACAGACATACAGACAGACATACAGACAGACATACAGACAGACATACAGACAGACATACAGACAGACATACAGACAGACATACAGACAGACATACAGACAGACATACAGACAGACATACAGACAGACATACAGACAGACATACAGACAGACATACAGACAGACATACAGACAGACATACAGACAGACATACAGACAGACATACAGACAGACATACAGACAGACATACAGACAGACATACAGACCAGACATACAGACAGACATACAGACAGACATACAGACAGACATACAGACAGACATACAGACAGACATACAGACAGACATACAGACAGACATACAGACAGACATACAGACAGACATACAGACAGACATACAGACAGACATACAGACAGACATACAGACAGACATACAGACAGACATACAGACAGACATACAGACAGACATACAGACAGACATACAGACAGACATACAGACAGACATACAGACATACAGACAGACATACAGACAGACATACAGACAGACATACAGACAGACATACAGACAGACATACCAGACAGACATACAGACAGACATACAGACAGACATACAGACAGACATACAGACAGACATACAGACAGACATACAGACAGACATACAGACAGACATACAGACAGACATACAGACAGACATACAGACAGACATACAGACAGACATACAGACAGACATACAGACAGACATACAGACAGACATACAGACAGACATACAGACAGACATACAGACAGACATACAGACAGACATACAGACAGACATACAGACAGACATACAGACAGACATACAGACAGACATACAGACAGACATACAGACAGACATACAGACAGACATACAGACAGACATACAGACAGACATACAGACCAGACATACAGACAGACATACAGACAGACATACAGACAGACATACAGACAGACATACAGACAGACATACAGACAGACATACAGACAGACATACAGACAGACATACAGACAGACATACAGACAGACATACAGACAGACATACAGACAGACATACAGACAGACATACAGACAGACATACAGACAGACATACAGACAGACATACAGACAGACATACAGACAGACATACAGACAGACATACAGACAGACATACAGACAGACATACAGACAGACATACAGACAGACATACAGACAGACATACAGACAGACATACAGACAGACATACAGACAGACATACAGACAGACATACAGACAGACATACAGACAGACATACAGACAGACATACAGACAGACATACAGACAGACATACAGACATACAGACAGACATACAGACAGACATACAGACAGACACATACAGACAAACAGACAGACATACAGACAGACATACAGACAGACATACAGACAGACATACAGACAGACATACAGACAGACATACAGACAGACATACAGACAGACATACAGACAGACATACAGACAGACATAACAGACAGACATACAGACAGACATACAGACAGACATACAGACAGACATACAGACAGACATACAGACAGACATACAGACAGACATACAGACAGACATACAGACAGACTACAGACAGACATACAGACAGACATACAGACAGACATACAGACAGACATACAGACAGACATACAGACAGACAGACAGACATACAGACAGACATACAGACAGACATACAGACAGACATACAGACAGACATACAGACAGACATACAGACAGACATACAGACAGACATACAGACAGACATACAGACAGACATACAGACAGACATACAGACAGACATACAGACAGACATACAGACAGACATACAGACAGACATACAGACAGACATACAGACAGACATACAGACAGACATACAGACAGACATACAGACAGACATACAGACAGACATACAGACAGACATACAGACAGACATACAGACAGACATACAGACAGACATACAGACAACATACAGACAGACATACAGACAGACATACAGACAGACATACAGACAGACATACAGACAGACATACAGACAGACATACAGACAGACATACAGACAGACATACAGACAGACATACAGACAGACATACAGACAGACATACAGACAGACATACAGACAGACATACAGACAGACATACAGACAGACATACAGACAGACTACAGACAGACTACAGACATACAGACAGACATACAGACATACAGACAGACATACAGACAGACATACAGACAGACAGACATACAGACAGACATACAGACAGACATACAGACAGACATACAGACAGACATACAGACAGACATACAGACAGACATACAGACAGACATACAGACAGACATACAGACAGACATACAGACAGAACAGACAGACATACAGACAGACATACAGACAGACATACAGACAGACATACAGACAGACATACAGACAGACATACAGACAGACATACAGACAGACATACAGACAGACATACAGACAGACATACAGACAGACATACAGACAGACATACAGACAGACATACAGACAGACATACAGACAGACATACAGACAGACATACAGACAGACATACAGACAGACATACAGACAGACATACAGACAGACATACAGACAGACATACAGACAGACATACAGACAGACATACAGACAGACATACAGACAGACATACAGACAGACATACAGACAGACATACAGACAGACATACAGACAGACATACAGACAGACATACAGACAGACATACAGACAGACATACAGACAGACATACAGACAGACATACAGACAGACATACAGACAGACATACAGACAGACATACAGACAGACATACAGACAGACATACAGACAGACATACAGACAGACATACAGACAGACATACAGACAGACATACAGACATAGACAGACATACAGACAGACATACAGACAGACATACAGACAGACATACAGACAGACATACAGACAGACATACAGACAGACATACAGACATACAGACAGACAACAGACAGACATACAGACAGACATACAACAGACATACAGACATACAGACAGACATACAGACCATACAACAGACATACAGACAGACATACAGACAGACATACAGACATACATACAGACAGACATACAGACATACAGACATACAGACATACAGACTACAGACATACAGACATACAGACATACAGACATACAGACATACAGACATACAGACATACAGACATACAGACATACAGACATACAGACATACAGACATACAGACATACAGACATACAGACATACAGACATACAGACATACAGACATACAGACATACAGACATACAGCTACAGACATACAGACATACAGACATACAGACATACAGACATACAGACATACAGACATACAGACATACAGACATACAGACATACAGACATACAGACATACAGACATACAGACATACAGACATACAGACATACAGACATACAGACATACAGACATACAGACATACAGACATACAGACATACAGACATACAGACATACAGACATACAGACATACAGACATACAGACATACAGACATACAGACATACAGACATACAGACATACAGACCATACAGACATACAGACATACAGACATACAGACATACAACAGACATACAGACATACAGACATACAGACATACAGACATACAGACATACAGACATACAGACATACAGACATACAGACATACAGACATACAGACATACAGACATACAGACATACAGACATACAGACATACAGACAACACATACAGACATACAGACATACAGACATACAGACATACAGACCATACAGACATACAGACATACAGACATACAGACATACAGACATACAGACATACAGACATACAGACATACAGACATACAGACTACAGACTACAGACATACAGACATACAGACATACAGACATACAGACATACAGACATACAGACATACAGACATACAGACATACAGACATACAGACATACAGACATACAGACATACAGACATACAGACATACAGACATACAGACATACAGACATACAGACATACAGACATACAGACATACAGACATACAGACATACAGACATACAGACATACAGACATACAGACATACAGACATACAGACATACAGACATACAGACATACAGACATACAGACATACAGACATCAGACATACAGACATACAGACATACAGACATACAGACATACAGACATACAGACATACAGACATACAGACATACAGACATACAGACATACAGACATACAGACATACAGACATACAGACATACAGACATACAGACATACAGACATAACATACAGACATACAGACATACAGACATACAGACATACAGACATACAGACATACAGACATACAGACATACAGACATACAGACATACAGACATACAGACATACAGACATACAGACATACAGACATACAGACATACAGACATACAGACATACAGACATACAGACATACAGACATACAGACATACAGACATACAGACATACAGACATACAGACATACAGACATACAGACATACAGACATACAGACATACAGACATACAGAACATACAGACATACAGACATACAGACATACAGACAGACATACAGACATACAGACATACAGACATACAGACATACAGACATACAGACATACAGACATACAGACATACAGACATACAGACATACAGACATACAGACATACAGACATACAGACATACAGACATACAGACATACAGACATACAGACATACAGACAGACATACAGACATACAGACATACAGACATACAGACATACAGACATACAGACATACGACATACAGACATACAGACATACAGACATACAGACATACAGACATACAGACATACAGACATACAGACATACAGACATACAGACATACAGACATACAGACATACAGACATACAGACATACAGACATACAGACATACAGACATACAGACATACAGACATACAGACATACAGACATACAGACATACAGACATACAGACATACAGACATACAGACATACAGACATACAGAAGACATACAGACATACAGACATACAGACATACAGACATACAGACATACAGACATACAGACATACAGACATACAGACATACAGACATACAGACATACAGACATACAGACATACAGACATACAGACATACAGACATACAGACATACAGACATACAGACATACAGACATACAGACATACAGACATACAGACATACAGACATACAGACATACAGACATACAGACATACAGACATACAGACATACAGACATACAGACATACAGACATACAGACATACAGACATACAGACATACAGACATACAGACATACAGACATACAGACATACAGACAGACATACAGACATACAGACATACAGACATACAGACATACAGACATACAGACATACAGACATACAGACATACAGACATACAGACATACAGACATACAGACATACAGACATACAGATACAGACATACAGACATACAGACATACAGACATACAGACATACAGACATACAGACATACAGACATACAGACATACAGACATACAGACATACAGACATACAGACATACAGACATACAGACATACAGACATACAGACATACAGACATACAGACATACAGACATACAGACATACAGACATACAGACATACAGACATACAGACATACAGACATACAGACATACAGACATACAGACATACAGACATACAGACATACAGACATACAGACATACAGACATACAGACATACAGACATACAGACATACAGACATACAGACATACAGACATACAGACATACAGACATACAGACATACAGACATACAGACATACAGACATACAGACATACAGACATACAGACATACAGACATACAGACATACAGACATACAGACATACAGACATACAGACATACAGACATACAGACATACAGACATACAGACATACAGACATACAGACATACAGACATACAGACATACAGACATACAGACATACAGACATACAGACATACAGACATACAGACATACAGACATACAGACATACAGACATACAGACATACAGACATACAGACATACAGACATACAGACATACAGACATACAGACATACAGACATACAGACATACAGACATACAGACATACAGACATACAGACATACAGACATACAGACATACAGACATACAGACATACAGACATACAGACATACAGACATACAGACATACAGACATACAGACATACAGACATACAGACATACAGACATACAGACATACAGACATACAGACATACAGACATACAGACATACAGACATACAGACATACAGACATACAGACATACAGACATACAGACATACAGACATACAGACATACAGACATACAGACATACAGACATACAGACATACAGACATACAGACATACAGACATACAGACATACAGACATACAGACATACAGACATACAGACATACAGACATACAGACATACAGACATACAGACATACAGACATACAGACATACAGACATACAGACATACAGACATACAGACATACAGACATACAGACATACAGACATACAGACATACAGACATACAGACATACAGACATACAGACATACAGACATACAGACATACAGACATACAGACATACAGACATACAGACATACAGACATACAGACATACAGACATACAGACATACAGACAGACATACAGACAGACATACAGACAGACATACAGACAGACATACAGACAGACATACAGACAGACATACAGACATACAGACATACAGACATACAGACATACAGACATACAGACATACAGACATACAGACATACAGACATACAGACATACAGACATACAGACATACAGACATACAGACATACAGACATACAGACATACAGACATACAGACATACAGACATACAGACATACAGACATACAGACATACAGACATACAGACATACAGACATACAGACATACAGACATACAGACATACAGACATACAGACATACAGACATACAGACATACAGACATACAGACATACAGACATACAGACATACAGACATACAGACATACAGACATACAGACATACAGACATACAGACATACAGACATACAGACATACAGACATACAGACATACAGACATACAGACATACAGACATACAGACATACAGACATACAGACATACAGACATACAGACATACAGACATACAGACATACAGACATACAGACATACAGACATACAGACATACAGACAGACAGACAGACATACAGACAGACAGCCATACAGATAGATATACAGATAGACATACAGACAGACATACAGACAGACATACAGACAGGCATACAGACAGACATACAGACAGCGCAACAAAAAATTTCAAAATCATCTAAAACGCAAAGATATATAAAAATTTTTGAAATCGAAGCAACTTTTTTTTTCTCAAAAAAATTACGATCACCATAGCTCTCACTACCATAATATAGTAGTAGTGTGAGCTAATAAGTATTGCACTTAATCGGGGTAGAAACAATTGTGGTCCAGACTTTAAAATCGATTTTACAAATACATGCCGACTAGTTGGATTAACTTTTTACACATGTTATTTATAAAGATTTTTTGCATTGGGGACACCCTCAAAGAATGGTCCACAATTAAGCGGTCTAGGACAACTGGGCGCCGCCAACTGGGCGCCAGGCCAACTCGGCGCCAGACTTAAAAAAAAAATCGATAAAATGTGCTGATGGAAAACAGAATAGATATATTTTTTATACAAAAACACCTTTAAAAAATCTTTAAAAAATTTTGTTAAATGACCTTAAGCAATGTAATATTTCAAGTTTGAGACAAATCGGTTGGTAAATAAGAAAATCCTTTAAGTTCGAGTAAAAAAATTTGTTAAATGACCTCAAGCAATGTAATGTTTCAAATTTGAGACAAATCGGTTAATAAATAAGAATGTCCGCCATATTGGATCGGCCATTTTGATTTTTTTAAGTTTGAGTAAAAAATTGTGTTAAATGACCTTAAGCAATGTAATATTTTAAATTTGAGATAAATTAGTTAGTAAATAAGAAAATCCGCCATTTTGGATTCGCCATTTTGATTTTTTTAAGTTTGAGGATAAAACTGTATTAAGTGATCTCAGGCACTGCAAACTTTCAAGTTTTAGACAAATCGGTTCAAAAATAAAGAAATCCGCCATTTTGGATCCGCCGTTGTTGTAATAAAAAACGTAAATTGTAGTGTTACCAGGTTACCAAACACTCATCTCCAAAATTTCAACACTCGACTTAATGAATTTAACTTTACTTAACAAAAATAAATTTCAAGAAAATTGCGAAAAAAAAATTTTAGTCCAGCGCTGAGTTGGCCCGGCGCCCAGTTTGTTACTTCCGGAATCTCAAGCTGGCTTTGGGAAATGTCGTTGTTGTGATGATAATATATTTGTGCTGCACACAGTTATTAGCCGTCACATAAGGCTTAAAGGCCGTAGAATATTTGCATTATTTGTTGATTATAAAAAAGCATTTGATTGTGTCCAGCATAGCATATTATGGCTTAAGTTTCATCTCGCTGGAATAAGCATTTATGAATATGCAACCCCGTTATTACAAAGTAATAATAAATCTCAAACTATTAATATTAACAAGGGAGTACTTCAGGGGGACTCAATTAGCGCGACTTTTTTCTTCCTCCTTAATTATGAATTGGAAGAGTTTTTTCCAGAAAAATGATTGCCACGGCTTTGCGCTAGATAGTATGTCGCATATCGTCATATTAGAGCTTGAGCTAGGAAAGATTTTGTTAACTTTAGAAAAGTTTAATTAAACGATAGGGCTAAAAGTAAATGTTAAAAAAGCTAAAATTGTTATTTTTCGAAAAAGTAATTTATATATCTTTTAGCAAGAATTTTAAAGAAAGAAAATCAAAAGCGCTGATTTCTCAAGGAACTATTCTTAATACCATTAACGCCCACCAAATAAAATCATAGGAAACGGCGATTAAATTATACCACTCCATCATTATATACTATATATATTACTAAGTGCTCTATACGCCAGCTACCAATGGGGCTTTGTTGTTTTGTTATAGAAAATTTGAAATCCATTCAAAACATTTTTTTTTTATATTTTATATTTACAAAAAACAACCTCTGGATATATAATTCGTTGTAAAATTAGATTGAGAAATGTAGAGTGGCCGGGCTAAATGATCTAAGTGCCAAATATACAAATTTTAGATTTTCCACCCAAAATGATGTATGTGTCAAGGCCAATACGGGGCTATAAAAACTAAGTGCAATTTCCCCACCTTATGCCCTAACAAACATGTTTAAAATCACGTCATCCGAAAGTCCGCGTGCATGTATTGTACAGGTCTTTTTAGTTTTTCACAAAAACGCTTTTTGGCACTTAGATCAATTAGCCTTTCCACTCTACAAATGTTAAACAATTTTTTTAGAAAAAGTAAAATGTTCTTTCAAACGGTTTATCACAGAGTAGTGTTGACGCTCTTTTTGATACTCCAGGGGTATTTGCAAATTAAGGTTATTTCTTTTACATTAATTTTTTTAAAATTTTTTATTGGTTTTATTTAATTTTCTTAAAAACTGAGCTTTCAAAAATATTGCTTAACTCTATATTGTTAAAAATAAAATTATAAAATTATCTTAAAAACATTATGTATCTAGTGGGTTTTTGTTAACGGGGAACACTCAAATAATATACGCATATTTATTGATTTTTTTTTCATCACAAAAAAAACATTTTTTTTTTAAACCAAGCCTTGCCGAAAAGAAACGTTTTGCTCTGTATTATAGACATTTAAATTTTGTTTCGAAGGATGTATATAGTTATAATATTTAAGGAACCGTTAATAAACAAGGGGCGTCGAAAAACTGAATTGGAAAAAATTGACTAAACTTGCGTATACAGTGTACTCCGGTTATAACGCACCCTCAAGGGACCAAAAAATGTGTACTTTATAAGCGGACGTACGTTTTAAAAAAAACATAATTAAAAAGATATATTAGAACGTACATTTTTTTTGGAAAAAAATGGCTTTTTTGACAAGTCATTTTGCCTACCAACTTCCGGTTTTTAACCACAAACATACAAAATCGTGCTAGGCTACCTTTCCATATAAGAATAATGTCAAAACTGACGACCTGCCGCCTGCAACTCGCATTCGAATAAGAAAAGGGCGGCATCGAAACCTGAAAAGTTCCCGAATTTTTCGGGGAATCACCGATGATATTCCGGTTTTAACGTACACTCGTACGTTAAAACTGGAATATTGGAGGCAATTCTTCACAATTTGATAAAATCTGAAAAAATCTGACAAAATTCGACGGCTTAAATTTAGGCCGTAAATCATGGCAGCATTGTAAGTTTCAGTTTTGTGTACAGTAAACAATTTTTTTTAAATCTATAGTAATCCTTAATTTTTTAGAGCCGCTTCATTAGCTCACACAAAAATTAAATTTAAAGCAGAAGCGAATGTGACAAACACAGATGACAAAGTCAAATACATGTTAAATATAACATACGGTACATGGCGGGTAATTTGAATTCAAAATAAGGAATGCTAAATCTTGAAGATTTTAAACTTGCATCCTTACAAAAGTTTGGTGGATTATCGGGATGAGAATTTTTCACTCAAATTTTGCGGAAATTTGTAGTGCCATTTTGAAAATATCATAAAAAAGTGTCTGACCTCCCATAAGACCCATTGTAAAATTAAGCCCCCCGAGAACAGCTGATTTCTTTAGGGTCGTGGCCTCTATTTTTGTGTTGACCTTGCACGGGGTAGGGGACAATTCGCCGCAACCGATTCGCCACGAGCAGATTCGCCCGGGACAATTCGCCGCCTTCCGATTCGCTGCGGGGACAATTCGCTTCCTGAGTCTTTGTTTTATGATATTACCTTTGTCAATAATTGTTTAAACAGTTTTATTTAGCTTGACTTCATAATATAATATATTTGTTTATTTGATTGATTATAATTTTTTCCAAACTTTTTCAACTAGGTATTTGGTGGCAACAATTCAATTCAGAATTTTTTTTATAAAAAAAATGAATAAAATGGCGGATTTTTCCATTTATGAACCGATATGCACCAAACTCAGAACTTGGAAATCTTTCAGGTCGGTGATTATATTTAACTTAACTAAAAAAAAAATCATAATAGCGGATATTCTCATTTATGAACCAATATGCATCAAATTTGGAACTTTGGGATGTTTCAGGTCGCTGATTATGATTTTTAACCTAAAATTAAAGAAAATCAAAATCGCGTATCCATAATGGCGCACATTCTTATTTATAAACCGATTTGCCTCAAAGTTGAAATCGCGGCGCTTACAATTTTGACATAAATTTAAAAATAAGAAGATGGCGGCTCCAAAATGGCGAATTTTCCCATTTGTAAACCGATATGCATCAAATTCAAAACTTTGTGGTGGTTCAGGTCGCTGATTATGAGTTTTAACTTAAATTTAAAGGAAATCAAACCAATTTACCTCAAGCTTGAAATATCGCGGTGCTTAAGGTGACATTTGTTTACTAAAATTAAAAAAATAAATAAAATAGTCACTCCAAAGTGGTGTTTTTTTTCATTTATGAACTTTGGGATGTTTCGGGTCCCGGATAATGAATTTTAACTTAAACTTAAAAATATCAAAATGGCGGATTAACTTAGAACATCGCGGCGCTTATGGTAACTCAATACCATTTTTGATTCAAATTTAAAAAAAAAATGGCGGGTCAAAAATGGCGGGTTTTTCCATTTATGAACCGATATGCATCAAATGTAAAACTTTGTGGTGTTTTAAGTCGCTGATTATGATTTTTAACTTAAACTTAAAATAAATCAAATCTTATAAATCAATTTGCCTTACATTTGAAATATCGCGGCGCCTAAGGTAATTCAATACACTTTTTGACTCAGATGAAAAAAAAAGAGAATGGCGGCTCCACAATGGCGGATTTTCCCATTTATGAACCGATATGCATCAAATTCGAAACTTTGTGGTTTTTCAGGTCACTGATTATGATTTTTAACTTAAACTTCTTCAAAAAAAAATCAAAAGTTCTCAGTTTGATGCATATTGGTTCATAAATGTAAAAATCTGCCATTTTGGATCCGCCGTTTTCATGAATTTAAATTTAAGTCAAAATTGTATTAAGTTTAAACGCCGCGATGTTTCAAGTTTAAAGCAAATCGGTGTGAAAATAATAAAGTGCATATGTGGATGTGGATTTTTAAAAGTTTCAGATAAAAATCATAATCACCCAAACAGCACAAGTACGTACTATGTTTATCTAGTTTATCTTAAAGCTTATAAAAAATCTTTTGATATAATAATTATGTCTGAGACCCTTCCAATTTATTGTGTAAATGATTTTTTATACGACTGTCTTGTAAAAGGGGGTTTTGCGCACGGAGAACACGATCTGAAAATGGCATTTTGCGCACGCTGTGTGCAAAACGTTTTGCACACGCTTATGTCATTTTTGCGCACGCCTATGTCATTTCTGCATACGGGTCTCCCGTCATTGTGATTTTTGTTGTTGTCACCCATCAATATAAGTTGGCTTAGTTCCGTAGCAACCGTCACTGCTCGTATGTTTTGTTGATTAGATACGTCAAAAAATTGTTGAATTTTTAAAGTTTTGTTGTAAAAATGTCGGAAATAAAAACAAATTAAATTAAAATTTGATTTTTATTTCTTTATTAGCAGTCGTATAAAAAATATTGTAAAACACTCGTTTGAAAACCTCTGTGCACACTTCCTCGACTTGTAGACCTCGCCTTCGGCTCGGTCTACCAAACTGTCTCGATCGTGTGCAAAGAGTCGTTTTCAAACCTTGTTGTTTAAATAACTATTAAAATTACAGGTTGCGAACTTCTTTTTAATGAAAGTTATAAAAATAAATTAAAAATATGATCCTTTTTAGTGACCAACACCACAGGAGATGACCAAGGACTCTTCAATAACACCGTCGCTGAGCATTTTATTAATGAGATTGTGAACTTCTTCTTGTTTGGCCAATGGTAGTCTTCTTGGGGGCTGTCTTATCGGTTGGGCATCGCCAGTGTTGATGGAATGTTGAATAAGGTTTGTGCGTCCCGAACTACTACCCGAAGATATTACTTTGTTCTTCTATAAACTCTCTCGCTTTACGAAATTCTTCTGGAGTGAGATGTTGCCAAGTTGACTGAAATTGCTGAAGTACCTCCGTTGGTAACTTACTTTTATCCTCCGAAGTTGGCTCTTCACATCTTGTTACTTTCTGGACTGGCTCAAATAATGCTACCACCTCCCCCTTAATAATTTTGACACTATTTGGGAAAATATTGGCGACTCTAATCGGGATGTCTTTATCGGTTTTAACTAGTGACTTTGCAACGAGGTAGGTGTTGGGTGTGTTCTGTTGGCTTATGAGTCCGACGCAGCTTGATATTTTACTTTCTAGCCTCCCCAAAATTATGGTCTCACTGTTACCGACCAGTCTTGTTGTGCATACTGCCACAACCTTTATTGGTTCTTTATTGATGTGACTATTTGACAAACTCTTCATTACCAAATCTTAGAGTATTAAGTTTATTATCAAACGCAAATCCATGTTTACTTATCAACTCCATTCCCAAAATAAATTCGTCTTCTATTTCAGGAACCAATACAGTGTGGCGAATCTTTAATCTTCCCAGCTGTAGGTCTATGTCTGTCTACCCCAACACGTCGGCGGATTCTCCAGTCACAGTCTTAAGTGTTATTTTCTTTTCTGTTGGTTGAATTTTATATCTCGTTGCAATTTTGGACTTAAGCAATGATATGGCTGCACCGGTGTCTACTGTGATGTTAACTTGTCTTCCATTTATAAGTCCGTCAATGTTGAGGCTGTCAGAGTAAATTTTGGGGGCTTCCATTCCATTAGTTAACACCCGCCTTTCCGTGTTGACAAGTTTTAGTTTTTCCTGATCTCCTCTGCTGTACTTTGTCCCGCTAGATGGTAGGCGAGACCTCATTTGGACACGACAATTGCGTTAAATGTGCCCTGTAGGTCCGCATCTAACACACTTTACATTTGGAGGGGATCGTCTGCTTTCTTTTAAAGAGTCAATTTTCTCTTTCAGTGATTGAAGAATTTGGCTTAGCGTCTTGGAGGGCACCTCTTGTTCATTGCTCATTTCTTCACCTTGCTTTTGGCCTAGACATATTATTTGATGACTCGATTTTAAGGGCTCGAATCAACACTTCACTGCTGCTATGGAAGCGATCTCGACGAAGTAATTTTGCTAAGTCCGTGTCTCGCAAGCCGTTAATAAAGCGATCTACCTTGAAGGGATCTCTGTAATTTTCTGGCATTTCTGGGTAAGCCAAGTACATCAGCCTCCTGATATCTGCTTCATACTCTTGCAATTATTCTCCTGGTCTTTGTTGACGAATATTTAATTCTGACCAATGTAAATTTCGCAAGTGTTCGTCTCCATACCTTCTTTCTAACGCTGCCACTAAAACGTTATAATTCTGTTTTGTTCGACTGGAATGGACCGTAAAAGTGCCAGAGCAGGTTGTCGTAGAGCTAGTAACAATGCTCTAGCTTTTTCCTCATCATCCCAACCATTTGCAGCAGCGGCAGCTTCAAACTGTTGTTTGTAAGTAGACCAGGAAGACGTACCATCAAAATTTGGAGGCTTAATGTTTTGTTTGGAATTCACGACACATCCCTGAGCTTTTATTTTGTTGTGTTCTTTCTGAAGCTGTATAAGCTGTTTTGACACATCCTGGAGCTTTTCTTCCATTGTTTGAAAAACTTCTTCTCTTACATTCTGTAGCTTGGTCTCCACTTTTTCTTCAACATTCTGCAATTTGTTTTGTACCGTTTCTTCTACATTCTGCAATTGGTTTTGTACCTTTTCTTCTACATTCTGCATTCCTTAAGTTATTTCTTCCTTAAGATCTTCAATTGCTGCTTTGAACTCTTCTCTCAGCTGTTCGGAGTTGCTCTTTATCTGATCGAAGTTTTATTGCATGCCATCCAATGTCTGTCTCATATCGTTCTGGTTTTGTTCGATGGTCTGTCTCATATCATTCTGATTTTGTTCAATAGTGTGTTTCATGTCGTCCATGGTGTGTTTCATATCGCCCTGGTTTTGTTCAATGGTCTGTTTCATGTCGTTCTGGTTTTGAGCCATTTGAGCTGCTAGAGCCTGCATCATTTTAGTTAAATCTTCCATCTTGGCCGATCTTTGTCTAGTAAGCATCAACTTCGTGATAAATCACTTAAAACGTGTATTTTAGGGCTACAAAGCGAATGTCGAAGTCGGTTTTTCAATATCTCTTCCAATTCTTAAATAGAACCTAATGGAATGTTCTGGAATATACTGGTAAATGCTACTCTTTCTGTTACTAGGCAAATGTAGAAGTCACTTTTTGATTATCTCTTTTGGTTCTCGAATAAACCGTCGTAGAATATTATGGAATATTCTAGAAATAATTTCTAATTCTTACTTTTAAAATAACTAAGCTACTGTCGAAGTCGGTATTTGTATATCTCTTCTAGTTTTTAAATAGAACGTCGTAGAATGTTATGGAATCTTTTAGAAATTCTTTCTAATTCTTACTTTTGAAATAACTAATCTAATGTCGAAATCGGTATTTGTATATCTCTTCTAGTTTTTGAATAGAGCGTCGTAGAATGTTATGGAATCTTCTAGAAATCCTTTTTAGTTCTTACTTTTGAAATTACCAAGCTAATGTCGAAGTCGCTTTTTGGATATTTCTTCTGGTTTTCGAATAGAGCGTCGTAGAAAGTGATGGAATATTCTAAAAATTCTTTGTAATTCTTACTTTTTAACTAGCTAAGCTAATATGGAAGTCGATTCTTAAATATCTCTTTTGGTTTTTGAATAAATCAATATCGAACTTCTTCGAATATTCTGGAAAAATCACTTACTGTTTTTCTGTCCAATTGTCCTAGCCGGTGGTATTATGTAAGGATAGTCTTTGCACTATTCAGTTCTGAATATTCTGGCAAAATCACTTACTGTTCTTCTTTTCAATTGTCCTAGCCGGTGGTACTATGTAAGGATAGTCTTTGCACTATTAATTTCTTTTAATCTCACTTCTGACACCAATTGTTACGGGTTCACAACAACAACTACAAACTCGCAATTGTTGAAAACGATACGTCAATTTATTCCGACAAATTATGTACAAAAACACGCACTTAAACTTACTAATATCTTGCTAATAATTCACTACTTTAATACGCCTATTAACTTCGCGTTAACATCTAGCGATCACTACCATTGGTTATCTCTGACTGCCCGATGCACGACGTCCGGCCCTATATATAAGGGTCTGCCTACTATTCGAGAATTTTCCATCCTTGTTCGATTCGGAATTATTCCACCCTTTTCTTGAACACGGACCGTTCGCATACCAGTTTGTCACAGATAAGGCAACTAAAACCTAGATTAAGAATACAACCATAAAATACTTCAACCTAATACTACACTAAACCTAAATAAATTCTAACTATAAAATTTAAATAACTTGTAACAATATATTATTATGTAAAACCAAACTATTATGCAACTAGGAAAAATTTTGTACCTAACCCTTGCGGAAAGTGCCTTTTGCTTGACTGCGTGCCCGAACTCCAAAGCGTCGTTCGGGCAACTGCCGTCGCGTGCGTAAAAGTATCACTTTGCGCCCTAGTTAGGTAAATAACTATTCCTTCAAGCTGGATTATTTGCACTGCCACTGTTGACAGTCAAGGTGGTAACAAGATTTATGCTTAAATATGAGACTTTCAAAACTCATAAATACATAAATGTCGCCACAAGAAATGCAGGCGAACTAATTATACCTAGGATGCATTATACAAAGACCCAAAAGCATGTTAAATTTGTTGGTCCCAAATATTATAATATTCTCCTAAACGATCTAAAAAATAAACAATATAATAAATCTAAAAGAAAAATTAATTGCTGGATCTCTCAAAATAAACTACGACTTACTTCTTTATTAAATTAACTAATTAAAAAAAATTCTACTTATATAAAATAGTGTTAAATTTACTCTAATTTTTGATCTCTCTCTTATAGTTTATTCATTTTTGTAGATGTAAACTTTTTCAGAGCACACATACACAAACCATAAGGTTCATTTGTGTGTTCAAAATATGTTGTTAACCCTTATAAATGTATTTTGATTATTGAATAAATAAATAAATAATTAAAAAATGTACGTACATACAACGTAACTCTGTGATTTAGTGTACTTACCTAGTACGTACATTTTTGGACTTACGTCTACATATGTACGTCATAGAGACGTAACTTTAGCCATTATTTTCCTTCGATTTGTAGGTACTATGGACGTACTGAAGTACGTACTATGTACGTATATTCGACGTATTATAGACGTATGTCCGTACTATGGACGTAAAAATCTAGGTACTAGTTACATACATGGTACGTTCAATTAAAGGTAAAATATAGGCACCCCAGACGTACATGGTGCATATATAATACCTAAAATGTACGTACCTTGGACGCACATGGTACGTACACAGGACATCAAATAAAAAAAAATAGGATTAGGACTAAGTACCACCTAAAACTATTCTGGCTTCCGAAACATTCCTACTTTAAGTAGATAGATAGTTTTATCTCGAGGCTCGAATTCTCGATAGGTTTAAAGTTTGTTTTGCTTGATTAAATATTTAAGTAATATATCTCTAACAATGCCGTTAAATGTGAACTAGTGTACGCCATCTATTAGCAAAATCGATTGTTGAATGTTCGGAAGCGCTTACCTAGTGTACGAATACGTAGTACGTACATACTTGTACGTACTACGTACCTTGTGTACGTACCATGTACGTACACATTTGTAAGTCCACAGACGTATTTGATTGGTCGCGAGAATTATCGCTGTAGAATGTACGTAAAATGTACGTACCTATAGATTACGTACTATGTACGTACGTAAATAGTACGTACCTTATTGGTTCTGAGGAGAACCCACGTAAAAGGTACGTAAAATGTACGTACGTACATAGTGGACGTACTATGTACGTACGCAATTGTATGTACTTTATTGGTCCCAGGACGTAAAATGGACATAAAATGTACGTCCCTAGGACGAAGTATCATGTCTGGGTCAGCGACCCGAAATACTCCAATGTTCCTTGTTTGATGCATATCGGTTCATAAATGGGAAAATCCGCCATTTAAAACTTAAGCCAAGTTAAAAAAAACTAAACTGTTTAAACAATTGCCAATACTAATATAATTAAACCTAAAATCTCGTGGCGAATTGTTGCCGCGGCAAATCGTCCGGCGGCGAATTGTCTCCGCGACAAATCGGGCGGTGGCGAATTGTTTCCGCGACGACTCGGTCGCCGAATCGGCTGCGGCGAATTGTCGTATCACCGCTACTAGCGTGCCGGCATGTTGCGCTCTTAGCGCCATCTTTTTTTAAGCTTAAAAACACCCATAATCAGTATACTTTGGAAAAATTTGTTTTAGAAAATTCCAAGTAACCAGCTACGTTAACTCAATAATTGCTTAGCCTTTCAAAAGTTCCAAAATCAAAAGCATTTTCTTGAATTTAAAATAAATATATTAATTTTTCCCAATTTTGACAACGTCATATCATCAATGTAATATGTGTTCAATTGAGAAGTCATTTTTCCATTAATGATTTTAATACGCTATAGCCGTACAAATATATTTAAGACGTACGTGATTTACCAACTGTCAATTCCTTAGACAATGGAAGAGTCTAAGGTCAATCCCAAAAATATCGGGCCAAGCACAGTTCACCAAATTCTACTGGTGTTGCCAATAGCAAAATTAATTAAAACAGGGTCACAAGTTAGATAGATTTCAATTTTATTTATTTTTTAACTTAAAATATATTTACAAAAATTGTGACACATGAAAAGTTCTAAAATATGAATTTAAGACAAACTTTGAGTATTTGAGATAAAGAAGAGAGATCGGAAAATGGACATACTAGAAAAATAATTTGGGTAATTTTAAATCCAGTTCTTGTCCCGCACCGAGCTATAAGAAATAGTTTCTTTTTGGTCAACTGGAACGGGGTCGCCACAGAAAAAAGATTTTTTTATGTTGGAAATAACATGTTAAAAAGTAATTTGTTTAAAAACATCTTTTTCGAATGACATTTTGTTTCAAGACTTCTTTTCAAATCGCATTTTATTCAAATGGCGTTTTGTTCGAAAAGCTCTTCTTTCCTCTTTCTGGCAGATCAAAATCGATGTTAACCTAACCATTGTCAATCTGTTAACTCAACCCTGGTCATTTATTTCATCGTAAACGTCCCCTAACCAAACCATTGAGGACTTTTTTGGGAAAGGTGTATCTGGACAGGGTAGGATAGTACGTGACGGACGAAACATCGAAACATCAAATATCAAAAGTACAAAATGTCGAAATTATAAAATGTCGAATTGCAAAATGTCGAATTGCAAAATGTCGAAAGCTTAAAATAAAGAAATTACATTTAGCGCCGGTTTCTCAATAGAGGGTTTCCCTGACCCGTGGGTTATCTTTGATAGCTGTCTTCTTTTTGGCATGTGGCAAATATGTCAGTCATCTCTTTTTTAACCCATGGGTTAGGGCTAACCCTCTATTGAGAAACTGACCCTTACACCAGTATTTACTAAGGTGTAAGTTTTAGTCTAGGTTTTGGTTTAAGTTTAAGGTTTAGGTTTAAAATTTAAATGTGCATTGGTTTGGAAAAATTGATTTTTTGCCGAAATAGGCCGCAACTGATTTGGTATTTTTACCTGTACGGACGATAAAATGTCCTAAAAATTAAAATTTCTGACGATTGGTTCTTGAAATGGACCATATAGACCGGAAAAAGAAGAAAACATGGAAAACTGATTTTTCTACAACTGTCTAATTTAGACTTCTACGTCACTTTAAACCCCTAGGTCATGGGATTCCGACTAAAAATCGTCCTAAATTTTAAACTACCTACGGGGGGGTCGTTTATCTTATTGTAACTTGAAAACAATCACGTTTTTGTTCATTTATTTGTTAAAAATGTAAAATTTGATCATATTTAGGAACGACATGACAAATTTGTTTACGATTTTTAGCTTCAATTAACTATTAGAGCTTGTTTTTTAGGGCAATAGTACACAAGGCTGAATAAACTGTTTAGTACTAAATTCTCATATCTCTTTTATATTTTAGCATGTAGCTTTTAAAGGACATTTGCCTTGACGAGGAAAGTAAAAAAAACGATCTTCAGATTCAAACCCAAATAAACTCACACGCGATTTGTTTATTTGCAAATAATCTTTAAATTAATATAATAAAAAATGTTTTTATTTATTTATTTCAATACTTTTAAAATATAAATATAAATTATTTGGACCAGTAAATCTCCCCTAATTAACGATTTCTGTTGTTAGTTCCCTTGCTGATTGTGCGCACTAGTTTAAAAAATCTGTGACGGTTGCTTTTGAGATTTTATGCAACGAAATAATTAGTTGAGGAAAACAACAATTTGGTTTTTCCTTTAATTGCTAGATCAAAAAGTAAAGCGGGCTGTTGAAAATATCAATTTTTAAACCTTATAGATAAAGACAGTTTAATAATAGGTAACTACCTAAATTTCACATATTTTGTAATATTAATGAAAATTTAGACAGAAATTTTATTAAAGTCTCAAGTAGAGTAGGGGACAATTCGCCGCGGATAATTCGCCGCGGGGACAGTTCGCTGTGAGATTTTTTGTTTTACGATATTACTATTAATTGTTTAAACAATTTTATTTAACTTGACGTCAAATAATATATTTGTTTGATCATAACTTTTTTTAAACTTTTCCAAATAGTTATTTGCTGACTAGTATACAATTCAACATTTTTTTTATTAGAAAAATAAATAAAATGGCGGATCCAAAATGGCGGATTTTCCCAGTTATGAACCGATATGGATCAAATTCGGAACTTTAGGGTGTTTCAGGTCCCTAATTATGATTCGTAACTTAAACTTAAAATAAATCAAAATGGCGGATACAAAATGGTGGATTTTTCCATTTATGAACCGATTTGCATCAAACTCGGAACTTTAGGGTGTTCTGAGATCGCTGATTATGATTTCTAACTTAAACTTAAAATAAATTAAAATAGCGGATACAAAATGGAGACTTTTTCCATTTATAAACCGATTTGCATCAAACTCAGAACTTTGAGATCTTTCAGGTCGCTGATTATTATTTTTCACTTATACTAAAAATAAATCAAAATAGCGGATCAAAAATTGCGGACTTTTCCATTTATGAACCAATATACCAAAATATTTTGCTTTAAAAGTCCAGATTTTTTTGTAAATATATTTTCTTAAAATTTCAGTTTTTTTTTTGTCTAAAAAGTTTAAAAAAATGAATTGCTTTAAAAGTATATGCTGTATATTTTGTGCTAAAAACTATGTCTGCTGGTCTGATAAAGGCCGGTGTGCCACCGCGGTGCTACTAAATCACTTGTAACAATGGACAATGAAACAAAATCCGGCATTTTTGATCGGCCATTTTGATTTTTTTAAACTTAAGTGAAAAATAATAATCAGCGACCTAAAACACCACAAATTTCCGAGTTTGATGTATATCATTTCATAAATGGGAAAATCCGCCAATTTTTATCCACCATTTTCATGTTTTTAAATTTGAGTCAAAAATTGTATTGAGTTTCCTTAAGCGCCGCGACATTTCAAGTTTGAGGCAAATCGTTTTATAAATAGGAAGGTGCACAATTGTGGATCCGCCATTTTGATTTTTTAAAAGTTTAAGTTAGAAATCATAATCAGCGACCTGAACACCCCAAAGTTCCGAATTTGAAGCACATTAGTTTATAAATGGGAGAGTCCGTCATTTTTGCTCCGCCAATTTGATTTTTTTTTAGTTTAAGTTAAAAATAATAATCAGCGACCTGAATGATCGCAAAGTTCCGACTTTGACTCAAATCGGTTCATAAATGGGAAAATCTGCCATTTTTTATTCGTTATTTTGATTTGTTTTTAAGTTGAGGTTAGAAATCGTAATAAGCGACCTGAAACACCCTAAAGTTCCGAATTTGATGCATATTGGTTCAGGAATATGAAAGTCCGCCATTTTTGATCCGCCATTTTGATTTTTTTAGTTTAAGTCAAAATAATAATCAGCGACCTAAAAGATCGCAAAGTTGCTATTTAAAAAAATGTTGAATTTTATACTAACCACCAAATACCTATTTGGAAAAGTTTCAAAAAAGTTATTATCTAACAAATAAAGAAATATTTTATATGAAGTCAAAAAATTGTATTTAATTTTGATAAAACATTTAATACATATAAACATAAAAGACAACATTTAACTTAACCACATTTCGTACAAATGATATTTGAATTAAATATTCAACTGCATTAAAACATTAATTTGGCTTTTTCATGATACTGAAAAGGCTTTCTATATAAATTTCTTGAGCATAAAATTCATTTTCTTTCAGGCCTTTGTTGTCCCCTGTTTTTTCAAGTAGGTAATTCCATCCATTATATACGTCACTGGCTTTTTTAATCCATTTTGTGTTTAATTGAATCCAATATGGCGGAACGCTTTTAGCAGTCATTTTTCATTAATGGTTTTAATACGCTCTAGCCATACAAATATATTTGAGATGTACTTGCACCCAGATGACAGCAGATGACAATCCCAGTACTTAGTCCAGCAAGTGTCAGTCAAGTCACTTTTACGTCATTTTAATAAGTATAAAAATTAATTTTTCAGTTTGATTGTGCAAGTTATATAATAACAATTACGAAATTAGAACACATTTTCCGACAACGTCAAATTTGGGACGTAAGTGTTAATTGAAAAATGTAGGTAAATTACTTAAATATCGCTGCATTTTCACTTAAACCTCGTTCCCTACAAACTTAAACCTATAGTTTAAACCATTTCTTGTCCGTTTTTTCCATTTTTTTAACGAAATCCTTGCAGATTCTTATTTAAACCGGTTTTTTTCTATTGCGATATAACCTATGTAGTTATAATTAGTCCAAAATTCCATTAACTCTTATTAAGTTTAAAAGAAATTCAGTTAAAACGTTTCACAAAAGATAAACTAAAAGCTAAACTTAAACCTTAAACCATCTTAGTAAATACCGCTGTTAGTGTTTAGATGTTTCGTCCGTCGTCCTAATTGACAAGGGTTAGGTTTACAGACAGCTTAGAATAGGTTTGAAATCAATTGTCAAAGTTTACGTTAACTTTATTCAAGAGTCTTTCGTTCAAAGAAAATGTCCTTCGAAAAGATGTTTTCGGAAATAATGCCATTCCAGTCATTTGAAAACTTTATTTTTGAACAAAATGCTTTAGAACATGTTGTTTTCAATTTTCAAACAGGTTACAGCGACCCACTACATTGTCAATTCTCAGGGCGTTTCCGGACCGGATAATAGAACCCAATAAGATATTTAAAATTAATTTTTTGTATCATGAAATAATAGGTTCTTAACTGTCTTGTTCTTAACGATTTTATGCTGGATTTATACAGACAATTAGACAATATTAGACAATAAATGGCTACTAGCAACAATAAAAAGGAAGGTTTAATTTTTTTATTAAATCTAAGGTTTAGAAGCTTGTTTCCCATTGATTTAGGTACATAAATTGCCTTGAGAAGATAGTTTTCTAGTAAAAAAAGACTCTTTGACAAATATTCTGCAGTAAATTCCATTTTATTAGTGCATAGAATACATTAACTTAATTATTACAATGATTTATACATAATAATGATGCAAATATAAGTTATTTTTCTAACAACGGAAACTTTTTTAATTGTTTTTTAATGAAAAATATAAACTAATGGATTTAGTAAATTTTAGCTAGGTGATGTAAAAATGTATTTAAATTAAACTTTATTATATTATATTAACTAGGTATTAATGACTGTTTTAAAAAATGTAACGTAAGGTTTTTAAATTAAAGTATAGGTGCAATGTTGTTAATGGAATATTGCTTGTTTTTAATTTAATTATCCAGGGTCTGGCATGATGATCTCCCATAATTTGCACCGCCACTGTGCGCGAATCACTGAGAGACCCTAGCGTAGTCGGTTGGTAGCCCGCCCCTTGCCATTTTTTTGCCATCATGCCTTTGTTATCGGAACATTTATTAAAAGAATCTGTGATTGCGACGCAAACAACTTTTCGTACTCACTTCGCACTTGGTAGACATGCATTAGTTCCAGATCCTTTGTGGATACCTAAACACTAACTCCGAACTATTGACGAATTGAAAGCAGCAATACGTCAAGGAATTAGAGGAATATCGCTTTTAAGTTACTGTACGAGTGAAATTTCAGAAATCAGCTTAGAATGTGTATCAAAAAAACTGGCAGGCACATGGCCTCAAAACTTAATAAAAAGAAATGGTATCGAATAGAGTTTCATAAAAAAAAAATTTAATATCATTTACAATGGCGTTTTTATTGTGGTAGATCATTATGCCTGACCCTGTATATAAATATAATGAAATAAACTATGTTTTTCCAAGCGCGGATTTGAGAGGGGTAACGTAGTAAATACCCCCTAGAATAAAAAATATGCACTTTTTGTTAATAATTAGAGATAATAAGAGAAAACAGTAAAATTATCCCCCCCCCCCTAGAAAAAAAAATAATAAAAAAATATCGTCGATTATAACCCCTACCCCCTAGATTTTGACCTAGATCCGCGCTTGTTTTCTAAATATTAAAATGTAAAACTAAAGATTTAAAACTCTGTCCTGGTTCAAAGTGTCCATGACACACTATATATTTAACGTTAATTTCGTGTTTCGTCAAAGTTAGCCAGTTTTTAGGCCGAAGTATTTTTAGCCACTCATCAAATAGCTTGGGGTTCCGTTTGGGAAAGCGATGGCGCATAGTCTTCGCACCCACAATACAACATTGTTTTATTTTCCATTTCTTAAGCTATGGATCGCCCCCATCAAAACGCTCAAAATACCGAATGGCCATAATTTAGCAAAAAACACCATAAAAATAAGGTAAAAAGTAAAAAAATAACGATAAACTGCATCCACAAACGTCATATTTTTATCTATTTTGCCAAGGTTCAAGGTCTGTAGGGGATAGGTTACTTGGTAACTTTCTGACCAATCAGAGTCAGTTGTTGAACGCGGAAAATGACGTCATCCGGAGTGCCCATTTAAATAAAAAGCATTGATTATAGTAGGAAATCTTAAAGTTTCTAGTATTCCTTTATTAATTAAAATGTAAATACATGAGCGCACACAGGAAGGGGCCCCAAAGACCGCTCCCCCAAGCCTAAGTATTTTTTAGATATTTTCCACATATTTCATTCAAATAGCACAAAATCCGGCATTATGGGGTCTCGCCCCCCCCCCCTAAGACATATTTCTGGATGCAACTGGTAAACATTTTTTGTTATTTTCTTAGTGTTCCTAATAACAATATTCATAAAATAAAATAACTTGCCTACCAAATATCACAAATGCACATCTTGGGAAGCTTTTAGCTTCTTAAGTCCGTTAAAATAAATACAAGTAGTGTAAGTAAACTAAAACAAATATTTACAATTTTTAAACAAATATAGTCCGAAAAAACACCAGAAATGTATAAAATAAACCAATGAAGATTTAAAATACCTAAAACACATGTAAACACAGGGCTCTAACCAAATCATGGCACTCCAAATGACGCACTTTCACCTCTCACGCCGCTTCGACCTTAGAGTTACCAGGCAACCTATCCTCTACAGACCTTGGCCAAGGTCAACGTCAGTCATAATCAAAAACAAATTGTCAAAATATACCAAGAGTAACGGTTAATATCTACTGCGACTGCGATTACAAAATGTAATCAATTTGTCCTGTTATAGGGTCTAATTTATTTCCCGCAAAATTGGCGTTTGTTATAAAAAAATCAGTAGTACAAAATAATCAACTTTACTTATTATATGCAAGAATTACACCCCTTCCCCCATTTACTGTGTTTTTCTCCTTAATAGACTGTCTCGCCGTTTCTCCTTTACAATATTCAAATAAAAGATCTGTATTGGGCTGGTTGATATTCTTTGTATCTTAGAACAGGCTTTTTCCAGGTAGAATATTCATTCATTCAAGTCGATCCATAATAAATCCACTTTTTTATAAAAGAAATAACATTTAAAATAACAATTTCACATTTTAGAATCATCCAAGATAGAAACCATTTTACGATATGGAAGATCAAGTATTAGTAACAGCCAGGAAATTAATGTATATCCTCGATCTGATACATTTTACGTTGGAGGACCAAGGTAAGAAAATATTTTTGTAATTTTATTGTGAAAACAAGAAAAGTAAAGAAAAAAGAATTTCTCTAATTTAAATATATATTTCGAATCACAAGATAAATTTCTTAAAAGTACCCGTAACCAACTTCTGGGACGAGTCAGTAAACTATATAAGGTAATTCAAAAGCAAACGGCATCCTTTCGGGGACGTAAGCCTTGCATAAAAATAACACAAAAAGTTCCTCTTAGTATGGTTCCAAAAATGCTTCCGTGGGGAGCTACGCTCCTGTGAATAGGACACCTTTAAGATGAATTTAAGCTCGTGTGCATTAAGTTGGGTCGAAAAAGGCCTAAAACAATTTTCTTTACAAAATTGATTTGTCATAGTTAAAAAAAGTTGTGTAACGGGTCAAAAACGCTAACGTATGCTTTTAAAAAATTTTAAAAGTATTTCTAGCCACGCCCCTGGGGGGTAAAATGGGCAGTTTTTTAAAAATTTTAATTAATAGCCGAATCGATCACAGATACACAGATTTAATAGCCAATATATATAGCGAAGCAACAATATCAATCAAAATCCACGAAGGAACCAAGCCAATCCTAAAAGGTGGTAGACGCTTTTTACTCATTGGGCGTCGACCGGTGAGATACCACCATGCCAGAAGTGAGTAGCGCTAAGTGGTATCACCACGTTCCGCTACTGCGCTGGCAGTCCGGTTCCAACAATGAGTAACAGATAGCTTGATGGCGCCTCCAGGAACAAAATATTCCGGAGGTAAAATACCCGAACACTCGGATCTCCGGGCATCGGGTGATCCTGAGGGTCCTTCATGCAAAAATATTAAAAGAAGACCAAAAACTCAACTCAGAATTGATTTTAGTAATATAAGAGGATTAAGTACCAACATGAATTCAGTTCATTAACATTTTGAAGAACAAAGACCTGACATCCTTGTTCTCACTGAAACTAAAATCAGTTCTGCAACACCTACTGTGAACTATCTTTATCCCGGCTATGACCTACACCACCGATTTCGACATAATTTTGGGATCTGTGTGTACATTAAAAATGACCTTTCATGTCATCGAGAGGAGAAGCTAGAATTAGCGAACCTCGATATCATATGGCTGAAATTCACCTCAAAGTCATCGACCAAGTTCATTGCCTCTCCCGACCGCCAAGTAACACCGAGTATCAAAACTTTTTTGCGACATTATCCGAAAACTGTGATAGTATACAGTCTAACTATCCACATGCGGAAATTGTTTTTTTAGGCGATTTCAACGACCACAATATACCCTGGCTAAAACACCACAACAAAACAGATAATGAAGGCAGGGAAGCAGAAGCTTTGCCGTAAGTTGTGGTCTAACGCAGCTTGTCGATGAACCTACCCGTATCTCAGAAAGGGGTGGATTTGCAGCGCTTTTAGACTTGTTCCTAACTACAAATCCTGACTTGTACACAATTCAAGTAGATCCCCCACTTGGTTCATCCGATCATAAACTTGTAAGAACAAAGTGCGAAATGTTCATACCGCCAAGCCAACAATCACTTCGTCGTAAAATGTGGCACTATAAATCGGCAAAGTGGAATGACCTTAAACAGTTTTACCTGGATTTTCCATGGCAAGAGGTTTGCTTTAAAACAGCTGATCCCACTATTTGCTGTAATGAAATAACAAAAGTAATCTTATCTGGAATGGATGCATATATCCCACATACAATAAAACGCAGAGCTAATGCAAAACCTAGGTTCAACAGCCAGTGTCAAACGGCTGTACAGGAAAAACACAGAGCATATAACCTTTGGAAACGACAACAAACCGCTCAAAACCACACAGAATTTATAGAAGCCAGAAATAGTTGCAAAATTACTATTGACGCCGCCAAAGAAACATACAATCAAAGAATAAAAAACAGGTTGCTGAATTGTCCAAGTAGTTCTAGGTCCTTTTGGTCTCTTGCAAAAGCCGTTGGATTAAACTTCACCAAGTCATCCATACCACCACTTACAGATAAAAATATTCACTTAGCCACAACATCAGAGGAAAAAGCCAATATGCTGGCCAAAATCTTTTCCTCCAACTCAAACCTAATGGAAAAACTCCACCGTTCATTGAAAGGGTTTCCCACAGTATGCCAGAGGTACCCTTTTGCCACAGAGAAATACGAAAATCCCTTAAAAAGTTGGATACAAACAAAGCAATGGGTCCAGATGGCATTCCCGCGATAGTACTCAAAAATTGTGCTAGCGAACTCACCCCAACTTTCGCAAAATTATTCAATTTATCTTATAGGCAAGGAGTATATCCATCATAATGGAAGTCTGCCGCAGTACAACCCATTCCAAAGAAAGGAAAAAAGACAGATCCGTTAAACTATAGACCAATTGCTCTACTTCCGGTGATATCAAAAGTAATGGAAAGAATTGTGAACAATCACCTAACCAAGTACTTGGAAAAGTACAAAATTATCAATGACAAGCAATACGGATTTCGAAAATAAAGGTCAACTGGCGATTTACGTTGCGAGGTGAAACAATAACAATTGCCTTAGATATATCTAAAGCATTCGATAAAGTCTGGCATGAAAATCTGCTCAACAAGCTCAAAGCAACGGGATTGTCGCCGAGACTTTGCACTTCCAATTGGGCCCTTAATGAAAGTTACCTTAAGGATAGATCCATTTATGTTGCACTGGATGGCCGGAACTCCAACTCTTACCAAATAAATGCTGGTGTGCCACAGGGAGCAATCCTTTCGCCAACACTTTTTCTGATTTACATAAATGACCTCATAGATAAAACAGTAAATCCAATTTATTGCTTTGCAGATGATGGCAATGCAGTCTCCTCAGTCATACCACCCACATGTCTCTCCGCACGTGAATTCCATTACCTTAGACTAACTGAAATATCACAGATAAATAACGACTTGGAGATAATAGAGGACTGGGGCAACAAAAACCTTGTACAGTTCAACGCGCAGAAAACCCAAGCAGTCCTGTTTTCAAAAAAGACCAGCACCGGTGAGCCAAACATCATGCTATCTGGAAGTGCTGTCGCATTGCAGAGCCAGTTGAACATCTTAGGAGTCACTGCAGAGACCAACATGTCTTGGCACAGTCACGTGGCAGATATAGCTAAAAGGGCGTCCCAAAAGCTTGGGGTGCTATTTCGTACAAGACATCTGTATACACCAAGCCAACTGCTGACACTCTACAAAGCCCAGATTCGAGCAGCTATGGAGTACTGCTCACATATATGGAGTGCGTCACCCAAACATACCTTAATGCTTTTGAACACCGTGCAGAAACGGGCGATCAAGCTGATCAATGACCCCGCACTTACCCGTAGCTTGGATAGTCTCGAACATCGAAGAACTGTGGGCGATCTATCTCTCTTCTACAGGTATTATCACGGAAAATGCTGTGAAGAGTTGGCACGTATGATCCCCCGGGAGTGGCACCTACTAGGCGAACACGTCAAACAGACGGTAACCATCAATTTATTGTCAAAATAGAGGCACCAAGAACCTCATTATATCAGAATTCATATCTCTGGAGAACAGCATCGCTGTGGAATAAGCTCCCTGCGACAGTTTTCCCTGCAGATTACAACCTGAACCGTTTCAAAACCAACACACACCAACATTTCCGTGCACTTGCCGCTTCTCGAGCGTGATAGGGATCTCCTTGCGAGTGCGCATACCAGTAAAAAAAAATCCACATAAGAAGAGGTAGAGGTGTCAGACAGGGTGATACAACTATTTGACCAGGCCCTAGAAGATGTTATTAAAAACTTAGATTGGGAAGAAATGGGCATCAAAGTAAACGGAGAATACTTAAACCACCTAAGATATGCTTGAGTATGAACTACACTAAAACTAAAATCATAACAAACACAGATGAAAATATCACGATCAGAATAAACGAGGAGACAATAGAACAAGTAGAGGAATACCTGGGACAAATTATTAAACTAAAAAAAGAAAACCAAACTGCTGAAATCAAAAGACGTGTAAGATTGGCCTGGGCAGCAATCGGTAAATTAAGCTACATATTAAAAAATAAAAAATATCCTCAGTAACTCAAAACGAAAGTGTATTACCAATGTATCCTTCCTGTCCTTACCTATGGATCCCAGACCTGGACAGAAACAAAATGAAACATGGATAAGGTAACAAAAACCCAAAGATGAATGGAAAGACAAACAATACATGTGAAGCTAACAGATAGAAAAAGAAATGAATGGATGAGAAATTAAACAAAAGTAAGGGTTGTCAGAGGAGAAGTAGCAAAATTAAAATGGAAATTTGCCAGTCATAATATCGACAGAAAGACGATCGATGGAACAAATGTATTGTAAACTTGAGACCTTGGGAAAAGAAAAGAAGTAGGGGAAGGCCACAAATGAGATGAGCGGACAATTTGAAGAAACATGCGGAAGCTAGATGGATGAACACGGCGACAGACAGGAAAGAGTGGAAGATATTGGGAGAGGCCTATATACAAAGATGGATCGAAGAAGGCTAAATAGATAGAGATATAGATAGATGGAAGAGTATGCAGGGCAGGGAAGAAGGGAGGAGATGGGGGTGGGACTCGATATACAGTAATACAGTTACCTCCACGCGGTTAATTCTGGGTTGAAAAAGCGATGAATAAATTTTTTATATTCATTAATAATGATTATATTATATCATCTCTTTTCCAAGCGAAAAACTGTGTACGTATTTAGGGGAAAGTGCTCAGGGGCGCGGTCAAATATTATAATAATTGTGATTTTTTTTAGTGTTCGTGTTCCTTAGACACATAAGATACATTTTATAACTATTACAGCCCCTTACTGTAAATTTGAAATTTTGAAATATTTGGGGGGTGGGGGGCGCGGCCAAATTTATTATTTTTTAGAAAAACAAAAAATCATTTATTTTAAATTTTATTTTTTCGACCCAACTTAGTGTGCATCATAATTAAAGAAAAAGATTAGCAGCTTGTCGTAAAGCTAATGGTAATAATTTTGAAAATTTTCTCTAAATTTTTCACTAAAATGTTAGTAAATATTCATCAATAAATATATGCAATTTCTTTTTTACGCAAAATCCCAAAGTTTTTTAATTTAAAAAAAAATCGCGCATAACGCCACTCAAAAAAATTTTGAAATAAGAATATTTTTTACCATCAAATGCTTATACAGTATTATCAAAATTGAATTGTGAAGGGTTTTAAATTTATAGAGAAAAAATAGTTTTTAAGGTGTACCGAGCCGTATTTTTATAGAATGATTAAGTCCCCAAAACCATACACTAATATAATAGGACCCAAAAATGGCCCCAGTTACCGAAATTTCATACTAGAGAGCTATACACGACAGTGTAAACATTTCTTGCGAATTGTCTCCTCTGAAAGAGTCGACGGTGTTGCTATACAAAAGACAATTATACCTATCTACTTTACAATCGTCCTACTTTCCTCAGAATGATTTTTCAATAGGTGGACATTTAGTGAGTTCGCGTAGACAACCCGGGGCGCTTGGCAATTCTTCCGCTCTTTTGAATGTGGTACATTAAAGATAGCCTTTCGGGCGGCCCGATGTGTTTGTTTCAACTCTATCGTTATGAATAAGGTAGGTATTTAGAATTTGGTTGGTATAACCCAACGATTATACACTAGACAGGATTGCTCAGTTTGCCGAATCTGTCTGCAATCGATGTTTAAGGTCAAACTCGCTGTTACGTCACCACTTGTGCTGGACAGAAAGCGCCTCTATCGTTATATTGGATTTTATGTGCTTTTAGAGCTATTTTCTTTATGCAAATCAAATTTTATGCAAAATTGAGGCATTGTACATTTAAAAATATTGTCTTTACAGAGATGATAAATGATTTTATATTTGAAATATCTGTTAAATGAATTAAATTTAAATACTTAAACTGAAAAATAAAACTACACATAATAATGTCGTAGTACCTATACAGGGTGTCCCATAACTTAGGGGCCATAGGCCAACAGGTGCTAGAGGAGGTCATGTCTGATAAAAAAGTTCCTATAATGCATGGGTCAAAACTCTTTGTAGAGATACAGAGCATCAAAGTTGGCAATTTTTTTAACTTTTTTGATAATAACTTTTTCAGAAAACGCAGTAAAAATATGAAATTGGGTAAAGTCGTGTATCAGAACAAGAGCAATAAATTGACATAAAACTTATTTTGTCTGTCAACTTTTTTTAGAAAAAACTATTTTTTTGGTATAAACTTTTATAAATGCCGTATTAAACGCAATGTTTTTTTTATATTTTTTGTTAATAAAAACAAGCCTTTAGCGACACATAATAATAAATAAAGTATTATTGATATTTTTTAAAAGAAGCAAAAATTAATTAAAAAAAAAGATTATTTTTTATACATTTTTGGAGGTAATTTTGACAGTCTTCTTAACTTGAAATTTTATTAAAAAAAGGAGTATCACATTTTTGAATCACAATTAGCTGAGTATTCAGCTCTCTGTGATAGATTTTTTTTTTTACAAAACCCTTTTCCCCCCACCCCTCTAACATTAAAAATCCTATATCTTAAAAACAGATGTGTGTTATATAAACTTTTTTTTTGGAAATAACCTCCTCGCTATCACCTGCTAAACTATGGCCCCCAAGTTATGGGACACCCTGTATCATTTGTCCAAATGTTTTAAAAGTATGTAAAGAAATTATTTTGCGATAATAATTAAAAACGGAAATATAGGTAGACGAAAAATTTATTGATTTATTTAAAAAAGGAAAAGCATAAATATTTTTTTTAACAAATAGACAAAAAACAAAGAGAAATTATTAATTAGATAATTAAAAACGGGAATATAGAACATAAAAAAGTATTTATTATTACGTTTTTACAAAAAAACAGAAAAGTACAGATACATACAATAAATAAAAAATATTAACATAAATAATAATATTTAATTTAGAAAAATATTCCTTTTCAATTCACAATCTTTTGTAATTTTCTTGATAGATATTATTAAACAAGAAGCCCATTTGCTGAGAAAATCGTGACTATTTTTTTACCCTGTAAACAAACGTTCTTCTCTGTCCTGAACCAAATTTTTACACACTGTTGACAAACCAAACGTAAAAATTTTTATTTATATGTCTTTTCGTAGTAGCACCGCACTGAAACAATCCAAAAAACACAAACTAAAAAGCGAAATATCAACAAAACTCTCTTGAAAATACGAATAACATCATATACAACGAACGTAAACAAATGATTTAGCACAAGTGGGGACGTCACGCCGCTCTCCTCACACGCACAATTTGTTAACACAGGTTAAATGGGACACGTGGCTGAAGTTAGCTTGGGATTCGGATTTCAATCAACGTTAAAGTACAGTCGACCAGAAAATAATCACAATAAATGGTTTTAATAAGGTCAAATGACTTTTAGGATAGAAAATTATTGGGTTTAATCAGTTTATGACAAAAACAAATATTTTTCGGAATTATTGCACCCCGTGGCCCAAAAAAAAACCTTTGAAACATATAAATTTCAAACTATTTAAAAATCCGTATAATTAAAAAGGTTTGTCAGATATATCTTGTAAACAGGTATGACAGGAGATCGGAAAAAAATCTGCGTAACCCAGGTTATGAAGGTAAGTTTCAGGTCTGCTACAGGGTGAACTCAAAAAATGTTAACACAGGTTAAATGGCATTGTTGTTTTTTAAAAATGTGATTTTTAGAAAATTTTACTACTAATTTCAATATCACCCTGTAGCTCAATTCCTAAGACTATAGGTGATACAAGCAGTTAATGTTACGATTGTTTAACGTGTTCCTAACTATTTTTTGCAAACGAAATCTCCTGACATTGTTGTTTTTTAAAAATGTGATTTTTAGAAAATTTTACTGTAGCTCAATTCCTGAGACCATAGGTCAAACAAACAGTTAATGGTACGACTGTTTATCGTGTTGCTAACTATTTTTTGCAAACGAAATCTCCTGACATTGTTGTTTTTTAAAAATGTGATTTTTAAAAAATTTTACTACTAATTTTGATATCACCCTGTAGCTCAATTCCTGAGACCATAGGTGATACAAACAGTAATGGTACGACTATTTATCGTGTTCCTAACTATTTTTTGCAAACGAAATCTCCTGACATTGTTATTTTTAAAAAATGTGATTTTTGGAAAATTTTACTAATAATTTTGATATCACGCTGTAGCTCAATTCCTGAGACTATAGGTGATACAAACAGTTAATTGTACGACTGTTTAAAGTGTTCCTAACTATTTTTTGCAAACGAAATCTCCTGACATTGTTGTTTTTTTAAAATGTGATTTGTAGAATATTTTACTACTAATTTCAATACCATCCTGTAGCTCAATTCCTGAGACTATAGGTGATACACGCAGTTAATATTACGACTGTTTAGCGTGTTCCTAACTATTTTTTGCAAACGAAATCTCCTGACATTGTTGTTTTTTAAAAATGTGATTTTTAGAAAATTTTACTACTAATTTCAATATCACCCTGTAGCTTAATTCCTGAGACTATAGGTGGTACAAACAGTTAATGGATAGACTGTTTAACGTGTTCCTAACTATTTTTTGCAAACGAAATCTCCTGACATTGTTGTTTTTTAAAAATGTGATTTTTAGAATATTTTACTACTAATTTTAATATCACCCTGTAGCTCAATTCCTGAGACTATAGGTGATACAAACAGTTAATGGTACGACTGTTTAACGTGTTCCTAACTATTTTTTGCAAATGAAATCTCCTGCCATTGTTGTTTTTTAAAAATGCGATTTTTAGAAAATTTTACTACTATTTTCTTTATCACCCTGTAGCTCATCCCCTGAACCTAAATTTGATATTATCTGTTAATAGTATGTTTTTTTGGAATATTTTCAACTTTTTATTGCTAAGTTAAAAACTAGAATCTTTTTTGTATCTTGTGAACTTTTTGTAGAATTGGCAGTTACTTTGATAAAACGCAAAAACACGTGTAAAAGAAGTAAATTTTCAGGATAAAAAAATTCTAGATCGCTGAAACATCAAACATGCAACTCATTGATCATTCTGGCTCTCGTTTCTATCAGTAATCATCATGATTGTATGTATATTTTATGTACTTGGAAATCCACGAAAAATACATAAAAAAATACTTATAACGATCTTACAAAAATACTAGTGAGTGCGCAGGCGCAGGCAAAAACGTAATATATTACTGGTTAGATAGACTATAACGTACTTACATATTACCCAATATCTTAAATAAATTAATGAAATATAAAACAAAAATATTTTAGTTTTTAAGTTTTAGGTGATTTGATAAAGAAAAATTAGAAGGACTATGAAGCAGTTAACTAAAAAATGTTATAATCTTTGTATGCTAAAAAGATTCTATAGGCTTAAATCCGATAATTTGTTCTACACTAATGGATAAATAATATCATTCTAAATTCTAAATTATGATTGACTAAGTTGCAGTACCAAGTTTGGTATCTTATATACCTGTCAAAATACCAAAAAAAGGCAACTATTGCTTAGTCAATTATTAAAATATAGTACGCAAAGCAAAAAAATCTTAAAAGTTATATCTCTTAAAAAAAATTTATAATGAAAAAAGTATTAAATTATCGACAAAATACTAAAAATTAAATCAATCGTAATGGTCGGGCAGTCAAATTGGAAATATTCAATTTTTGGGTGATTTTGATATAACTTGGCATGCTGTTTAAGGACTCCCTACGAAGTTAGGAAAAAACAGTGATTTGCTGGGCGTCGCATTATAGGTAGCATCGCGACGCCCTAAAGGTGAAGATTGATAGTAACCTACTTTTTGTCAAATATCTCAAAAACGGTAATTTGTAGGACAATTTTGTTTTCAGATTTATACAGCCAGTAGATGTATCTATCTACCGTTTTATAACAATCTCAACAAATATTTTGAGTTTTTTTATAAAAAATTTTAGAAATTAAATTTTCACCAAAATTTAAATGTGTAATTTTTAAAATTTTTGGATTATTTGCTTCCCTTGAACACAGTTTAGTGTTGATTTTGATCTCGTATAATAATTATTGTATTTTTTGAGTTAGCCTATCACAATGTGCTTAAATTTATATATTATCTTTACACAAAACCGCGCAAAAAATACCAAAATTAGCAATATCGCGTTTTGTAAAAAAAAAAATGCTCTTAAGATTAAATAATTTTTTTTAAGTACTACTACTAATTTTTTTATTCTTGTTTCTTGTCTAAATATTATTAAAACTTAACACAATTATTTAAATAAATATTGCGGTAAATGTAAAATAGACCGGGTGTCTAATAAAAAAATTCAAACTTAAGTAATGCTATGTAAAAAAAAACATTGGATTTAGGGCTCAATTTGACATTTGACATATCTTCATTTGTGTGCCTCGGATTTCTATATTTCTGGGTGATTTTGATCCTCCAAAGAAATTAGTTATATTAAGAAACAAGCTTTTAAAAACTGTATAATTTTATAAAAATCGTGCCGGAGTTTTTATGCCAAACATATTTAAAAATAGCACTTTTTAAAAAGTTATCGAAATTCCCAAAAATACACCAATTACCTTAAATATCGTTTTTCTAATGACAATTTTATAACTTTTAAAATCATACAGCCATACCAAATTTAAAGAGAACCTTTATTCTCGAAAACGGAACCAAAATTTTTATATTTAGTAGGGGTGCCGACTACAAAAACTTTAATTATTTGCTGTCAAAATATTAATATGTTTTATGTCTCAAAATGCTTTGAATTTATATATAACCTTAGAACCTACAATACATATAAATAACTGAAGTCAATAACAGAACCCCCATAGATATTTAGGCGCCCTGGGCGAAACAGTAAATTGGCGCGCCTATACTCATACTTCTAAATACATCTAATCCGGCTATTCTAGATGTACAATTTAGCACCTTTAGAACTCTGATTTGGCGCCCTTATGATTGGGCGCCCCTGAGCAGAAGCCCGGTTTGCCCGTGCCTACTACGGGCCCTGCCCATAGACGTACTAAAGGGGTCTAAAGTTACAAAAAATACAAATACCAAATAAATTACTGGCTGTTTTCTGCGGCTTTTGGGGTTTGCAAGTACCGATAAATGTTTTCTATTTAGCTCTGGATCAGCGTGTACGTATATTTATTGTACTATATTAGTTCTAGGGTAAAAATATTATAATTAAGACAATTTTAGGAATGCTTTATATAGGCAGTAATTTTAAGGCTTTATTTGTAAAATGTTGGCATACTTCCCATAATACCTGTAATAGTGAATTTGAAATTAAGCATCGCGGAGGCGGCATCATGTTTCCTCCCAATTTGTTGGTCATCTGAGTTACTACTGATATACTTATCGAACTTAAGGAAATCCTGCTCTATGCAATACCACCTCTAGAGTATTATTTCAAGTATCTCATAGTTATATGGCTCCAAGTAATTAGAAATCTGATGGCTTGGAATAAATGTGTCAAAAACAATGCAACACATTGTGTCATTATCTTTTTGGTGAGTTCGTAAAGAAGAAAATCAGAATCTTTTAATAAAATTTCTCAACAAAACTTATTTAGCTTTTTTGGTAAGTTGCATTTTTTTATAAAATTACCGGTATTTTAAAAACATCGCTAGCGAAGTTTGTTATTTCATAAATATCTAAGTTAATAAGTATTTCTTTTCTATTTCGGTAATAACAAACCGAAACTAGGGAATGTTAAATTATATGTTTTTATAATTATTAGGTTCAGGTCCGGGGCTGGAGTATTGGCCGCCAATATTGATGCCTCTCCTGATCATAGAATTCTTTAAAATGTTCGATTTTAATAGGGTGAATTGCACTTTGCAAGTGGTGTTATTAATTTTTTAATAAATTTTTCATTTTATTGTACGCATTTGGCTGCCCTCATATAACAACACCTTAGGTGACTGCGTCGTTGATGGCCTTACCCCCAGATAAAATAGTTTTCTGGATTATAATAATTTATTAAAGTTTAACAGGAAGTAAAAAAAAATATTATCATATGGTAAAAATAGACTTTCTTCGGAAATTACCAAACAATCTATGAGCCTAAAAATTTGGGGTGGATTTCTTGTTTGCTTTTTTAATTCTGCGCAAAGAAATGCATTGCTTATGAAATCCTTATTAATTAACTGCTTGTAATGGACAAAAAAGCATCATGGTTAACATCGATAGGGATGAAAATTACTCGCAACTAAAAATAGCGATCCATCATAAAGAGACAAATTTTATTTAGTCGGCCATCTTTGAATTAAAAATTGACGAACGTTGCTATGGTGATGCTCAAAGAGCAATCGATTCTCACTATGATACTTTTCATTTAATTGAAATCGGTTTAGTTTTAATGAATTTGTGAGGAAATGCAGACAAAATTAGGCAATCGTATAGTTTGTGAAATATCTTTGCCCTATGAATGGTTAAAATAAAAATTAATACTTCCAAAACTGCTAAGCTTATTTGAAAGGTTAAGTTTGATTCTGACCGCCATCTTGAATTTTAATAAGGTGATAAATTTCGATAGGGACCTTTAAAGCGCAATTAAATTTTGCCTTGATAATTTTTATTTGAGGAAAATCGGTTTAGTAATAATTAATTTATTAGGAAATGAATGGAGACAGAATTGAAATGTGTACAATAAAGGTTAAAATAAAAATTAATTTTTTTGGAACAATCCAACTGATTTTCGTAATGCTTACCTCGTCTGTGCGTGGCAGAAATAGGATTTTTTTTATAAATTAAAAGAAAAAACTAAAAAAAGAATCTGGAAAATAAAAATAAAAAAAAGCGTGTTAGCTTAGGACCACACTTCAGAAGTGTAAACTTCAACAAGTCGAAATTAATAATACTGGCCTTCATCCGCATCATCATATCGCTCGCTGAATGTTCCTCTCGCAGTTAGTCACATCGAGCCGACTTCACCCGAATGAGCGTTACATAGCCGAGCCTGACGGCTCAGTTCAATTCGCTACCCACAAAAACTGCTAAACGCGCCTAAAGAAGTTTACACTTCAACAAGCAAATTTAAAGGGTTTAGCATGATTTTGTGCTCCATCTTGTAATTTCAAGATTGCGGATAAATTATTTTTTCTTAAAATCCTGTTTCATTTCCTGCAACCATCAGCTTTTTTCAATAAAATCGGTAGCATAGTTCAAGAGTTCAAAAAATTTTTTTTCGTTTTTTTTTTGCTTTACCCGATATTTTAATAAACTGGATGATAGTATATGGTCAGCACCCCCACTAATTAAAAAAAAATGAATATTTTATATAATAGAAGTACAAAAATTTCTATAGTTAAGTTCAAGTCATAGATCTACAGCAAGTTAATAACAGTAATGACTTGTTTATATGGGATTTCATAGATTCTCTAAAAATAGCTATTTTTGGCATGAAAACTTCAATATGGTTTTTGGAGCTTTACACAAATTTTGAAAGCTTGTTCCTTGGGAAAGTAAATTCTTTTGGAGGAACAAAATCACCCGGGAATTATAAGAATCCCATGGACATGAATGAAGAGGTGCCAAAATTGACTCAAAATTCAAGGATTCTTAAAGTATCATTTCTTGTGTTTCGATTAAATTCCCAAACTCCCTGACTATTTTTTTTGAACTGCAATATATTTTTAAAAAAAAATTAAATTCTAAAACATAATAATAAAAACTTAAGAAAAAAATAGTTTAAAATAAAGTGTAGTAAAAAAATGTTTTTGTTATGAGCGAAATCCATGGACTCTATAAAAAAACTGACTTGACCAAATTCAAAAAATTTTTGCATCAGTTCCTGCGAGTGAAAAATCTAAGTTATAATATATTCTTATAGGCAGACTCACAAGGAACCTTAGTGTGCAACCAAACCCAAAATCACCCCTAAAACCACTTAACCGCTTCAGATAAACCAAAATTAAGGAAAAATACAAAAATATAAATTTTGATAAAAACTCAATTTAACAATTTTTATTTAATGGAACTTAATCACGCTTCCAAAGTGTAATACCTTGTTAGAAAGGCACACTCATTGTCTGTCAAAAAGTGAAATTAGAACTGTCCGACCTTATGTAGCTATTTAGATATTTCAGAAAATCTGGATCAATGTCACGTCACATTTGAAAGTGTCGCGACGCCGCATATATTACGTCGCCGGAAAAAATATATGATTTTTGTAAATGTCTTCATAAGTTTATTAATCGTACCAATTTATATCAAAATCACCACAACTTCGGAAATTCTGCACAACCATAAAACGCATTATAATAAAGATTTTTAAAAGAATAGAAACACCTAACAAATATGTCACTTCTCCAAGGTCTCCTCGTATGACGTTATTACTTGTTAGTTACTAAAAATGTTTCAAAACTAGTGAAAAAATTAATCAGTGTGTTTTAACTTAAAAATCACTGTTTTCTGTTACTGGTTGAGTACTAATCAATCGTCTATTACTAAAAAAACATTCAAAAATCGCAAAAAAATTTAAAGTAGAATGATTAAACCTAAATAATAATAACACAAAATTGTTAAAAACGACACTGATCGGTGCTCATTATGTCACTCGTGGATTGATCTTAGCCATTGATTATTTATACTACCGATTTATTCGCCTAGTACTGTTTAAAATCCTTAAAAGTTAAACAAACTGTAAAGTAATACACAAAATTGGTAGCTATGCGTAAAGAAAAATCAGCACATTAGTTATGATGTGTTTAAAACATATGCAAAATTAAATAAAAATAGGTCGCATAGAAGTTTTATCCCTCTTAATTTTAAAAATAGAAGACTGAATCAGTTTAAGTTAGAGCTTAACAGTAAATACTATAATCAAGTAAAGTTTGGCTAACAAAATATATTCTCAAAATTGTATGATTGTCCTTTCCAAGACCCCAATACTAAGTAAAATAAACATTAGTAAAAGATGTTTACATGCGAAAAATAAAAAATATATATGATAGAAAGAAACAGAGAGAGTTAGCACTCGAAGGCATGAAAGTTATGACTCGAAGGGGGGAAAGTTGATACTCGAAGAAGAAAAAGTTGGAACTCAAAGGGGGGAAATTTATGACACGAAGGGCGAAACTTAAGACTCGAAGTGGGAAGTTAATACTTGAAGGCAAGAAAGTTGTTGGGTACTCAAAAAAGGAAAAGCCGATTCTCGAAGAAGGAAAAGTTGTGCCTTGAAGAGGAGAAACTTGACACACGATTGGTGAAAAGTTGAGACTGGAGGGGGGAAAGTTGATACCCGAAGAAGACGAAGTTGGTACTAAAAAAAGGGAAAGTTGATACTCAAAAGGGGGAAAGTTGTGCCTCGAAGAGAAGAAACTAGACACACGATTGGTGAAAAGTTGAGACTCGAAGGGGGGAAAGTTGAGACGCGAAGGGAGGAAAGTTGATATCCGAAGAAGATGAAGTTTGTACTAAAAAAGGGAAAGTCGATTCTCGAAGAAGGAAAAGTTGTGCCTCGAAGAGAAGAAACTTGACATACGATTGGTGAAAAGGGGGGAAAGTTGAGACGCGAAGGGGGGAAAGTTGGTACACGAAGAAGACGAAGTTGGTACTCAAAGGGGGTAAAGTGGGTACTCGAAGGAATAAAAGTTGCTACTCAAAGGGGAAAAAGTTGGTATCCGAAGGGGGCAAAGTAGAGTCTCGAAGGGGGTTCGGTTCGATTGGTTGGTACTCAAAGAGAATATAGTTGATACTCGATGGTTGGAAAGTTGAGACTCAAAGGGGGAAAGATGGTACTCAAAGGGCTAAAAGTATGTACCCGAAGGTAAAAGTATTACTACTCAAGGTGGGCGTCCTTTTTAAGCTCCTGTAGAAAATATCTAAAGGAAGCAAACAAAACAAATTAAAATTGATGGAAACTTGTACTATGTCTGCTAATTAACAAAAAAACATATATTTTATGATTGTTGGTGCTAAAGTTTGCATGATTTACTAACCACTTTGCGGTAAATGTATTGGGATAAAACAGCTGCAACCCATTTCTAACAAGTATAAACCTGTTTTCGACAAGTCTTAACGTGTATCTGAAAAGCACTTATAAAAGGGCGGAGCGTGTTGAACTGCAGTCAGTTAGGTATAACTTTTGAAGGAAGTTGCATTATTGAGTTCTATCAACACAGTGTTTTAGTGAAGTTGGTGCTATTCAAAAAATAATAATAAAATGAGTTTTGCAACGAAATTAGTTTATAAAATTATGTGTCAGCTTGGTATGGTAGAAGATATGGATAAAAATGTTTCAATTTTAAAAATTCTGAAAGACTGTGCTTTGGCCAGTAGACAAATAAGCATTGCTTAAAAAAAATCCTCTTCAGTTGCGGAAAAATCTCATTTGACGGCGTGCCTGGGACAAGTTAAACAGTGCAAGCACATTTTAAAACAAAAAAGCCTTAAGTTTGGTGGTGCGATTGGCGCCAAGGAAACAGCCAAACATCGCGTACAATGGGAAGACCTAAAATCAGCTTTCGAAAGCCGAGTTAGAAGTGCTGTGATTACAAATTTACGACATAAGGATCCCAAAAAGTTTTTAGAGGATTGTTTTAGTTTATTAAAACGAAGGATTGAAAATACATTAAAAAAAGAGAATATGATAAAAGTCAATACTATTTTAAGTGGAGATTTTCAAATAATTAAACAAGGACAACATGGAAGTGAGACAAAACACTTTAATACCGCTAATGCGATTATTGACCGTAACACAAATTTAAAAAACTGGTTTGACAAAAATGTTAAGAGTTTGCTTTTGACTGACTTGGAAGAATTTGAGCAAAATCAATCCGGATGGTCACTTACAAAAATAAATAATCTTATAATAGGAGTTAATAAATATCATCCCATTAGGGCAGGGTTCCATTTGGAAATACCCAAAGAAATTCTTAAGCGTAAAGCTTGTGTAAATGTGGAAAACAATGACGATTTATGTTTTGGTTGGGCTATTGTGTCAGCATTATATCCTGTTGAAAAAAACTCAAATAGAATCTCATCCTACCCGCGTCCTCAAGAGGTGTTTAGTAAATTTAAAAAATATAAAATTTCCAATGACTTTAAACCAAGTCGCCCGATTCGAAAAGCAAAATAATGTATCCGTAAACGTGTATCGCCTGCAAAAACCTAATAAAAACAGTTTTAAAGTACTGCCTGCGTACATTTCTGAAGAAAGGAACGAGAAACATGTTAATTTGCTAATGATTCAAAATAATTACTATTTGGATGATGAACAGATTAAAGACCTTTCGCCACCAATTTACCACTTTGTATGGGTAAAAAATCTTTCAAGGCTAATAAGTAGTCAAATCAGCAAATCCAAAAAAGCAACCTATGTATGTGATAGATGCCTGCAATACTTTTATTCTGAAGCTGAACTCATTCAACATATAAAAGACTGCAAAATTATTGGCAGTGTTGTGGTTCCGAAATTACCAAGTAGCGATAAAAAAGTTGTTGAATTTAAAAACTTTAAAAATAAACAATTTGCACCGTTCATTATCTATTCGGATATTGAGTGCTTATTGCTTCCTGTTGCAGAAAATATTGGAAAAAGAACCCAAAAATATCAAAGTCATGTGCCTTGTTCGGTAGGATATTATGTAACATGTGCCTACGATGATTCTTTATCATTTTATAAATCTTACACGGGGCCTGACTGTATGGAATGGTTCAGTAAACAGTTACTAGATTTCGCTGAAAACTTGGAAACTGTATTTCTCTGTGACTTACCCCTTGAGCCTTTAAGTAAAAAGCAAAAAACAGACTTTAGCAATGCAAAAAAATGTCATATTTGTGAACAGGACTTTTTAGCTGGTGAAAAGAAAATACGCGATCATAGTCACCTTACATCTGAGTATCGTGGTCCAGCCCATGAAAGCTGTAATCTGAACTTTCAGGATAGTCATACTGTCCCTGTAGTATTCCACAATCTTAGCTCCTATGATGGACATTTGATAATTGAGAACATCGCCAATTTGGACGGATTAATAAATTTGCTACCAATTAACAAAGAAAAATATATAGCCTTTACCAAAAAAATTAATGAAAATTTAATCGAATTTAGATTTATTGATTCGTTCCGCTTCATGGCCAGTAGCTTGGACAAGCTAGCTTCATATCTTGAGGAGTATCCACTGGTAAGAAACGAATTTCCCAACTTGTCTGACGATCAATACAAACTTATTTATAAAAAAGAAGTATTTTACTATGACTATATGAATAGTTGGGAAAAATTAAGAGACACATCTTTGCCTGAGCAACTTAATTTCTTTAACACACTCGAAAGTAGAGAAACATTGCCTGCTGATTATGATCATGCCCAAAATGTATGGGGAAGCTTTGGTTGTAAAACCCTACAAGATTACATGGAACTCTACATGAAAGTTGACATAGTACTTTTAATGCAGGTATTTCAGAGATTTAGAGAGAGCTGTCATAAAACGTATGGTCTGGATCCTGCTAACTATTATACGCTTCCTGGTTATACGTGGGATTGCATGCTGTATTGCACGCAATAAAAATTAGAGCTTTTGACCGACTATAATATGGTGACTTTTATAAAACGCGGCATTAGAGGAGGGTTAAGCCAATGCTCTAAAAGATATGTGGAGGCCAATAATAAATATATGGCCAACTATGATTTAACCAAAGAAACATCTTTTTTGATGTATTTTGATATTAATAACCAATATGGATATAGCATGAGTCAGAAACTGGCGTATGAAAATTTTAATTGGTTAGAAAGTGAAGAAATGCTCAATTTTGATGTTAATAAAATTGAAGATGACTCGAGTAATGGATACATCCTGGAAGTCGACTTGCACATTCCTGTAGAATTACATGACTATTTCTCAGACTTACCCTTATGTCCTGAACATTGCTGCCCACCTAACGAGAAAAACCCTAAAAATAAGAAACTTATGGCCACACAATATAATAAAACGAAATACGTAATTCATTATAGAAATCTAAAGCAAGCGTTAAAACTTGGTTAAAAAATTCATAACATTTTATGCTTTAAGCAATCTGTATGGCTTAAATCCTACATTGATTTGAATACTCAACTAAGACAGAATGCTAAAAATGATTTTGAGAAAAACCTTTTTAAATTAATGAACAACGCTGTGTTTGGTAAAACCATGGAAAATATTAGAAAACATAGTGTTGTTAAATTAATCAAGAAATGGGATGGACGATACGGAGCAGAAGCACTGATTTCTCGACCTGAATTCAAAAGCATTACAATATTTAATGAAAACTTGGTTGCCGTAGAAATTGAAAAAACCGAAATATATTTCAATAAACCGATATATGTGCGAATGTGTATTTTGGACATTGCCAAAACAACAATATATGATTTTCACTACAACTACATGGTACCAGCTTTTGGGAAGGATTGTACTGTGGCATACACAGATACTGATAGTTTAGTTTATAACATAAAAAATCATGATATTTATGAATCAATACAGCGTAACTGTGACAAGTACTTTGATACCTCAGATTATGCTGAAGATAACATATATAACATTTCGAGAGTGAATAAAAAAGTTTTAGGCATGATGAAAGATGAAAACAATGGCGAAATAATGACGCATTTTATTGGCCTTAGAGCTAAAATGTATGCTACAAAAGTAGTGGACACCAAGAGTAAAGCTGCAAAAGTGATTAAGAAGGCCAAGGGTGTAAAACAAAATGTTGTAAAATCAAAAATATTATTTGAGGACTATGTCGACTGCCTAAATAACTTTCAAGAAAAGGTGATTACGCAAAATCTTATAAGATCCGAAAAGCACAGACTATACTCCATAAGACAAACAAAAATTGGACTAAGTCCCCTGGATGATAAAAGATGTATTTCAAAGGACTGTTATGAAACGTTACCGTGGGGGCACTACAGTATTTAGTGATAACTTAGGTTAAATGTAATTTTAATAATGGTTTCTTGTTCATATTTTAAGTAGTGAACTATACATAAGTATAATGCAAATTTAATCTTCGTTTTGTCCATAGATTATATTATGAATATATATGTTATATGAAAATATCCTGCCTACACTTAGAAGAAACCAGAACCTTCTATGAAACCCGAGAACCTTCCAGATAAGAAGCTTATTCTGCTGACTTGCGTTTCCCATGAAATAAACAACACGTGCATTCAAGCCGAATCAGCACTTTATTTCTCAGAACCTTTCAAGATAAGAAGACCATTCTGCTGACTTGCGTCTCTCACGGAATAAACAACACGTGCATTCCTGCCGAATTGCACTTTAGTTTAAGTCTAGAATATTAAGGAATTATTCCATTGCTTAATCAGCACATTTTCTTTATATAAACTCAAATCATTGTAATGTTAAGTCATTCTCTTTAGAATCGTTCTTGAGTACACGTTCAATTATAACGTTTAAGTCCTATATTGTATTTAATCAAAATAAAGTTTCTTAAAAAGTTAAAAGTAAACTTTAAAGTATAACATTTGGCGCAGTCGGTAGGATAGTTTAACACACGCGAAAACACGAGTATTCTAATTCGCGAGTGGTGAAGCTCCAGCTCTTTAAGCTATCAAGAATCTACAGCAACCAAGAAGTTACACAGCAACAAAGAAGTTACATAGCAACCAAGAAGTTACATAAGCAACCAAGAAGCTAGACAGCAACGAACCAAGCGTCCTCGCAACCAACGGATACGGAAGGAACACCTAGTGAAGCCCCTGGTAGCCGAACACGTGGAGACAAATGGTCCAGCTAAAGCTTTTGTGAGTAAGACAATTGAATCATCACGTTTTATTTTTTTTTTTCAAATAAGTTGATATTTTAAAAAATCTGTTCGATTTTCTAAGCCTGACTTTTACAATTTTGAATTTTAAGAAATTTTTTTTTTCAATTTAAAAGAAGTCAAAAATAAAATTTAGTTTTAAGAAACAAAATCTAAAAAAAAAAAAAAGTTTTATTTTAAATTTTAAAACACAAGAAAACAAAAACCATTCAAAATGACTGAACCTCGTAATAACCAACCAGCAAACGTACCAGCAAACCAACCTATAGTTGAGGTTGAACCTTATCGTTTATCGGAAATTTTCTCAATAATCCCTGAATACGATGGAGATCAAATATTTTTAGGAACTTTTATCAATGCTTGCGATTGTGCTTATAACATGGCCGTCGGAGATCAACGCGATTTATTGGTCATACACATTAAAAATAAATTAAAAGGAAAAGCCACACAATTAGTAAACTCTCGAAATCCTCTTTCTTGGATTCAAATTAAACAATTATTAACAACATATTATGGAGATACGCGAGACCTTTCTTCATTAATTCAAGATCTACAAAGACTCAAACAACAAACAAACGAATCACCTTTAATGTTTTTCAATAGATTACAAGTTATGAATTCAAAAATGTACGCTTGTATTCAAAAATCAAATTTAAATATGCTTCAAAAATATGCACAAATCCAAATTATAGATTCTATGGCATTAAATACGCTTTTAACAGGATTAGAATCGCGCATAGGTCATATTGTCCATGCTAGCAATCCTAAAGATTTACTTGAAGCACAAGTAAGAATAAGACGCGAACTACAACTTTCATATTTTGAAACACAAAAAACTCCAAACCGACCCAATGTTTCAAATAATCCCATACAAAATAGACAAAATAATTTTCAATCACGAAAAATACCTTCTCAACCCCAAAAATGTTTTAAATGTAATCGTTTAGGTCATCACGCAAGTGAATGCCGTACTTTTGTACAGAGACCCCCGGTCTACACAAATCAAAATCAACAATTTAACCAAAATTTTCAAAGACCCAATTTTGCCCAAAATCAAAATCAACAATCTAACCAAAATTTTCAAAGACCCAATTTTGCCCAAAATCAACCAAGCACCTCTAGAAATTTTGTACCCCAAAACCAACAAAATAATTTTAGACCATCAGTAATTCAAAGAAATCCAAATTACAATTCCCCACAACATAGAGCACATGTAGTGAACTATTCTGATGAATATTTTAATAATTTTGACAACTACAATCCCTATGATCCCAATTTTGAAAATTTTAACAACTATGAACCTTATGATCCAAATTTTGAAAATTTTCAGTATGAAAATCAGTCTCATTACGAAAATGAAATCTCACAAGAATTTTCGAATAATTTTGAAGAACAATATTTAAATGACATAAGTCAATACAATTTTAATCAACCTGGAATATATCAAAATTTTGAAAACCAAAATCAAATTTTGCCGCCAGAGACCCAAAATTTTCAAATTACTTCCAATCAAAACCATCCACCCCAATCGATTCAAGAAACAGATACCCAATTAGAACAAACTATTGCGAAAATCCAATGTATGTCAATCAATCAAATCTCAGAACAAACATTCGTGTAAATACCAATCTACATAATTTAAATTAAAAAAATGTTTTTTATATTAATGACGCAACAAATAAATTTAAACTTTTAATTGACACCGGCGCAGGAATTTCAGTATTTAAGGAAAAAACAGTCGAAAATTATAATAATCGATTTGCAGAAAATGTTATAGTACAAGGAATAACCGATGAAAAAATTCCAATCACTCAATCAGTTTTAATCCCTTTCGCTAAAGACAATCCACTAAAAGTCTATATTTGTAATTTAGACATAGAATTTGACGGAATATTAGGACTCGATTTTCTTGAACATTACCAGTGCGTAATTGATTTAAATTCAAAACAGCTATGCACCAATTTTAAAATAATACCTTTAATTCAAGTAACAGAAAAAACTTTCGAACAAAATCCCGAAATTATTCAAAATCAAATAATAAATCAAAACATACCACCAATACCTAAACCAAGATTAATTCAAAATCAAAAAACGCCACCAATACCAAAACCGCAAATAAATATAAATCAAATTAATTTTCAAAATCAAATATCTCTAGAACCGCAAACCGAACAAGTTTTTAAATTAAAATGTAATTTAAAAAACACAGATGCAATTTTAATTGGTCAAGAAATAGAAAAAGTAAGATTACCAAACGCCCTAGTCCACATTAACGAAAATGGTGAATTTTATACATCAGTAATAAATCCCAATGCTATTCCTAAAACAATAAATTTCAACAACTTGTCTTTCGAACCCATACCAAGTGTTCACGATATTTTAAATTTCAATACCAATGAAGACCAACTCATTGATAGAATCGACCTTATTAAAAATCAATTAAGACTAGAACATTTAAATTACGAAGAAAAAGAATTAATTTCAAATCTTTGTTTTGAATTTTCTGACATTTTCTATATCGAAGGAGATCAATTAACTTTCACTAATGAAATCAAACATACAATTGAAACCAACAATGCTCATCCAATTTTTACTAAATCATATCGGTACCCTCAAATACACAAAGAGGAAGTAAAAACACAAATTAATAAAATGCTCGATCAAAAAATAATCCGACCATCAATTTCCCAGTGGTCATCACCTGTTTGGGTAGTCCCAAAAAAACTTGACGCCTCTAACAAACAAAAATGGAGAGTAGTAATCGATTATAGAAAACTGAATGAAGTAACAGTTGACGATAAATATCCACTTCCAAATACTTCAGATTTATTAGATCAGTTAGGTAAATGTCAATATTTTACAACACTTGATTTAGCATCCGGTTTTCACCAAATTGAAATTGATCAAGACATTCAAAAAACAGCCTTTTCTGTCGAAAATGGACACTACGAATTTGTTCGTATGCCATTTGGTTTAAAAAATGCACCCTACACATTTCAACGTGTGATGGATAACATTTTATTAGGCATTCTAAATGAACGTTGTTTAGTTTATATGGACGACATTATTGTTTATTCACCAACAATTCATGAACACATTTCACGTCTTTCCGAAGTTTTCCAAAGATTACGAAAATCAAATTTAAAAATTCAACCTGACAAATGCGAGTTTTTACGAAAAGAAGTAGCATACCTCGGACATTTAATTACCAAAAATGGAGTAAAACCAAACCCTGATAAAGTAAAATGTATTCAAAACTTTCCAGAATTAAAAAATCCTCGTGACGTAAAATCATTTCTCGGACTTGCCGGATATTATCGAAGATTCATACCGAACTTCGCGAAAATCTCAAAACCCTTAACAAAACTTCTTCAAAAAGATACAAAATTTATTTTTTCTAAAGAATGTAAAGAAGCTTTCGAAACACTCAAAAATGCATTAATTTCTGATCCAATATTAATCTATCCAAATTTTGAAGAACCTTTCATTTTAACTACAGACGCGAGCGCATTTGCGATAGGAGCCGTACTTTCACAAGGTCCAATTGGTAAAGACCTTCCGATAGCTTTTGCATCGAGAACCCTTTGTAGTGCAGAAACTAAGTACTCCACTATTGAAAGAGAACTATTAGCAATAGTATGGTCCGTAAAACACTTTCGACCTTACCTTTTTGGTAGAAAATTCACTATAGTCACCGATCACAGACCTCTAACCTGGCTACTTTCAATTAAAGACCCCGGTAGCAGATTAGCACGTTGGCGATTAAAATTAGAAGAATATAGTTTTAAAATCATTCATAAACCCGGTAAAATCAATAAAAATGCAGACGCTTTATCGCGAATAAAAATCAATCATTTCAAAGACTGTATAGACTTTAAATCAAACATTAAAATTTTTGCAAACAACGAAAATAACGATCAAGAACCAATTTTTAACGAAGAAGATGATCAAAAAATAACAGATGAATTTAACAGATTTGTTGAACTTTACAAGACGCGATCCCTAATTGATTATTCTAAAATCGAAACCTCGAATGATCAATTATTAGATAAATCAAATAAATTAATAGTAACCTTTTTCCGACAAAATAAAATGGAAGATTTACATTTCAAAATCATTGACGATATTTTCGAAGAAGAATTCCACCTTGAAGAATTAAAAATTAATATTGTTTCTAGCAAAACAGTTAAAGAACGTAAATATTTTATTATAGCCCTACCATTCGATAATGATGATTGTTCACAACACTTATTTTATTGCCTTTTTAAAGACCAAAATGAATTTGAAATTAACAAAACATACTGCATCGAAAACAATCTAGATTTACCAACTTTAGAGATGCTATCTTACATCTTTTCTGATAAAGACATAAAATTAAAAATTTGCCAAAATATAATAACAACCCCCGACGAAGATGAAATCCCAATAATTTTAGAAAATTATCACTTAGGAAAAAGCAACCTACACCGTGGAATAAATGAAACAGTTAGACGCATTAGAGAAAAATATAATTGGCGTGGTTTAACAAAAAACGTAGAAGATTTCATAAAAAAATGTGAAACTTGTCAAAAAGTAAAAATTGTTCGTAAAAATCTAAGCAGACCCTTCGTTGTAACAGAAACACCACGTACCCCTTTTGAACGAATCAATATCGATATTTTCGAATACCCCACCAGAAATTACGCGTTAACGGTACGGGATGAATTAACAAAATTTACACAAGCTTACGCAATGAGTGATAAAAAAGCAAGTACAGTAGTTAGTACTATTTTACTATTTTTCCAACATTTCGGTGTACCCTTACGAATACATTGCGATTATGGCAAAGAATTTGATAATACCCTTTTAAAAGATTTATGTACCCTATACGATGTTAAGTTAACATTTTCTAGCGTAGCACATCCCCAGTCAAACGGTTCACTAGAACGATTTCACGCAACCCTTTGCGAAATGATTAGAATCAATAAACAAGAAAATCCTGAAGATCATTGTTTTAGCGTTCTTCCATACGCAGTAATTTGCTACAATAATACAAAAAACAAAACATACGGATTTACCCCTTACGAACTCGTTTTCGGACATACATCAAGTAGACCCCCCGAAAAACTTTATAATCAAGAACAATTGATATCTAAATATGTACGCGATTTAAATAATAGAATGGACTATTTTTACAAATTAGCTAGAAATAGAACTGATCAATCGAAACAAAAATCGAAAGAACGATTTGACGAACACGTACGAAAGAATCTCCCTGAATTTAATGTAGGAGACAAAGTTTGGCTTAAAGAATCACAAATCAAATCAAAATCAGAAAATTTATTTAATGGTCCTTTTGAAATTTTAGAAATACATCGTAATTCTGCAACACTTAAAAACCCACAAACAAATCAATTAACCAAAGTTAATTTTGATAGGTTAAAACCGTGCTTTGAATAAAATAAAAATCTTTTATTTTAGATTAATGGGAATAATCTCAATCGTTTCCAGTCAATATTCAATATTACCAATAAATAATACACTAGGACTATTTTATCATGAAGAATCCCCCCCCAGAATTTCTAATAATGAATGGACACTTGTTGTTTACAAAGATCTTTTACCATTTAAGAAAGCAATTGAGCATAATGACAAAATTTTAGATACCTTTATGGATCACTTTTCAATCAATAATAATCAAATTGCAAATTTCAAATCGCAAATTAAAACGCATGTTAGCCTTTTAAAACAAATTTCTAATTACGTTAATATTAAATACGAAGAACTTATCTCGGATACAAAAGAAAAATCATATAGGCAAAAACGTGGAATATTTAATGGCATAGGAACTATTTGGAAATCTATTACAGGAAATTTAGATGCATCAGACGGAGAATACTTTAATGATTGTATTAATAAAGTATCGACTGATGAGAAAAATATTGAAAGATTATTGCAAAAACAAATTTCAGTAACAACCTCTGTTATTAAAAGTTTTAATACGACTTTACAAAAATTACAAATTGATGAAGAAACGTCAAATCATGATATTAAATTAATTAATTAAATTCAAGTTACTTTGATTTCTGATAACGCTGCCTATGCAGAAGCACAAATAAAAGCATTAGATTTATGCGAATCGCTTATGGAAAGTTACACCTTTATTAAAGATTCATTAAATGACGCGTTAAACGCAGTAACTTTTGCACGTTTAAAAATATTGCATGGTTCAATAATAAAACCATCGGATTTGGTAGATTCATTGAAAAAGATTTCTCATTCATTACAAAAAAATAATTTGCCTTTACCAATATCAATCTCAACGGTAGCCCAATATATTAATTTAATTGAACTTAGTGCTTTTCAAACTGAATCAAAAATAGTATTTGTTCTTAAAATACCTCTTATGGACCCTTCGACTTATACTTTATACAGACTTTACCCAATACCAATATTAGATAATCGAACAGGTCTTCACCATACTATATCAACAATTAATAAATTTATTGCGCGTGACGATGATTCAATGTTTTTCGTCACCTTCCACCACGTGGACCACTGCAAGATCATCGAAAGAAGAACGAAGCTCTGTTCCAAAGTACTTCCGTACCCCATCGACAGTGATGCAATTTGTGAAGCTCAACTATTGAAGCAACAAACTCAGCTGCCAAAAACATGTCAAACAACCATTTTCTATGCACAAGGCTACAATGTTCAACCACTTGAAGAAAATCAATGGCTAGTTACTATGTCAGAACCAGTACCTACTAATATCAAATGCAAGAATCAAGAAATCATTACGAAATTAATTGAAACCAATAGTATAATTCGTTTCAAATCAACATGCAATGCTTTTATTGGAAGTACGAGAATTCATTCTGAAACTACACTTCAAGAAAGTACCTTCGAAGAAATAAATTCACCAATAATCAATATTCCATATACTTGTTGTAAAGATATGCCTGAAATCCCCAAAATTCAAGGCCTAAAACCACTAAAGTTAAGCAAAATAAACGTCGAAGATCTGAATATTGCACAACATAATCTTAACCAATATTCAGAAGAATTAGATAAAATGATCAATCAACCATTCATTCAAAAACACATTGATTGGTTTACTATCATTACAATAACATTGATAGTACTACTAGTAATTCTTTACATTATTAACAAATGTCGAAGACGCCGAAGAACAAGAAATGGTAATAATACCAATAACCATAATGGTAATGACTTTCCACCATTTCCAAAACCTAATCTACAAAGAATTAGGAATTTATCGAATATCTTACCAAGAAGAAGGCCAAGCATACAAATCGAAGATCAAATCGAAGAAGAAATCGAACCCAATGCAAAATTAATGATCAATCAATCATCTTAATAAAAGTTGCCGTATAACGCCAACTTTTTCAAAAAGAGGGGAGCTGTTATATGAAAAAATCCTGCCTACACTTAGAAGAAACCAGAACCTTCTATGAAATCCGAGAACCTTCCAGATAAGAAGCTTATTCTGCTGACTTGCGTTTCCCATGAAATAAACAACACGTGCATTCAAGCTGAATCAGCACTTTATTTCTCAGAACCTTAAGATAAGAAGACCATTCTGCTGACTTGCGTCTCTCACGGAATAAACAACACGTGCATTCCTGCCGAATTGCACTTTAGTTTAAGTCTAGAATATTAAGGAATTATTCCATTGCTTAATCTGTTACACACTTTTTGCTTGCGCAACCCTGTATTTAAAAATTAATAATAATTAATTTATGGATCATTATTTAAAATTAAATCAATCACTTGGGCTATATTATAATTAAAAGACATGAAGATCGGTTTTCCAACAGCATATAATTTAAAAAAAAATTAGTTGAATATATTTACAATTCAAGGACGTCGTATTTTTTTTTAATATCAAAATATAAAATAAAACTAAGATAAGCGCATTCACATTTTTAGATTTAAATTGATGTTATAAATCTAAATATAGAAATTTAAGGTACCTATAATTTGCATTTGTATAGTGGAGTACCTGCGGAGTGATCACTCTCGAGTTTACAGTAAGAAAAATAATGAGCAAGAATAATTCACATGTAAGGTAGGTAATATTAAAAATTAAATTCAGCCATATTAAAAAAAGGAGTTCAGTCGTCTTTAAAAAAAAAGTTCAGTCGTATTTAAAAAAAAAAGGAGTTCAGTCATTATCGGACACAATAAGTTTTCACCTTGTTTTATTTTCTTTGAGGTCACCTGAGCCAACCACAGCTCCGAAACCAGATCAGCAGAAGCTCCATTTGGATTAAATCAGAATAGGTTTGAAACGTGACTTCGGACCATTACTTTGACTCAGGATCGTACGAAGATTTGGACCCAGCTTTGGATCAGAATTTGGACCGGAATTTGGGATCTGATTCGGACCAGAATTTGGAACCAGCCTTGAATTTGGACCAGAATTTGAAATTCGGACCGGTGTTTGGAACCCTACAAAAGTTCAACTTTTGTAGAAAACGAATTTTCAATAAATAAAGCATCTTCTGTTAGTTATTTATTTTGTTCTATTATTAAGAATAAAAATTAAGTTTTAATTAGTTCCTTTTTTTATTAATTTATAGAAAATGCCAATTTTAATTTTAATTATATTAAGAAGTTTTATTTTAATTTAAGATTTTATGCAATTAAATTTTAAATTTATTTAATATTTAAATTAAGAAATTATGGATTTTAATTTTAATTTTATTAAGAAACTACCAATTTTATTTAAATTTATGAATAAATGGCAATAATTTCGGTCTTAAAAATTACCAATCTTTGTAAAATCGTGCAGAAAATTATTAATTTGACGGAAAAATTGTCTATCAAACACGTGGTTATTAAGAAATTCCGCAATAATTTTCTTCTTTGTACTGGAAAATTACTATAAATTACCGTAAATAAAATTATATTTAGCAAAAATCAATAATAAAAAGGCAAAATAAGATGCACTATTTAATAAAATATTAATTTACCTTTTGTGATGTTCAAGGGTCACAAGCTTCGTCTTTGCCGCAAAATGGCTGTCGGCACTACGACGTTCGTTTTAAGTCGAAAATCCTCTATACAGAGATATTGTGAAGAAAACATACCATCTACGGGTAACTACAAAATCTTCACAATGAAGGAATGAATTGGCAAGAATCCCCATCAAAACGGGTAAAAATAATTAATTAAAAATCACCATAACAAAATTAAAACCAATCAAACGCTGTGACTTTTACGAACGCCGGACACAAGGTGAAAGTGGCCGCTTCGTTCTCCCGCAACTCTTAGCCGAGAAGGAGCTATTGCGACTGCGCGGATGCGCACTCACTCAAAAATGACCAAACTAATCAAACAAATCAGATCAGAAATAAATCATAAAATAATACTTCTGTCTTTATTTAACCCACACGGAAAGAGACAACCTCATTCGGTGGAGTCCTTTGGGGAGAAGTCCACAAATCGGGAAAGCGAATCAACTGCATTGCAGATAATTACGTCAGTAATGTCAACGTCCGAAGCGATGCTGTCACATGTCTAAATCAAAAATCTTAATAGAAAATTTAAGAAGTTTTTACCACAATCATAAATCCAAAAAATAATAATACTCAATATTTTCTGGACTTGAGTACCACTAATAATAATTAATCAATTAATTACCGTAATTAGAACTAAAAATAAGAAAAATAATATACACCACTAATTTACAACAGTTAACTTTATTTACTCACACCCGAGAGAACAAGAAAATAAAGTAAGTACGGCAACGCTGGCATAGACGTCAAAATTTTTCGTCTAAAAATAAATGGGATTACTGGAAAGCAGTAAACAAGAGAACATTCAAACGAAAAACAATATTTTATCAAGTGTAGTGATAAATAAAAATATAATAAAAGTAGCAAATCATTAGTGCTTTATTCAAAGAAGATATTTGCCAAAGGAAAATTTTCTATGAACAGAATAAATAGGAAAAATTACGCCTCCAAGGTAAGTAATGTTTTTGACAACATCACAAAAATAATAGTAAAATAAAATAGGCCAAAAATCATATATCTTTTTCTATTTCGTAGGTATTGAACTAGGAATAGACTGCTCATAGACCACTAGTTCCTAGAGTTGCAAGGAATTTCCATAGATTACCAAGGAATCGTTAGAAAAGAACTAAATAGTAGGCACTGCACGGATGTACAATGTGAGCTAGAAAAATAGGAAAATAGGCCAGATAATTAACTAGGAGACTAGATGAACCAAGATGAACAACAAATAGGATGGAATCAATGTAATAATATCAAGTAAGTACAAAACAATACAATATACAAGGTAATAAATTAATATATTCATAATGATCAACAACATCTATTATTTTAGGAATCCTAGACCAAACTAGATCATAGAAAAATCATAGACATAACCAGGATGATGTACTACAGCCATGGAAACTACTTAGGATTACCAAAATGAAGTAGGTTTAAAAATAATAGTGACTTTATACTGATATAGCCATTAGCAATATCATACAACAAAGCATATTTTCTAGGTCTAATAGAAAATCATAGACAAGTGCTAGAAGGATACCAATAGTACCAAAACAATCACTAGAGATTCCTCCAATGGATTTTAGCAAGAAAGGTTAATTTTGATAAAGGAGTTATTCAGAAATAATGAAGTTATGAAATGATGTACCACCACGTGATCACCATATGAAAACTATAATGTAAAAGGCAAGTTATATCTAATTTTCTATACAACTTTAACAATATTCTAATTTGTTCTTACTTTTAGAAGGAAGTAGAGCAACATACTCAAAAATTAGACAAAAAGGAGCGAAAATGGCAATGCAGAGATAGATTGAAAATTTACTGAAACACACAAATGAATCTACTAGATAAGTTAAGCTAAATATAGGATAGGAGAGTTGTAACTTGGTCTTAAAATTAAAATAAAGTTAAAACTTTATCTGTCTGTCTGTATTTGTTTTTAATTTAATCTTAGATATTTTAAGTACCAAATTGCTATAGAAAAGCCCATTAAAAATAAAAATCAAAATCAAAATATTTTCAAAGATTCACAGTGATGCTTTTAGCTACATAAAGCTGTAGTGTGCAACAATGGGTTTTGCCCTAGCTCAGAGTTTCGAGAGTGTTGTCGGGGTCTACGAAAACATTAATTAGTAATTAAATCAAAGCTAAAAATAATTTGGACGCCAGGAAGAAACGGACCTTCCAATCCCTCGTTATAATGAGAACTTTATATAACTAAAACATCAAATCAATAATTAAATAAACAATTATTAATGCATTTTTCTGCCCAAAAATAAAAATAACGTAATGGCAAAATTAAGATGTTACAACCCCCTTTCCCCTCCGGGAGGACGGAAATTTAGAGAGAAATTTACGGACGATAAGCAAAACAACACAGCAGAATTCAAGAATCGGAGTGAGCAATAAAGATAAACTAAACTAATACTATAAAATATGAATTACGATCTAATGATCCAAAACTATACAGAAAAATTGCCAATAAGATAAAGGTCATCACGTAAAATCTCACGTCAAAAAAAAAATAAATTATTAATAAAAATAAAATTTATATTTTCTTTCCCATAGGAGAGCTCAAAATAAAAAAAAAAGGTTACTACTTTTATTCAAGACAGCTTTAAACTGTGCGCGTCAAAACAAAAATAAATTCAATAATATATAACAAAATTTACGGCCAAAATTGCCGAAATCGCAAAACAAAATAACTAAATACATTAAATTGAACTAAATCAAAATTTAAATCAGCTTACTTATTTTAGTCTTTTCCTGAATCTGAGTCTGTGGAAATTGTGCCTGGATCAGGTGGTTCTGGCGGATAGACCGGTTTTAAGTCTTGCACGTGCCATTCACCCTTATAATTACCTTGTTCATCAGCCAGTTCATATGTCCAATTGCCAGTTCTTCTTTTTACTACAAACGGACCTAAATATTCTGGAGCCAATTTCGCGCTATAAAATTTGGTAGCGTCAGAAAGACTTTTATTTTTACGCCAGACCTTCTGATTAACAGTGTATTGAACTGGGCGTCTCCTTAAATTATAAGTATGCATATTTCTTTTTCTAGAAGCAGAAATACGTTTAGATATTTCAGCATAAAGTTTCTTAAATGTCTCATGTCTTTTCTGAATAGCGGTATTTTGATCAATTTGAGGCTCTCTCTGAACTCTTACAGTTTCAGTATGGTCTGTTCCGAACAATTTATGATCACGGCCAAAATTAACAAAGTATGGACTAAATCCGGTGGTTTCTGATTTTGAAGTTCGAACTGCGCAGGCAATGGCGGCTAGATTTTCATCCCAGGTTTTGTGGTTGTCTTTAGAAATGTAGGAACGTATCATTCTTTTCAAAACACGATTTACTCTTTCAGTAGGGTTCGCTCTTGGATAGTAACTCGGAGTATAAAATATTCTAGTTTTATAGGATTTACACAAATCTTGGAATTCTTTAGATTTCATTTGTGGACCATTATCTGTCGTTAGATATTGGCAAGTTCCATAAGTAAGGAATATTCCTTCTTCAACAAATTTGCAAAGAGATTTTGACTTTGCAGAACGACAAGGAAACAGGACAACATATTTGCTAAAATAGTCTGTAACAACGAGAAGATATGTATTTTGAGATCTAGATCTTGGTAATGGACCGATATAATCCAAACTAATGGCCTGCCATGGTTCAGTTATCTCCGGACGATCTCCCATAAGTCCAGGAGGTGCTTTTTGCTCTACTTTATTTTGAGCGCATATCTGACAAGCTTTGATATATTTAGTAATATCAGCTCGCATCTTGGGCCAGTAATATCTCTCACAGACCTTCCAATAAGTTTTGAAAGCTCCCATATGTCCTGCAGCAGGAATATCATGACAACGTTTTAGGATATCAGAACGTTTATCTTTGGGAACAACAATTTTCCAAGAAGAAGTAGGACCTAAAAGTTCTGAGTACGAGGACTTAATGTGCTTATAAAGAAGATTATTTTCTATTCGCCAAGACGGGTATTTATCAGGCTTATTTTCTAGATTAATAAACATATTTTTATACCACCTATCTCGGGTGGAATTAAAGGATGAAACAGAATCGATTTCTTGTATATTAATAGAGTTTATGTCAGCGGAAGGAACAGATCTTGATAAAAAGTCGGGGACAACATGTTCTTTTCCCTTTCTATGAATAAGTTCGAAATCGTAGGGTTGTAGTCTTAAACACCATCGAGCTAAACGTCCTTGCGGATCTTTTAAATTTGCTAAATAAAGAAGTGAGTGATGGTCAGTTATTACTTTAAATTTTTGACCTTCTAAGTAATGTCTCAACTTTTCTACACTCCAGATCACTGCTAGGCATTCTTTCTCTGTTACTGTATATTTCATCTCCTGGCGAGTTAAAGATCTAGACAGGTAGCAAATTACCTTTTCGCCGTCTTCAAATTCTTGAGTCAACACAGCTCCTAAGCCAAAGTGTGAGGCGTCAGTCTGTAAAGTGAAAGTTCGAGAAAAATCTGGACATGTTAAGACGGGAGCGGTAATAAGTGCTTCTTTAATAAGATTAAACGATTTTTGACATTCTTCTGTCCAACACCATTTTGCGTTCTTTTTAGTTAATTGATTAATGGGTCCCATAATGGAAGAAAAATTGGGTATGAAACGTCTGTACCATGACGCGGTTCCACAGAACCTTCTAATTTCATGAACATTTTTCGGAGGTGGAATATTCACAATTGCTTCGACTTTTTCGGGATTTGGACGGAGGCCTTTGCAGTCCACTAAATATCCGAGATATACAATTTGAGGCTTGCAGAAGTGACACTTCTTTTTGGATATCATAAGACCTGCATCTCGTAGTCTATCGAATACTATGTTTAGAATACGTATATGTTCGTCGAAATCTTTAGTTATTAAGATGATATCATCCAAATAGACCATAACGTTCTCTTCAAGATCATAACCAAGCACTAATTCAACTATTCTTTGCCATGTAGCAGGTGAATTACTAAGTCCGAAGGGCATTCGAGTAAATTGGTAAAGAGGACGTCCTGGAACGGTAAAAGCCGTGTATTCTTTTGATCTTTCACTTAATGGTATTTGCCAGAAAGCAGATTTGATGTCTATAGAACTGATATATCGTGCGTCTCGAAGACGATCTAAAATTGAAGAAATATAAGGTATTCCATATGCATCTTTCTTACTAACGGAATTTAGCTTTCTAAAGTCTATACAGAATCTATAAGAGCCGTCTTTCTTTTTAGCTAGACAAACAGGGCTAGACCATGGACTCTTGGATGGCTCAATTACACCAAGTCTTAGCATTTCTTCTAACTCGTCATCCATAATTTTTTGCTTAATCGGTGAAACAGGATAGTATCGCTGTTTGATGGGTTTTGTTCCTGGTAATAATTCAATGTCGTGTTCTGCAACATTACAACGACCAAGGCCTTCAGGAATTTCTAAAAACTTTTGTTCAACCAATTTATCTAAATTTGCTTTTTGTTCAGGGGTAAGTGTAGTTACATCTTGCACACTGCATATTTGAGTTTCATTTTCTTCAGAAAAATGCCATATATCTTGTTTTAGGTCTGGAATTATATTCATGGTCTTCCAAAAATCTATTCCTAAAATAAGTTTGTGTGATAATTCAGGTAAAACAAGAACATCTATCACCTTAGTTTTATGTAAAAGAGTAATAGGAACTTGAAAATATCCAGGACTTGAACAATTTTGCCCATTGGCAACTGTACAATTAATATTATTTTTAATTAATTGAAAACCTAAACTTTTTAGTATTTCAAAGCCAGGTAAACCTACCAGCGTTCGTGACGCGCCGGAGTCAAGAAGTCCTCTCATAGGATAACCTAAAATTTGAATTTCTAAATATGGTCTTTGATCTCCATTTGCATGACCAATGATGTAATCTAAAAGGATTTTTTGAGGGAAGTCTACAGTAATGGCCGATAAATCTAATTGGGAAGAAGTCTCACGACCTATTGATTCTCCCTTGAACCGTTTCCCGATGCTGAACAAGGACAGGTATACACCGTTACATCAGGTGTTCCGCATTTAAAGCAGTGTTTCTTTCTAGGCTGTGAACAATCTCTATTTAAATGGCCTTGTTGACGACAATTCCAGCATGTAACATTAGCAAATCTATTGTTATTGACTGGTGGACGATTTAAGTTATTGGAATTATTCATAGGTGGACGTTTACAATTGTTTGAATGACCAACAGCATGGATGGGTACATCAGAAATATCTGTAGTTGATGAAGAGGCAGATATATAAGCAAAATCAGGTTCAACCATATTGTTTCTCCTTCTAGGAGGTGGTACATAATTATCAGCTCTAAATTTCTTTCTTTCGATTTTCAAACATTCTTCTTCTAGTTCTTCAGTTGAATGAACATCAGGTAGTTGAGTACTATAAAACGGAGCCAAATTCTTAATAATAATTTCTAATTGAAATTCGGGATTAACATCTCCATGTCTTCGGAATAGTCCATTCATATCAGTTAAATAACTAACAATTGACTCTGATTCGTCTTGAGTTCTATCTAATATTTGTCGAAAAAGTCTGGATTGATAATCAGGTTTCTCAAAATGTTTGCGTAGTAAATCGCATAATTCTTTCCAGGAATTAAATCGATGTGAATTGCCACGATACCACTTAAGTCCATTTGTATCAAACAAATCAATAGCTGATTCATATAATTGATCTTCGGTAACATTTCTAGCTTTAGCTAATTCGTGAACTCTTTCTAAAAAGCTGTGCACCGACATTTCTTTTGTGTTAGTGGTGAATTTTATTCCCCATTTCTCAATCTGTAATGGTTTCTCAAAAGTACGAGGTATTCGAGATCTTGATGGTGTAGATTTAGCAGGAGCAACTTTGGATTGTGATGCTTCTGAATCTTCATCGGAAGATGAATCAGAATGATGATCACTTAATCTTGTACTGCCCAAAAGTACACTTAAACTAGGATCTTGTTTTGAACGTTTGTCTAATAAGTCCATATTATTTAAAATCTCAACAAATAGGGTTGACTTCACTTTTATTTGTTCATTATCCAGTTTATTATTTGCCATAGCATTAACTCTATTTAAAAAGTGAACTAATCTAGATTGTAGTCTTTCAAATTTTCTTTTAGCTTTGCTTGATGATCCAAAAGATTTAGTTAGACCCGTATATTCAGCTAAACATTCCGAAATATATTTTCTTTCATCTTGGAAATCAAACTTATAATCAGGATAAGTTAGTAGTTTATTCTTTTCTAGTTTTAAAAGTGGTCTCAAGGTAGATTTTAATTGTTCCACCGTAGCAGAATCTTCTGCAGGTAAGCCACGCAATCTTAACTCCCATTGCAGTTCAACTTTTCGTAAGTTGTCAATTTGCATTTTATAATCCATATTTAAAATGGAAAAAAAACTTTTCACTAAGGCACTAATTCACACACACTAAAATCGATTTAGAAATTAAAAGCGAAATAAGCTTTAAACAAAAGCAAAAAAAAAAAAAAATTCAAAAATGTAAAGCAAAATTGCTCTAAAATTTTTTAACAAAAGTTATTGATGGGTATTAAAATCGTTATAGATGCCAAATATTTAATATTTCAATCGCGTAGCTACTGCGCATAAGGATATATTGCGCATGCGTAAAAATTTTGCAAAAATATTAAAATAATACGCTATATGAGCTCAGTTAAGGTTCTAAAAACCTTTAGTGAAAGTCCGGTTTCAATATCTCAAATAATAACCAAGATAGCTTTTGCGCAGGCGCAAAAATTAAATTGAAAATTAACGCGCAAGTGTAAGTAAAGATAAGCTTTTCTTACAAAAACTGTTTAAGGAAATTATTGATCAAAATAAATTAAATAAGTCCTATGTATGGGAAAGAAAATTCTGCGCATGCGTAGATTTATACTGCGCAACTTATTTTGAGTCAAGCTATTTGACTGTGCAGGGTTAAAAAAAATTAAATTTAAATTTTAAAAAAAATTCAAATTAAAATCTAAATTACTGCGCACGGTATTGCGCAAGGGTACTCAAGTCAGAAAACTAAATAACATAATCGTTACTAAAATCAATAAATCAATATTCAAAAATAGTCAAGTCAAAGGTCAATTCAATACTGCGCACGGCGCATCAAACAGCAGGTGCGCAGTAATGCAAACTCATAACCAAATAATCAAAAATAATTATCAAAATCAAATAAATGTCCACGATAAATGACTGAAATGCAATATAAAATAAAATATATCACTGCGCAAATTTACTGCACACGTAAATTGACGCCCTGAAAGAAAGTAAAACCAATTTTACCTTGACCAATCTATATGGTAAACCAATCTTCATAAAAGTTACGAAATCAAAAAAAAATCGAAATTCAAAGTTTTAGCAAAATTACTGCGCAGGATTTTGCGCAGAATTTATTGCGCAAGGCCCCACGTTGGGCGCCAAAATTGTTACACACTTTTTGCTTGCGCAACCCTGTATTTAAAAATTAATAATAATTAATTTATGGATCATTATTTAAAATTAAATCAATCACTTGGGCTATATTATAATTAAAAGACATGAAGATCGGTTTTCCAACAGCATATAATTTAAAAAAAAATTAGTTGAATATATTTACAATTCAAGGACGTCGTATTTTTTTTTAATATCAAAATATAAAATAAAACTAAGATAAGCGCATTCACATTTTTAGATTTAAATTGATGTTATAAATCTAAATATAGAAATTTAAGGTACCTATAATTTGCATTTGTATAGTGGAGTACCTGCGGAGTGATCACTCTCGAGTTTACAGTAAGAAAAATAATGAGCAAGAATAATTCACATGTAAGGTAGGTAATATTAAAAATTAAATTCAGCCATATTAAAAAAAGGAGTTCAGTCGTCTTTAAAAAAAAAGTTCAGTCGTATTTAAAAAAAAAAGGAGTTCAGTCATTATCGGACACAATAAGTTTTCACCTTGTTTTATTTTCTTTGAGGTCACCTGAGCCAACCACAGCTCCGAAACCAGATCAGCAGAAGCTCCATTTGGATTAAATCAGAATAGGTTTGAAACGTGACTTCGGACCATTACTTTGACTCAGGATCGTACGAAGATTTGGACCCAGCTTTGGATCAGAATTTGGACCGGAATTTGGGATCTGATTCGGACCAGAATTTGGAACCAGCCTTGAATTTGGACCAGAATTTGAAATTCGGACCGGTGTTTGGAACCCTACAAAAGTTCAACTTTTGTAGAAAACGAATTTTCAATAAATAAAGCATCTTCTGTTAGTTATTTATTTTGTTCTATTATTAAGAATAAAAATTAAGTTTTAATTAGTTCCTTTTTTTATTAATTTATAGAAAATGCCAATTTTAATTTTAATTATATTAAGAAGTTTTATTTTAATTTAAGATTTTATGCAATTAAATTTTAAATTTATTTAATATTTAAATTAAGAAATTATGGATTTTAATTTTAATTTTATTAAGAAACTACCAATTTTATTTAAATTTATGAATAAATGGCAATAATTTCGGTCTTAAAAATTACCAATCTTTGTAAAATCGTGCAGAAAATTATTAATTTGACGGAAAAATTGTCTATCAAACACGTGGTTATTAAGAAATTCCGCAATAATTTTCTTCTTTGTACTGGAAAATTACTATAAATTACCGTAAATAAAATTATATTTAGCAAAAATCAATAATAAAAAGGCAAAATAAGATGCACTATTTAATAAAATATTAATTTACCTTTTGTGATGTTCAAGGGTCACAAGCTTCGTCTTTGCCGCAAAATGGCTGTCGGCACTACGACGTTCGTTTTAAGTCGAAAATCCTCTATACAGAGATATTGTGAAGAAAACATACCATCTACGGGTAACTACAAAATCTTCACAATGAAGGAATGAATTGGCAAGAATCCCCATCAAAACGGGTAAAAATAATTAATTAAAAATCACCATAACAAAATTAAAACCAATCAAACGCTGTGACTTTTACGAACGCCGGACACAAGGTGAAAGTGGCCGCTTCGTTCTCCCGCAACTCTTAGCCGAGAAGGAGCTATTGCGACTGCGCGGATGCGCACTCACTCAAAAATGACCAAACTAATCAAACAAATCAGATCAGAAATAAATCATAAAATAATACTTCTGTCTTTATTTAACCCACACGGAAAGAGACAACCTCATTCGGTGGAGTCCTTTGGGGAGAAGTCCACAAATCGGGAAAGCGAATCAACTGCATTGCAGATAATTACGTCAGTAATGTCAACGTCCGAAGCGATGCTGTCACATGTCTAAATCAAAAATCTTAATAGAAAATTTAAGAAGTTTTTACCACAATCATAAATCCAAAAAATAATAATACTCAATATTTTCTGGACTTGAGTACCACTAATAATAATTAATCAATTAATTACCGTAATTAGAACTAAAAATAAGAAAAATAATATACACCACTAATTTACAACAGTTAACTTTATTTACTCACACCCGAGAGAACAAGAAAATAAAGTAAGTACGGCAACGCTGGCATAGACGTCAAAATTTTTCGTCTAAAAATAAATGGGATTACTGGAAAGCAGTAAACAAGAGAACATTCAAACGAAAAACAATATTTTATCAAGTGTAGTGATAAATAAAAATATAATAAAAGTAGCAAATCATTAGTGCTTTATTCAAAGAAGATATTTGCCAAAGGAAAATTTTCTATGAACAGAATAAATAGGAAAAATTACGCCTCCAAGGTAAGTAATGTTTTTGACAACATCACAAAAATAATAGTAAAATAAAATAGGCCAAAAATCATATATCTTTTTCTATTTCGTAGGTATTGAACTAGGAATAGACTGCTCATAGACCACTAGTTCCTAGAGTTGCAAGGAATTTCCATAGATTACCAAGGAATCGTTAGAAAAGAACTAAATAGTAGGCACTGCACGGATGTACAATGTGAGCTAGAAAAATAGGAAAATAGGCCAGATAATTAACTAGGAGACTAGATGAACCAAGATGAACAACAAATAGGATGGAATCAATGTAATAATATCAAGTAAGTACAAAACAATACAATATACAAGGTAATAAATTAATATATTCATAATGATCAACAACATCTATTATTTTAGGAATCCTAGACCAAACTAGATCATAGAAAAATCATAGACATAACCAGGATGATGTACTACAGCCATGGAAACTACTTAGGATTACCAAAATGAAGTAGGTTTAAAAATAATAGTGACTTTATACTGATATAGCCATTAGCAATATCATACAACAAAGCATATTTTCTAGGTCTAATAGAAAATCATAGACAAGTGCTAGAAGGATACCAATAGTACCAAAACAATCACTAGAGATTCCTCCAATGGATTTTAGCAAGAAAGGTTAATTTTGATAAAGGAGTTATTCAGAAATAATGAAGTTATGAAATGATGTACCACCACGTGATCACCATATGAAAACTATAATGTAAAAGGCAAGTTATATCTAATTTTCTATACAACTTTAACAATATTCTAATTTGTTCTTACTTTTAGAAGGAAGTAGAGCAACATACTCAAAAATTAGACAAAAAGGAGCGAAAATGGCAATGCAGAGATAGATTGAAAATTTACTGAAACACACAAATGAATCTACTAGATAAGTTAAGCTAAATATAGGATAGGAGAGTTGTAACTTGGTCTTAAAATTAAAATAAAGTTAAAACTTTATCTGTCTGTCTGTATTTGTTTTTAATTTAATCTTAGATATTTTAAGTACCAAATTGCTATAGAAAAGCCCATTAAAAATAAAAATCAAAATCAAAATATTTTCAAAGATTCACAGTGATGCTTTTAGCTACATAAAGCTGTAGTGTGCAACAATGGGTTTTGCCCTAGCTCAGAGTTTCGAGAGTGTTGTCGGGGTCTACGAAAACATTAATTAGTAATTAAATCAAAGCTAAAAATAATTTGGACGCCAGGAAGAAACGGACCTTCCAATCCCTCGTTATAATGAGAACTTTATATAACTAAAACATCAAATCAATAATTAAATAAACAATTATTAATGCATTTTTCTGCCCAAAAATAAAAATAACGTAATGGCAAAATTAAGATGTTACAAATCAGCACATTTTCTTTATATAAACTCAAATCATTGTAATGTTAAGTCATTCTCTTTAGAATCGTTCTTAAGTACACGTTCAATTATAACGTTTAAGTCCTATATTGTATTTAATCAAAATAAAGTTTTTTAAAAAGTTAAAAGTAAACTTTGAAGTATAACATATATAATGATAGTCATAGTACCTGTAATGTTATTATAATATACCGTCTAAATATGATTAAGAGAACTTACAAGCCTACTTAGCTATAGATATATGATCATAGAAGGACATAATATATTTCTCTATGCTAGGAATAAGATTATATAATTAATTGTATCTGTATATAAAACTTTTTTAAAATAAACAAGTAAAAGTGTTTACTATGAACCTAGTCCAAGTATGTAATACTAACAATTTAAAAAATAACGAACTATCTATTCAAACAATTTACATCTTTAAGTGCAGAAAATAAAGAGCGTTAAACTGAAAGAATCAATAGACATTCGTTAAAGCAATAAAATCGCTTTCAAGTAACTCACTGTTTAGGTGAATACTACAGTCCTGTAACAAGCAAAAGATAGCAAGTTACAGGTCTGCCCAAGGTATAAGATGAACTGCAACACCTAAAGAGTCAACTGAGGGTCAAAAATTTATTGAAGGTTCATTCATCATGTCCCCATGTCTTTTTTGTACTACCCAATCTAGGGTAGTACAAAAAAGACATGGGGACATTACTGCCTCCAATATTCTGTGACATATCGAAAAAATGTCCACGTTTTCGTCTTATGGGGGAAATTCAATTTATTTATTTATTTTTTTTTTTTTCAATTTATTTATTCAAATAATTCCTTATAATATAACAGTAAACAATGCATAAGTATTCTAGTTTGTAAATCAATACATTCCGAATTTGTACCCAACTGGTAACTTTATATCTATAATTGGAGAATTACCAAACTTAGCTCTATAAAATAAAATAATAAAAAAAAAATATGTTAAAATTATTCCAAAAAATTATGCACTTTCGAAAAAAGAAGTCTACCTAAACTATATTAGCACAATGCTACAGCTTGTGTGTAGACGTCTTTTAACAATTGTCCACGAAATGTAATATCAGCACACTGGTGTACGCGATGGAGGTTTTGATAAAATTACAATAAACATTAAACATTACAGAGTCGTTTTTTTGTATAAAAAACTATTAATGAATCCAAAACAAACCTTAGTTTTCAAAAAATGTAGTATTTTCTACCAAATATTTAAATTTTCTTATGATTTGATTGTTTAAACCATTTTTTTTCTTCAATATTTAATAATTTTAGTTGCTAATGTTCTATTTTCACTATTGTTATCCATTAAGTATTTCAACAAATAAATGATGATTTTGTAAAATAAAGTTTTTGACCTCTTTTGAAAATTTTTTAAAGTTTTTTCTTAAAATTTTAATTCTGTTTGGAAGGATGTTAAAAAATACTGGACCATAATAAATAACAAATCTTTGAGTTACATTATTTATTTGTTTGGGTATATATAAATTTGAGTTTTGTATACCCCTTGTGCCATAACTGTGCTGCATCATAGGAAACTGATCTGGTGTTTTTTGCAAAAAATTAAGAACATTCAGAGCATATAAGTTGCGTATGTTTAAAAGTTTTAAATTTGAATATAGTTGTTCTGTTGCAAAAAGTCTATTTTTTTTAAACAATATTTTTATTGCTGTATTTTGACATACAGCTAAATTTTCCAGAGAATTTTGGTAAAGACCACCCCATACAACTATACAATACCTAAGAATTGATTCAACCAACGAGTCATAAACAATTCTTAACAATTTATAATTTAAGTTGTCCCTTATTTGATAAAATCTATAAAAAAGCTTTCTTATTCTTTCACATAATAGTTTAGTGTGCTCACTCCACTTCAAATGCCGATCAACCACAACTCCCAAGTATCTAATTTTTTCTGCTTTTTTAATTTTTTTACAGTTACAATCTAGTTCCTGACTACATTGCTCTTTGTGAATTTTGAATAAAGTTTGTTGTGGCTGATCAACACTTGTCGCGGAGTAGGACATAAAGTAGGTTTTTTCTTCATTCAAACTTAAAGAATGCTCTTGTAGCCACAGGATAACAGTAGCCAGACCCCTCTCTGCTCTCGCGAAAGCCTGCTCCCAAGTATCACCTATAAATATAATTGCTGTGTCATCGCAATAGCAAAAAACTTCGTCGTTTTGCAATATATTTCCTATTTGATTTATATATACCAAGAACAAGATGGGGCCAACCACTGTACCCTGTGGAATTCCGCATTTGACATTTTGATACGAGCTGTAGGTGTCATTTATTCGTGTTTTTTGCTTTCTGCCAGTTAAATAGTTTTCAAATAAACGTAATGGACCGCCTATAACTCCAAGCTTCTGTAAGCGTTTAAACATTTTTTCATGACAGACTGTGTCAAACGCTTTACGTAAATCGAGATAGACGACAATACTTTTTTTTTTGTTTTTTAAGTTATGAATAACTTTATTTATCAATTCAAAAACTGCCGTTTCTGTGTTTTTGTTTTTTCTAAAGCCATTACTGCCTCGAATTAAATATTCTGTGACATATCCAAAAAAATGACCACGTTTTCGTCTTATGGGGATTTACATGGAAAAAGTGAGCCAGAATCCGTATAGTACATCTACTCAACTCTTCTCGTAAGTTATTGCTAAGATTTAGATTAAGTTAGACTAAGAAGTTTTATAAACTTATGTTAATCAATGCTTAAAATGTTTTAAAATGCTTTTAGATGCTTAACAAAAGTTACTGCTCTATAAAGCACTAACTTTTTCTATTAGGGGAAAGTAATGTTAGATGCCTAAAACTATTGTTAAGACGTAGTTGTTAATACGCAGTATGCTTATCTTGTTCACTGTAATATGATACTTTTGATATTCATTGCTATTAATACGTGACAAAATAAGCTTCCATAGCGTAACTATATGTTTGTTTACCACTTATTTAAGTCGCAATTGCTCTAACGTTCTAGAAGCTGAGTCAGTATTCTTTTAAAAATCAAATCAAATCAAAATTAGCTTTATTAGTCAGAATACAATAGTATACATTGACAAATTCTTGCTTATCTAAAGTAAAAATATCCAACTAAAAGCTTTAAAACTATGGAGATACATTAATCCCTATCAAAATCACAATAATAGAAAAACTAAATAAAGTTTAAAAATAAATTTAACTAACATTTGGTGTACTACTATGTCGGTTTAGAACGTTTTTCTACGTTGTCCGACGGCTATTCTCCACCTCCTTCGATCCTGACAATCATCTTCTGTCAGATTCTTTTGACTCATTGATCTTTGGATTGACTGTTGCCATTCTAGTTTAGGACGTCCTCTTTTTCTGCGCCCTACTGGTTGCCACTCTAGGACCTGTTTTGGTAATCTTTCGTCGTTCATCCGTTGTACATGGCCGTACCATATCAATTGCCTTTTAGTGATGTCATCCGTTATGCTTCCCTCGATTCCCATTCTTTCTTTTATGATCTCATTTCTTATGTGATCTAATCTAGATATTCTCATTGATCTTCTTATTGCATCCATTTCGACACTTTCCATTTTTGTTTTGTATTTTTCTGTTACGCGACAAGTCTCTATTCCATACAACAGCGTGCTTTTTACCATTGTTTCATATATGTTAAATTTTACATTCTTTCTTATCTCTCTGCTCCATAAAATACTGTTAAGACATGCAATAACCTTTTTTGCTTTTACTATTCTTTTTTCCAATTCTTTACAGTCTGTTCCTGTCTTATCAAATGTGACACCCAAGTATACATACTCATTGCATGGAGATATTGTTTGTCCATTGTCTAGTTCTAACTCACTGGATTCGTTTCCAATACATAAGTACTGTGTCTTGACCACGTTCACTGTTAGTCCCCACTTTTGTTATTCTTCCGTTAACTTTCTCATCATATACTCCATGTCTTCTTTATCATTAGCAACAATTACTTGGTCCTTAGCAAACTGTAGTGTGTATATAGTAAATGGGTCGTTAAGTTGTATTCCCATGCCGTGCACTTTACGTTTCCAGTTTTTTAGAGCCACTGCGATATTTTAAAAAGAGTTGGAGAGATACAACATCCCTGTCTTAAGCCTTTTGTTACCCGGAATTCTTTCGAAAGTCGATTTCTAATTTAAATTTTAGATTTTGACCCTTTGTATAGTTCTTTTATCGCTTTTATGTATGTATGATTGACATTAGTTTGTTCCAACACCGTCCATAATTTTTCTACTGGAACGGTTTCATATGCTTTTTGTATGTCCACAAAGGTAACATGAGTCTCTATATTTCTGGCGCTTCTTTTCTCAATTACTTGTTTAAGACAAAAAACATTATCACTACAAGATCTGCCTGCACGAATCCCACTTTGCTCTTCTTCTTCTTGTTCATGAAAATCATTCTCTATTAGATCTCTAAGAATCCTACAGTACAATCTACTTAGAGTGCTGGTGACTGAAATTCCTCTGTAATTGTTACAATCCAGCTTGTTTCCTTTTTTATGTATTGAGGATATGAATGGAATTTTCCAATCATTAGGTACTGGATGTCCGTTTATGCATTGATTGAAAATATATGTGAGATTTTCGAGTAGTTTCTCTGATCCATATTTGAGCATTTCAGCATATATTCCCCCAGGTCCGCTAGCTTTTCCGGATTTAAGCTTTTTTATACTATTCTTTATCATTCCTTTTTCGATGATTACTTCCTCTCCATGTACTTCTATGTCTCTCCTCGGAGAGGCTGTTAGATATTCGGGTCTCGTCTCCTGCAGCAGTCCCTTGTAGTGTTCTGTCCATTGTTCTGGTTTGATGATCTGGATGTTTACTTTTTCTTTTGTTGGCTTTTTTACTGTAGAAATGAATTTCCATACTTCAGAGCTCTGCCTACCTCCTACGTGTGTATTTATATCGTGGCATTTGCGCTCAAACATTTAATTTTTTTCTGTGCGTATCAAACTTCTTAGCTGGCTTCTGGTTTCCCTGTATATTTTTAGGTCTCTTTGCTCTTTAGTACTGAGCCATTTCAAGTATGTGAGTTTTTTCTCTTTGACCATTTCCTGTATTTTCTCCATCCACCACATCTTCCTGTTATTTCTATTATCTTGGTATCCAACAGCTTCGTTGCTTGCTTCCTTCAAGCTTTTTATTATGTTTGTATATATCTCTTCAAATGAGTTATTTGTGTTAATTAATTTTTGATCTAATCGGTTCTGATACAATCTTTGAGTACTTTCGATTTCTAGACTTCTAAAGTTGTATTTTTGATTGTCTTCGATGCACTCTAGGTTTTCATTTTCTCTAATACTTTCGTCCTTATTTGTTTTTCTTAAAGGGAATAATATTTTTGCTTTTACCAGATGGTGGTCAGATCCACAGGTAACACCACGAAGTGCTCGCACATCATACCACTTTAAATGCGAGTGTTGTCCACCTATAACATAATCAACGATTGATTTAAGATTTCTTGTTGGCTGATTATATCGATGAATATCCTTATGTTTAAAAAAACCATTATTTATTTTTAGGTTGTGGGGTTCACAACATTGCATCAGTCTTAAGCCATTATCATTTGTTACTTGCTCTCCAAATGGTCCTATCACTTTGCTCTGGGTTTGTCTACCAGTTCGGCTATTAAAATCGCCAAGCATAATTATTTTTCTGGTTTTACCGATTTTGGTAGTCTCATCCAGTTGGTCAAAGAACATTTGTTTTGTAGCTACTCTTTCGTCATCTGATGGTGCGTAGACTGCTATTATGCTTATATTATGTCCAAGCATCTTCATGTTCACTTGAAGTTTGTTTTCACTAATGCAATCGTAGTCTGTAATTTTATTCTTTAGATTTTTCTTTATTAACAAGGATACCCCTCTGGCTGCTCTGCTTTCTTTTGGGACTCCAGTGAATATATGGACAAAATTGCCGACACTATTCATACCTGTTCCTTTCTTTTTTGTCTCTGTGAGTGCAATAATATCGAGCTTACAATTCTGCACTTCAGTTGCAATAATGTCCAACTTTTGATTCACTCCCTGTACGTTCCATGTAGCTATATTCATAGTCCTTTGACTTCTTTTTTCGTCTTCGAGAGTTTCCATCCATTGCTCCGAGGCTTTTTTTAGGCTTTTTGGTAATTGCTTTATTTTACAAGTATTAGAGAACCAGTCTAATGCCTCAACCCCCTACTTGGAGTGCCAGGATTTTTAATCAAGGTTTTTCTCCTCTAGCCTTTGACGAGCCAATTCCATACTGTAAGGCAACAGCTGTGGTCTTTTATACTATCCCTAAAAGAAAGGGTTGCCACCTACGCTATGATCACCGTACCGAGGTCCATTCTCTCCGCCTTTCATATCGATGTGGTCTTCTCCCGCAACCCTGGGAAAGAGACCCTATACAGGTGCTAACTCTCCGGGTTGGAGAGTACCTGGAATCTACGGAGGGCAGGGGTCGATTCATTTCCCCTGATAGACATCTGACGAGGTCTACCCGTACCGACATTTGGTGTACTTACTTTTAATTGCTAACGCCATAATTTTATTTAATTTCAAATACAAAAATTGGCTTTATTAGTCAGTTTACCAAAGTAGACATTGACAAAAGCCTCATTTATCCAATTACAGTCTATTGAACACTAAATAATTAATATTGATTTAAAATTATTTAAATAAAAAAAGTCAAACAGTCAAACTTAAAACTATATAAAAATCGGTTAAAATAAGAAAAATCTAAAATTTGATTAAAACAAAACGATGCCAAAATTTAAATTCAATGAAAATTATTGATTTAAAATTATTTAAATAAAAAAAGTAAGTCAAACTTAAAACTATAGATAAAAATTGGTGAAAACAATAAAAAGCTAAAACTTGATTAAAACAAAACGACGTCAAAATTTACATTCAATAAAATCAAAACCCCACGATCTGTGTCAGATTTTGTCAGATAAACCTAAATATAAAAATAAATAGTTTCAGTCAGCAAAGTATTCTTCCATATTATAGTAAGCTTTGCTCGCTAAAAAATCTTTTGTTTTTCTTCTAAATTTCCCTAGCTTTTTATTTCTCGAAACTTAACTGACAAATGATTAAAAAGCTTTTTTCCATTGTAAATAAATGAGTTTTTCACCAAAGTTGAGCGAGGTATAGGAAGATTAAGAGTAAAAGTATTACGAGTTTTATACTGTCTAGGTAATAATAATTCATGACGATACTTTTTAAACATTAAACATACAGTTTCTAAAATAAAAATACATTACAAAGTTAAAATTCTATGCCTCAAAAAAAGAGGCCTGCAAGAAACGTGCTTTTTGACTCCACACAAATTCCTTATTGCCCTTTTTTGGAGGACAAAAACTGAATTTATTAAAAACTGCGAACAGGATCCCCAAAAGCAAATGCCATATCGAAAATGGGATTCTACCAACGAGTGGTAAACATTTTTGGCAACACCCAAGCCAAGGTTATCACCAATCACTCTTACAGCATAACAGTTTGAAGCAATTTTACTTTGAAGGTTTGCAATATGCTTATCGAACTTTAAACATCGATTGATTGTTAGACCTATAAATCTGTTTATTTCTGGATTTGATAACACTTCATTTTCTAGTGTGATATCACCTATATCACATTTAAAATTTAAAACGTGTGTTTTTGATATATTAAAGGACAGAAAGTTTGCGTCACGCCATTGTTTTATTTTACAAATATCGTTCTGAACATCAATATTTAGTCTGTCTATATCAGTATTGTGCCAAAGAACTGAGTTATCGTCACAAAAAGCGGTTATTTTGCCCGTAATGTCAATGTTTGGTAGGTCATTAACAAAAATTGAACCCTGAGGAACACCTGTATCAACTTCTTGTTCAATTGAAGTTTCTTCGTTAAAAAAAAACTGATTTAAGTCTCCCAGACAAATATGAGCGAAACCGGGTCGCGGTTCGTTTGTCGAAAACACGTTTATCGAAAACATTTTTATCAAAGACATTTTGATCGAAAATCTTAATTTCGAATGACATTTTGATCGAAAACATTTTGATCGAAAATCTTAATTTCGAATGACATTTTGATCGAAAATCTTAATTTCTATCTACATTGACACGGTTCGGTTACGTTGGAGATCGATTGACAACGGTTAGGTTTCACATTCTCTAGGATCCCGGGAAAGAGGTCAGGAGAGTATGTTTTAAAAAAATATATGTATGTTAGAAATGCTTTCGATTAAAAAGTCATTCGAAAAAGTTGTATTCGATAAAAAAGTTTTCGATCAAAATGTTTTCGATCAAAATGTCATTCGAAATTAAGATTTTCGATCAAAATGTCTTCGATAAAGATGTTTTCGATAAACGTGTTTTCGACAAACGAACCGCGACCCAGCGAAACCAATGTAAAGCTATGCCTCTGACTCCATATTTTTGCAGTTTTTGCAGCAATATTCTGTGATTCACACAATCAAAGGCTTTCGATAGATCACAAAATATTGCAGCAGCCTTCTCACCAGAGTTAAGCTTTCGGTTCATAAAGTTCTTCCAAAAATAGCGTCGTCGGTACTTTTTGTAGCCTGAAAGCCGAATTGGTGACTATTTATCAGATTATTTTTAGTTAAAAAAGCTCTTAAGCGCATTTGTACCAGTTTCTCGACTATTTTAGCTAATGTATGCAATAAGGCAATCGGTCGAAAATTTGATGGGTTATGTTGGTCTCCTCCCTTAAACAATGGAACCACAACTGCTTTTTTGAGTGTTTCTGGAAATTTACCGGTAGAAAAAGATAAATTAATTGCTTTAACTAAATTTTCAAATGCAACGTCCGGCAATGCTTCAAAAATTTTTATTGACATTTTATCCCACCCTGACGCTTTTTTGTTTTTTAATTTTTTAAATAGGGTTTTAACTTTCTCAATATAAGTTGGGGCCAAGAAAAAACTATCCTGCACATGGACATTTGTTAGATAGCTCAAAGGGTCGATACTTGGTGCTTTTTTACTTGAGAGACTTTGCGCTATATTACAGTAAAATGAATTTAAATCATTAGCTTTAAGACTGCTAGTAAACGATACTGAGTTTTTACCTTTGAGCTTGTTAACTATCTTCCACGATTCTTTGTTTTTATTTGAAGCATTGTCGATTTTCTTTTAATAATAAAGTCTTTTTGCATCCCTAGTTGTCCGTCTATAAATACCTCGGAAGTTTTTATAATATCTAAGAAAACCTTCATTCTCCCCAGCAAATTTTTTCATATAGTGTAATGATCGCATATTTTCACTAGATGTTTTTAGACCATTTGTGACCCATGGGTTTTTCTTTTTTTGCTTAATATTTTTAATTGGAAAGCAAAGTTCAAACATTTTTTTAATTAAAAGATGGAAGTGGCAAAGTGCGTCCTGGCTTTCCAATACACGCTGCCAGTCCGTCTGGTTACATAAAAGATTAAATTTACGAAAGCTCTTTTTTGTAAGCATTCTACCTCGTCGAGTATATAAACAGATGCAGACTATAGTAGCTAACCGATTTAAAATCTGAACGTTTAACTATTAACATCTAAGCTCAAGCATTGTAATAAGAATTGTGTTTAATAAAATATAGTTTTTCTTTTAAGTGATTTCTATTAATCCAGATCTAACATGTATATAGATAGATATATAGATATTTTGTCTTGCCTTGAGCGCCATCTTTAAAATTGTCTTGAAGTGTAGTCTTAAACTAGTGAACTTTTATAATTTCCTTTCGCATCTCTTTTAAGTTAAACAAATGTTATTAAAAAAACGTGACCAAAAAAGACGCAGAAAGTTTGTAGGTATTAGAAGTGGCGTTTTAGAACATTTTGTGGAGGACTTTTCAAGTGTGAATTTGGTACATGAAAATATCGGGGGTAAAAGACACGTTATATACACAGCACTAGATATTTCAACAAAAAGTACATTTTTATAACTTGATTTTTCGTTGTTATTAAGTTATCATTAAGCACGTAGATTTAACAAAATAAATATTACATGGTATGAGGTTGTTTTCAAGTAAAAAAAAAACTTTGTTATTTTTGTTCACGTTAATTTATCGTTGATGTGATTTTTGTGCTATGTGGGTATATGATAGTACCAAGTACGCGGTACAAACAGAAAATCAATATTATAATTTTAAGGAATAGAAAATGTGATAAATCAATATGAATTTAAGGGCTCTGGAACGAAATAGCGATGTACAAAATAGCGACGTTTAAAATAGCGAGTAACGAAATAGCGACTATCAAAATAGCGATGTAACGAAACAGCGACTATCAAAATAGCGATGTATCAAAATAGCGTTTGTAACAAAACAGCGACATATCAAAATAGCGATGTAACAAAATAGCGATGTAACAAAATAGCGATGTATCAAAATAGCGACAATCAAAATAGCGACAATCAAAATAGCGATGTATCAAAATAGCGATGTATCAAAATAGCGTTTGTAACAAAACAGCGACATATCAAAATAGCGATGTATCAAAATAGCGACAACCAAAATAGCGATGTATCAAAATAGCGACAATCAAAATACCGACAGTCAAAATAGCGACAATCAAAATAGCGATGTATCAAAATAGCGATATTAAAAATGCAAATTTGGACGAAACTTTATCTAATTTCTAATCATTTCAAAAAAAACAATAAAAAATACAAACGCTAACGTAACCCAACCCAGCATACATAACCCAACCCCACTCATTGGGCTTGTAAGAAAACGCTTTTAAAAAAACAACGACATCAAAATAACAATGTATTAAACAAGCGATGCCTAAAAAAGTCAAAATAGCGCGTTTCAAAATAGCGCTGCTTCAAAATAGCGTCTTATAACTTACCACTCCCGGTAACCTCATTCTAACAAATATTAAAAAAAAAACTTCCCTGACTTTTTCCCGGGATCCTAGAGGGTGTGAAACCAAACCGAACCGGCATCCTAGAGGTTGTGAAACCAAACCGAACTAAACCGATACTTCGATTCGGTTCAGTTCGGTTCGGTTAGGTTCAGTTTTGTTTCACACCCGCTAGGATCCCGCGAAAGAAGTCAGGGAAGTTTTTTTTTGAGAAAATATGTTAGAAAGAGATTCCTTAGTCAAACAGTTGCTGTTTTTAATGATGCTTTTTGAGCGCGTTTTTAATGCGCGGTATTCTCCCGGTAACCTCATTCTAACATATATTTTCAAAAAAAAACTTCCCTCATTTTTTCCCGGGATCCTAGAGGGTGTGAAACCAAACCGAACCGAACCGGCATCCTAGAGGTTGTGAAACCAAACCGAACTAAACCGATACTTCAATTTCGTTTCGGTTCAGTTTTGTTACACACCCGCTAGGATCCCGAGAAAGAAGACCGGGAAGTTTTTTTTTTGAAAAAATATGTTAGAAAGAGATTCCTTAGTCAAACAGTTGCTGTATTTAATAATGCTCTTTGGGCGCGTTTTTGATGCGTGCTATTTTGTAGCAGCGCTATTTTGATGACATTTTTATTAAAAACAATTTTAACGAAAACACCTTTATTGAATTAAATTTTTATTACAAATCCTATCCTTGTTCCCTAGTCCACCTCGGCTGAACAGGACTTTTTTATTTTATTATTTTATTATTATGGTTTTTAGGTTTTGTTGGCAGTCTTACAAAATAGCCCAGGTCAAAATCGCGCAGACCAAAATAGCTTAAGCCAAAAAGCGTAGGTCAAAATAGCGCTTCACTTCTTTCCCGGAATCCTAGAGGGTGTGCATCCGAACCGAACCGAACCAAAACGAATCAAAGTAAACCGAACCAGCATATTTTTGCAAAAAAAAACTTTCCGGACTTTTTTCACGGGATCCTAGAGGGCGTGAATCCGAACCGAATCAAATTGAACCGAACCAGCATATTTTTTCAAAAAAAAAACTTCCCTGACTTTTTTCACGGGATCCTAGAGGGTGTGAATCCGAACCGAACCAAATTTGGTTCGGTTCGGTTCGGTTTGGATTCACACCTTCACACCCCCTAGGATCCCGTGAAAAAAGTCAGGAAAGTTTTTTTTTGAAAAATATGCTGGTTCGGTTCGGTTCGAATTTACACCCTCTAGGATGATGTGAAAAAAGTCAGGGAAGTTTTTTTTTTTGAAAAAATATGCTGGTTCGGTTCAATTTGATTCGATTCGGTTCGGATTCACACCCTCTAGGATCCCGTGAAAAAAGTCAGGAAAGTTTTTTTTTGCAAAAATGTGCTGGTTCGGTTTACTTTGATTCATTTTGGTTCGGTTCGGTTCATATTCACACCCTTCAGGATACCGGGAAAAATAGCGTTTGTCCAATATTTGGTGTTTTCGATTTTTTGGGTTTCGATATTTATTTTGCCGACCTGTTCTATTTTGCACTTTACTATTTTAGTAATACGCTATTTTGACCTGCGTTAATTTGGCCATGTGCTATTTTGGCCATGCGTTATTTAGAACTGCGCTAATATGACCTGCGCTATTATGACCTGCGCTATTATGGAGTGCGCGACTTAATCCATGCTATTTTGATACATCGCTATTTTGATAGTCGCTATTTTAATATATATCGCCGTATAAATCGATGTTTCAGTCCCCTTAGAGATCGTCCACTACTACTTTGTTCAAAAATCAATTTATTGAGTCTTTGACCAAAAATTTTCTTTCATAGTCGCTATTTAGTTACATCGCTATTTTGATAGTCGCTATTTTGTTACATCGCTATTTTGTTACATCGCTATTTTGATAGTCGCTATTTTATTACATCGCTATTTTGTTACATCGCTATTTTGATAGTCGCTATTTTGTTACATCGCTATTTTGTTACAATCGCTATTTTGTTACATCGCTATTTTGATAGTCGCTCTTACATTACATCGCTATTTTGATTGTCGCTATTTCGATACCGCTATTTTAATATTCGCTATTTTGTACATCGCTATTTCGTTCCAGAGCCGAATTTAAGTAAGTGTGCAATCCAAACAATAATTAATATTACAAACTTTACTGTTTTACTAGGTTGTTTTAATCCTGAAAAGCTGAAAAAAAATGATTTAAAAAAATATTTCATGAGTACAAAAATATCATAAAAATAAACAAAACAAAAATTACAACATATAACAAATTATGGACAAGCCTGTAAACAAAATATATGTCAAACCATTTTCTTAAAAAAATCAATTGGAATAATGTTTTTATAAAGGGTCAAGAAAAAGGAAAATAAAATAAATAAAAATAAAATTAAAAAAAGTTGACCTAGGACTTCTCAAATAGAGAGTTGTCTGAAATACACAAGATAGAAAAACTGATAAAAATGCTGAAAGAACTGGATACAGCAGCTAAAAATATAGGCTTAAGTATGAACTACACTAAAACTAAAATCTTAACAAACACAGACTGGAACGTTAAATCTGTTTGGTTTTCACTCCCTCCAACGTCGATCACAAGGATACGAATGATCTCCGTCTGGAACACGTCCTGACAATCAGGAACAGTGATCCATGCCAATCCACGACCGGTTTCGGCCTTTTGCGCCATCCTCAAGTGAATGCAGGCGATAGCTCCGTGTAGAGCATAAGTTGTGTGAAACCAACAGAAACAACTAATCCGAGGGAAAATACCCCTGCCGGCATTGAATTATACTGATGGTTTGATGCTTTCGTTGAGAACAAGTTACCATGATGATTGTCAGGATCGAAGGAGGTGGAGAATAGGCGTTGGACAACGTGGGGAACAAGTTCCCAACAAAAACATCAAACCATCAGTATAACTCAATGCCGGTAGGGGTATTTTCCCTCGGAGTAGTTGTTTCTGTTAGCTTCTCCCAACAGACTGAAACGGTTCAATCCGTTATGTTTCCCTCTATTCCCATTCTTTCTTTTATGATCTCGTTTCTTATGTGACCTGTTCTAGATATTTTCATTGATCTTCTTATTGCATCCATTTCGACACTTTCCATTTTTGTTTTGTATTTTTTTGTTAGGCGACAAGTCTTTATTCAACACTACAGCGTGCTTTTCATCATTGTTCCATATATGTTAAATTTTACATTCTTTTTTATCTCTCTGCGCCATAAAATACTGTTAAGACATCCAATAACCTTTTTTGCTTTTACTATTCTTTTTTCCAATTCTTTACAGTCGGTTCCTGTCTAATCAAATGTGACACCCATACACATACTCATTGCATGAAGTATACATACTCATTGCATGAAGATATTGTTTGTCCATTTCTAGTAGTATCTCACTGGATTCGTTTCCAATACATAAGTACTGTGTCTTGTCCTCGTTCACTGTTAATCCCCACTTTTGGTATTCTTCTGTTAACTTTCTGATCATATACTCCATATCTTCTTTAACATTTGCCACAATTACTTAGTCGTCAGCAAACTACAGTGTGTATATGGTAAATCGGTCGTTAAGTTGTACAATACGACATCCCTGTCTTAAGCCTTTAGTTACCAGGAATTCTTTTGAAAGTCGATTTCCAATTTTAATTTTAGATTTTTACCCTTTGTATAGTTCTTTTATCGCTTTTATGTATGTATGATTGATATTAGTTTGCTCTAACACTGTCCATAATTTTTCTACTGGAACGGTATCATATGCTTTTCGTAGGTCCTCAAAGGTAACTTGAGTCTCTATATTTCTGGCGCTCCTTTCCTCAATTACTTGTTTAAGACAAAAAACATTATCACTACAAGATCTGCCTGCACGAAACCCACTTTGCTCTTCTTCTTCTTGTTCATGAAAATCATTCTCTATTAGGTCTCTAAGAATCCTACCGTACAATCTACTTAGATTACTGGTTACTGAAATTCTTCTGTAATTGTTTCCTTTTTTATGTACGGAGGATATGAATGCAATTTTCCAATCATTAGGTACTGGATGTCCGTTTATGCATTGATTGATAATATATGTGAGATTTTCGAGTAGTTTCTCTGATCCATATTTGAGCATTTCAGCATATATTCCCCCAGGTCCGCTAGCTTTTCCGGATTTAATATTATTCTTTATCATTTCTTTTTCGATGATTACTTCCTCTCCATGTACTCCTCGGAGAGGTTGCCAGATATTCGGGTCTTGTTTTCTGCAGCAGTCCCTTGTAGTGTTCTGTCCATTGGTCTGGTTTGATTTTCTCGATGTTTACTTTTTCTTTTGTGGGTTTTTTACTATAGAAATAAATTTCCATACTTCAGAACTCCGCCTACCTCCAACGTGTGTATTTTTTTCTGTGCGTATCAAAATTCTTAGCTGTCTTCTGGTTTCCCTGTAGAATTCTACGTCTCTTTGCTCTTTAGTACTGAGCCATTTCAAGTATGTGCGTTTTTCCTCTTTGACCATTTCCTGTATTTTGTCCGTCCACCACATTTTCCTGTTATTTCTATTATCTTGGTATCCAACAGCTTCGTTGCTTGCTTCCTTGAAGCTTTTTATTATGTTTGTATAAATCTTTTCAAATAAGTGATTTGTGTTTATTAATTTTTCATCTAATCGGTTCTGATGATGATAATTTTTTCGTGGCTGTATGATATCAGTATCAATGTGGCTCCTCAATTTTAGCCTTATTCCAGCTTATTAGTACACATAAGTTAAGTAAACAGTGTTCAACTTACAGCTCAGCTGGTACTGTATCCACGTAAGTGTTATTGACTTCATCGGACTCATAATTAGCATAATTTTAGCTAATTAAACTTGTTATCAGTTTAATTTGTGCAATAAAAAATTGTATAAAAAACCCACCATACCAAGTTCCATAAACAGCTGACCGTCATAATTTGTAAACAAATCAGAAGTTAGCCCTAAGGTGACCAGTCAGCCACAAACAAATTTGCGAAGGGTGTGTTCAGCGATTTTAGTAAACTGTGCACAGTGGAATAGAAGAGCATAATGTCTTGTTCAAAGTGCAAAAGCACACTTACTGAAAAGGAGGTGAAATATAAAATAAATTGTGAATTCTGCAATTTACCTTTCTGTTTAGCATGCTCCAAGCTAACAACGTCCGAAGCTCAGGTAACTCAAATGAAATCTAGAGTAATGATCTTCGCCTGTGAAACTTGTATGATACCCATTATGGAATACAAAAATCAACCAGATAAAAATATTCCTATCAATACTCATTTACAAAATACCTCCTTGCAGCCAGATTTCAACACACTATGCTGCAACATTACATCTTCAGTTACCTCAATGTTACAATCAGAACTAGCAAAACTAAATAAACATATGCTTGATGAGCTTACCAAAGTTAAAGGTGATATTGTTAAAACAAATGATCAACTGATTACTACAGTAAAAAATGACCTCAAAGCTATTGCCAAAACAAATGCATATGATATACAAAAAACTCATGTTAACTATGAAACGATTCCAAACGCTAACACTAACACAATTATTCAAAATCATGAAACTAGGATTAGCGAACTTGAACTTGCTCACACGAATCTTCTGTACCAAGTTACTAAACTGGAAGATGAAATAAAAACCTTAAAAAACTCTGCTCCAAGGGCCCCCCCCACAAACTCCGTGGACACACCAGTGTCTGATACAATGCCTAAGTGGCAACAAACAAATAATAGCAACCAAACTCAGCGGTTCCCTCCAACAGTTAACCATAGCGCAAATAGAGCTAATCACCAGGCCAATCATCCTAAACAAAATGAAAATACAAATAGTAGTTCTTCTACTTCTTCTGCTCCTATGCTCCCAAAAAACCGCGCCAGACCTAATATAGTGATTGGTACAAGTTCTGGCAATGGATCTTTTACAGCTGGAGAGCGTAGACAATGGTTGTACCTGGGTAGATGCAATCCTAGTACTACTGAAGAACAAGTTATCGATTATGTACAGAACAAACTTGGTATCAATGATGTAAAATGTCATGTGCTTGTTCAAAATGAAGATGTAGCATCTTTCAAAATTGGTGTTAAAGAATCCATTTTAAAGGGCCTGCTGGAACCTGGGCTATGGCCTGATGGCACAGCCGTTAAGGAGTTTCGTCCACGCCCGTCACGGAACGAACCTGCAAACAAGAATTTTCGGTCAGGACAACAACTTCAAGATGCCCATCAGTAGAACTCGTTTCACTTTTTTATCAAAACCTGCGTGGTTCAAAAACCAAACTTAAAGAAATATTCTGCTCTGCTCAAATAGAATCATATTCTGTCATTGCATTAACCGAAACATGGCTTGACTCCACCATAAATGATGCTGAACTTCTTGACTCTCGTTACGCCGTATATAGAACTGACAGAAACTCTATAAACAGTACTAAATCAAAAGGAGGTGGAGTTATTCTTGCAATAAACGGCCGTTACAAATCTCACCGGCTAAACTTTAGTAACCCAGCCGTTGAAGAAATCTGGGTGTCAGTATCGATTGGTGACGCAACTTACTGCGTCGGCTGCGTTTACATTCCTCCACACATGGGTATATCCATTTATGAAGCCCACTTAAAGTCGGTATCAACAGCAGGCGAGTTGTTCGAAAGAGTTATAGTGGTTGGTGATTTTAACCTTCCTGACATTACATGGTCTCAAAACATCGAAGACTCGAGCTTCTTGCCTTCAGATGTTGCAGGTGACTACAATTTTGCGGAAGTCGCGTGCTCTCAAAACGTCGGTAAGTCCGGTTTTTCGCCGTCAAATTTGTTCAATGCAAAAGATGTGCTAGTGTGTGATACGTATGCATCTCTCGAACTAACTCAGTATAATGGGATAGTAAATCACCAAAATAAAATTCTTGATCTCTGTTTTGCAAACTTTGAGCTTAAGGCCGTAGTAAAGAGTGTTGGACTGGTTAAACCAGATCCATTGCACCCACCTTTAGAAATATTATTACATAGTAAATCCGCAAAAAATCTGGAACCTAAAGAGTGTTTTTACTATGACTTTAAAAATGCGGATTTCGCACGAATAAATAATTATTTTTTAAGTTTTAACTGGCTATCTATTCTGGATGATGATATTGATAAAACAACTAATAATCTGTACTCTGTCCTATTTTCGTGCTTCGATAATTTTGTTCCAGTTAAAGTGTTTAAACCTTCGTTTAAATTTCCTCAATGGTTTTCTCATGAACTAAAAAACTTAATTTTTCAGAAAAAGTTAGCGCATAAGAAATATAAACGTACTAACTGTGATATTGACTACGTTCATTTCAGCACTTTGAGAAGGCAATGTCAGTTATTATCTGCTCATTGCTATGAACTTTTCATAAAGGAAACAGAAAACTCTGTTAATGATAATCCAAATACTTTTTTGGAAATTCATTCGCTCCAAATCGAGTACTGGAGCAGTGCCCCAGGAAATGCATTTGGACCATGCAACAGCAACAGAGGGTGAGGATGTGGCCAATTTGTTTGCCAGGTTCTTTTCGTCTGTGTTCAATGCAAAGAAAAACCATCCACAGGAAGTTGATAAAGAAATACATGATAATCTTAGCGAAATCTCTATTGGTGCTGTTGCAGTAGAAAAAGCATTAAGTTCCCTTGACATCAAAAAAGGTAAAGGCCCTGATGGAATTCCAAACAGAGTCTTAAAGCTTTGCTCTCAAACACTCTACTATCCTCTTTACCTGCTTTTTAACAGTTCTCTAAAATCTGGCAGATTTCCAAATGTCTGGAAACTTTCTTACATTACTCCCATTCACAAATCTGGCGATAAAAGTGACATCAAAAACTACAGGCCAAATAGTATTTTATCAGCACTTCCTAAAGTCTTTGAACAGTGTGTCATGGAAATTATGTCTGGCCATTTCCAGAGTAAAATTCTGTCACAACAACATGGCTTCACCCTTTACCGGTCTGTAGATACAAACCTGTACTTGTTTACAAACCACATCTTTCAAACCTTTGATAAAGGGCTAGAGACACATGCTATATACACTGATTTCAGCAAAGCCTTTGATAAAGTAAACCATTCTCTGCTGCTATTAAAACTTTCTTTTTATGGTTTATCTGCAGCTTTGCTAAATTGGGTGGGCTCCTATCTGATCGACAGATGGCAGCAAGTTAAAATTAATGGTCACCTATCTAATCCATTCACAGTAACATCTGGCGTTCCCCAAGGGTCGCACCTGGGACCCCTTTTTTTCATCCTCTTTATTAATGACCTTGGGGAATTACTCTCTTGTCATTTCCTAATGTTTGCTGACGATTTAAAACTTTTTATTAAAATCACGTCACTAAGAGATAGTTTGCAGCTACAAAGAGATATTGACATTGTCTTCTCATGGTGCCAGGCCAATGATATGTCTTTAAATCCAGATAAATGCAAATTTTTAAGATTTAGCCGGCTAACCGTAAAATTGCCAGCTCAGTATTCTATTGATAACATTATTCTCGAGGAAGTTACAGTCATCAAAGATTTAGGTGTTTACCTGGATAGTGAACTGTCCTTCCACACCCATTATGAGAATATTATCAATAAGGCGAACCGTATGCTAGGGTTCATCAAAAGAACATGTAAGGACTTTACAAATGTTTTTGCATTGAAAACACTGTATATTTCATATTGTAGGTCAATACTTGAATTTTCTAATATTATTTGGTGTCCTTATAATCAAATCCACATAGACAGATTAAATAATGTCCAAAACAAATTTCTAAAGTTTGCATGCTACACTCTTTCAAAAACTGGCACACATCTTACAAGAGACTTAACTCAGTCCTACCTTAATCTGAACAGTTTGTCCAGCAGAAGAGAGTATTATGATGTGTGCTTTGTATATAAAATTTTTAACAACATTACTAAGAGTCCTGAATGTTTGGAAACTCTTAAAATACATGTTCCAGCTTATCACACTCGTAACCAGTCTCTTCTACATGTGCCATACTGTAGAGCATTCTACTTGCTCCATTGTCCAGTAAACCGAATATCAAACACTGCTAATAAACATTACTCTAAACTTGATTATTTTAATTTTTCAAACTTAGAAAAATTTAAATCAGCTGCAAAAAAATTTGTTCTTACATAAAATTGTTTGGTGATTTATTATTGCTCATTGCTTGTGCAATAATAAGTTAGGATTTTAAACAACTGTATTTAATTTAATTTACTTGAAAATGTACCTTATACGTTGATTAAATAAATAAATAAATAAATAAATAAATGATACAATCTTTGAGTACTTTCAGTTTCTAGACTTCTAAAGTTGTATTTTTGATTGTCTTCGATGCATTCTAGGTTTTCATTTTCTCTAATACTTTCGTCCTTATTTGTTTTTCTTAAAGGGAATAATATTTTTGCTTTTACCAGATGGTAGTCAGATCCACAGGTAACACCACGAAGTGCTCGCACATCATACCACTTTAATTGGGAGTGTTGTCCACCTATAGCATATTCAGTGATTGATTTAAGATTTCTTGTTGGCTGAATCCAGGTATAACGATGAATATCCTTATGTTTAACAAAACCATTATTTATTTTTAGGTTGTGGGTTTCACACAGTTGCATCAGTCTTAAGCCATTATCATTTGTTAGTTTCCTCTCCAAATGGTCCTATCACTTTGCTCTGGATTTGCCTACCAGTTCGGCTAATAAAATCGCCAAGCATAATTATTTCTCTGGTATTACCGATTTTTGTGATAGTCTCATGAAGTTGGTCAAAGAACATTTGTTTTGTAGCTAGTCTTTATGCTTATATTATGTCCAAGCATCTTCATGTTCACTCGAAGTATGTTTTCACTAATGCAATCGTAGCCTGTAATTTTATTATTTAGATTTTTTTTATTAGCAAGGATATCCCTCTGGCTACTTATCTTTCTTTTGGGACTCCAGTGAATATATGGACAAAATTACCGACACTATTCGTACCTGCTCCTTTCCTTTTTGTCTCTGTGAGTGCAATAATATCGATCTTACAATTCTGCACTTCGGTTGTAATAATGTCCAACTTTTGATTCACTCCCTGTAGGTTCCATGTAGCTATATTCATAGTCATTTGTCTTTGCTTTTTTCGTCTTCGAGAGTTTCCATCCATTGCTCCGAGGCTTTGTTTAGGCTTTTTGGCAATTGCTTTGTTTTACAAGTATTAGAGAACCACTCTAATGCCTCAACCCCCTACTTGGAAGGCCAGGATTTTTAATCAAGGTTTTTCTCCTCTAGCCTTTGACGATCCAACGACATACTGTAAGGCAACAGCTGTAGTTTTTTATACTATCCCTAAAAGAAAGGATTGCCACCTACGCTATATTCACCGTACCGAGGTCCGTTCTCTCCGCCTATCATATCGATGTGGACTTCTCCCGTAACCCTGGGAAAGGGACCCTATACAGGTGCTAACTCTCCGGGTCGGAGAGTACGTACCTGGAATCTACGGAAAGCAGGGGTCTATTCATTTCCCCTGATAGACATCTGACGAGGTCTACCCGTACCCCGACTTCCTTTGTTAGAAGTAGTATGCATAGTAAAATGACAGTCTTAAGTTATTGAAAAAAAATTTGGAGACAAAACTATTTTTCAGATTGCTAAGACCCGGTAACTTCTATACAGTGGACAAGGGGGATTCAGAAGATATCAAACCCAATTTTCAATGCCCTTCTTACCAAAAAATGATCTAAAAATAAAAACACAGTTGCCACAAGCATTGTCCAAATCAAGAAATCACACTTGTGGCTTGTGTTCTGCAAATTATATATTAAATTTACTATAAATAAAGGAATACACTGATTCGTAAAAAGAAAAAAAAATGGAATTAAAAAAAAATTAAAACAAATTTATGTAGCTCAAAGGAAACAATTTAAAAAAAATATTCTCGAATGTCCAGTTGATTCTAAAACCAGTTGGGTTAAAACAATAAAATTGGAATAATAATAAAAATACTGTATATTAAAAATAAATAGATGAATGAATAGCCCCCCACCCCTCCGAGATTACATTTCAATAGTGGAAAAGATACTTACTTATGAAGGTCTTGTTAATAAAATAAATAAAACCATGGACAAAATTCGAAACCGATTTTATTGGGTCAATTACTTTCAAGATGTAAAAAACTGGTGCCGCCGATGTTCGACTTGTGCAGCCAGCCAAGGTCCCAAAACAAGGTCCAGAGGTCAAATGAAACAATATAACGTAGGCCTGCCATTTGAACGCATTGGTATTGATGTGGCCCGACCATTTCCAGAAACTAAAAAGGGCAACAAATACATTCTGGTTGTCATGAATTACTTTAGCAAATGGCCAGAAGTTTTTGCTTTCCCTTATCAAGAGGCCGCTACAGTTGCAGAATTTCTGGTAAATTATGTTTTCAGCAGATTTGGCATTCCTTTGGAACTACATTCAGATCAAGGGAGAAACTATGAATCAGAGCTTTTTCAGAATCTCTGTGACCTTTTAGGGATACATAAAACCAGAACTACTGCTTTACATCCGCAGTCAGATGGCATGGTTGAAAGATTTAATAAAACAATAGAAGAACATCTTTGCAAAGTTGTTGATGAGCATCATTGTTTTTGATGGCATACAGAACCGCCATTTACAATACGACGGGAGCTACTTCATCTTGTATCCTGTTTTACCGTGTGATATCATCTTTGGTTCACCTGAAGAAGAACACAGAAGTTTATGACTATGTCGAACGTTTAAGACAGAAGCTGCAAGATATTGTCGCACCCCGCATTGCAAAAGGGATGCTTAGCAATATTGTTGAAGGAAAATTTACTTATTGAGAAATTTGTTAGTATTAATTATTGACTTCTGCTTTAAAACTTATTACCATACTAGTGAGGATAAGGAACTTAAGAATAAAATGAAGAAGTCGGTATGACGATTTTACAAACTATAATTATTGCCGATGAGAATTATTTGTCTTGAGTATAAAAGTTAAAAACTATATAAAAGTAAACCTAAAGGTACTTACATTCTAAATTTGTTTGGCGTCAACCTTCGGGGTTGGTGATCAAACTTTCTTACATTTCTGTTGACTTTCACTCGACTCTCTAGTAATCACGAACATGAATGAATCCCCTGAGTTGCTCCGCACATCGATTTGGGTAAATCCGCCGATACAGCAATTTTCCCCATTTACGCATACTTAAGTCATAGTATAGTAGGTAAGTCATTGACACGGTAAAACTGCTGCATCGCCACTTTTGATACGTAACAACCCAGGGTTCCATAAAAATTATATGTTTTTATAAAATATTTAAATTGATTTAATTTCCTACTTGACTTATTTCCACCGCCCCGAATGCTGGACCCCAGCAATAAAAAATTTTATACCCAATTTCATAATTAAAAAAAAAACAATTTCTTATTCTAAAAAAATTTTCACAAAATTTAAAAATGTCTAAAAAATTACCTTAATTAAAATCAAGTTAAAATTCAATCACTTATTCCAAAATAAAATAAATCATAAATATCAAAAAATTTCTTAACCTAAAAAATTATGTTAAATAAATTCAAATTCAAATCCAAAAAAATAAATAAAAACAATTCGTTTCTTCCAACTGGGTCGTTTCGGGTCTGGTTGTCGCGGACTGGCGATATCCACGACAGTGCATAAACTAGCTTTCAAACATCAAGGGTAGTTGTTGTAGCTACTTTCGGTCCTAGACAATGTGGTAGCTACTTGTGGACATGGACAATACTATCTGCTTGTTGCTGTTGACAAATGCATTTTAGGTGTGGTGTACTCGAAATGGTTATGTTATTTGGTCGGTGCCGGCGGTTGATCACGTCCAAGTGTTGGTTTAGACTTCGATATTGCGTTCAAAGTTTTTTCTATTTGCAGAGAAAATACTTGGATTCTCAACTTACTGCTACTTCCTGTCTATTGTTCTTGTTATTTTAGATCCATTGACTTTTTGCTGTTAGTTTTCTTATGTCTTAGCATTTTTGGTGGTTGCTTCTTTTTTCTCCTAACGGAATTGCTTATTTCGTTTCTTTTTTTCTTTCCAAATATATTTGATTAACCATGAAGTAGCTTATATTATGGTAAAACATATCTTGCTGTTATTATGTATTTATTTCACGATTTTAAAACATTGAAATTCAATTGAACCTGTATAATGTTTCTAAAATTGCATCTGAGTTTTTGCTTATGGCAAACATTTGTCAATTAAATTTTTGTTGGTGGTCGATCTGCCTTTTGTAAAATCATGTAAATTTTTATAGTTCTCTTTGTTTGATTTGCTAATTTTTTTAATAGGTTTTACTTGTGTCGATTGTAGATTTTTCATTTGCATTTCTTTTTTCCGCAAAATAATTTGTTTGGGTTTAAGTTTTTTTAAACATTTTGCACTATTGGTATTGTATCGGTAAGTGAAAAAAAAATTTATTTGTTTCTCTCCGTTTTGCCTTTGGTTTGAAATTTCATAGCATTAGGCATAAATATGTTTATATTTAAATATGCGTCGGTTCTTGACCTATTCTATTTCTAGTTTAAAATATTGAAAATTATTTTTCCAGTTTCATTAAATATTTTTTCTTTCTTTTAAAACAATTAAACTAGTTTAAAGACATTTTTGTAATCTCAATTTTTCTGTAGTTCTTACTCTTTTTCATCTCAATCAAAATAAATTTACGTTCATTTCTTATCTTATAATTTATAAATCTAGAAGCACTTGATTGTGGTAGGTACTACATTTCTCTACCAATACTGGACCTTGAGGTCAGTAACAGTACTTGCTAGTGTGTAGCTAATCTCCATCTTTATATTTCCATTTTTGCTGTCTTCCTTCATATTCTCGATGTGTGACCAAATAATTACCTTTTTACGAGTACACAACATGCTTTTCTTTGAATGCAACTTTCTGTTAGTTGCTTCTGTAGGCCTTGGCTCGTCCCAGATGGTTGTAGAATAAATTCAAACCTAAAATATAACAATATTTAAAATACCGAAAGTACATTTCTTCATTTATACTACCAAAAATTTGTCTCGTTTTTGTTTCAAAGCAAGTTCCTAGTGGCTACTATTGCTATCATTACATTTTCCATTAAATATTAAAAGTATATTTAACGTTAATTAAATGTTTAAAAACTAAATTTTAATTTATTAATGAAAAACATTTTCTTTTTTAAAATAATCAAATTTCTTAACCAAAAATACGTTGTTTTTTTGTTAATCATAATATTTTATATGCAACAGAGATAACAAAATTTTAAAATTATATTATTGTGTATATATATGTGTATATATATATATATATATATATATATATATATATATATATATATATATATATATATGTATTATATATACTTTATCTACAAAGTATTAGTAATCATACAAATTGCAACCGAGGTATAGGAATGCGATATAAAAATCAACAATTGATTAAGAAGTTAAAAAATATATTTAAAAGAATTTGAAATTATTATATGTCTTAAAACTAGAAAAAGTTTAGAATTTAAAATCATATTATATTCGACTTATCTTTGTCTAAATTATTTGTACATGTTCTTTTCTTGACAATTGAAAAGTGTAGTTTGTTAAAAAAAAAATTATTATAGCAATTTTGAAAGTTATCAATGCAAGGTTCTATTTGTCGTTTTCTTTTTCTTTAACCATGTCACAAAATTTTAAATTTCATTTTTATTATTTTATAATCTATCTAGATAAAAGTAGTTTTTTGTTTTTGTAATGAGTATTTTTTGTACTCTATGAGATGAACCCTACATCTCTGAGCAAAATACATAAGTATGTATGTGCTCTACGCTTTCTGTAAGCGCTCTAAGGTTTTTAAGCTTTCTAAGTCACTCTAAAGTTTTCTAAGATCTGTACCCACTTAAACTCTCATATTTTTTAACGTCTGTAATTTTTCAAGGTCTGTAAACACTCTATAATCTATTCTAATCTAACATCTGTAAGCACTCTTAACTCAAATTTTTCAAGGTCTGTAAAACTCTTTACTCTAATCTTTCTGAGGTCTGTACTCTCATTTACTTTTTATTATTAGTGTTTTGTGGTATCTCTTTAGGTATTTGTTCAGATTTGGGCCCAGAATCCGACTCACATAGATAAAGGAGCCAACACTAAGTGTTCCCAAAGGTTAGGAAATATATAAATTAAAATTACAATTAAACTCTTTCTGGGTATAAGTATATACATGACTTTTTTTTATATATATTTTATTTATACTTACGGGTATACCCACTTTTTACCACAAGACTTACATGTGACACATAAAAAATTTCCCATATCTGTGTGTTTCTGACATTTTAGTAATAATATTTTTTTCTTTCTATCTTTTGTATCTATCTATCTTCTGTAAACATAAAATGTCACCTAGGCAGAAAAATAGTGTTAGTATCATAATAAAAAAAATGAAATTCCTATTATTTTTTTTTCTTTTTGTAGCACCCGTTTTTTTTAATTTCTGACAATTTATAAATATATATTTAATTTCGTTTTACGATATAGTTTAGTTTTCGAGATATTTAAAAAACTAGCCTGTAGATAGTAAGCAAGAAAAATGTTGAATTTCTCTGAATTTATCTATTTAAAACTTTTGTTAGTTTTTTAACGGTTAGGTCCTTCTAAATAAAAACAAAAAATTACCTTTATTGCCGGTAAAAATTATACCTGATGAATCCTTTTTTCGAAAGTTATCAAATATTAAAAAGAGGTTTCAATTTTACTGCTTGCTATGCATTTTCCTTCTGTAAACCCGTACGCCAATTAAAAAAATAACAATTTAATTTTTATTTTTGTGTTAAACTATTTTCTTATAGCTTTAAATACTTTAATCATAGAGGGAGGCGGTGATTAGTTTTGTCTGCTTCAAGGCTTTATTCAAGTATTTGACATTACTAAAACTTTGGTTAAATAAATATAAATCGATTAAATAAACATTGTGTGCAAAACAATTAATTTTTTTTTAAAATGTTATTTTGCAAATTAGCTCGATTTTTACTAATTTAGGAGGGTTTAACAGTTTTCCTTATTGTCTTATTTATGTTTGTTATATCTGTGTTGATTCTAAAAATTTCCTAACTGCTTTTCATGAATTTGCAAATCAAAATGTCCGTGCTTGTTTTGTGTAACCTAAAACTTAATGCCGGCCTGTAAACGTGTATGTAAAAATTAGTAAAAACATCTTTCGGCGGTCTACGTTCTCAACTAGATTTTAGCATCTGATTTCGTTATTTAATCTAGTAGGTAATGACTTCAAGTTTTTGTAGGTTTGTCTGTCTGTTATTATTTTTTTGATAATAAATAAATAAAACAATTTTCAAAAACTAAAACCAATATTCTTGCTACAAAATTTTTCAGTCTGATAACTTAATTTAGTTAGTAAAATATCTCAAAAATGCACATTCGGCCGTAAATAATAAATTTCTTGGTTTATTATTAATTTTCGCCTGTGGCGCTAATCATGACAATGTTTTCCCAAGTTATTTAAAAATAAAAAAAAGGAATTAAAATTAATTCTAATTAGTTGGTATTTAATTAAGATTCTTGCTGGTGTGAAAACGTAATGTCATCAAAATTTAGATTTTTAAGTTAAATAGAAATCGCTTTTTCATAAAAACTTGCCAGTTATTGGTATACTGTGTCATCGAGGTATATGTTTATTAAAATTTGTATCGAACTATTTTATAAATGTATTGGCCTTTTTTTTCAGAACAGATCCCCTTGGCTATTTTTATTAATGATTTAAAGTTAATATTAAAGGAGTTAGAATAAACAGGTTTTAAAGATTGGTTTTTCTTTTTTGGTATTACAATTTTGGAAGTACTAACGACATTTCTATTTGTCCTAAGGGCTTTGTCAATTATTGGTTTTTTCAAGGTTTGACTAGGCACAAGGCTTTTTCTATTTGTCGTAGAGGTATTAGTTTTAAATTTTAACTGATCAAATATAAAACGTGGCTGCTCCTCGAAACAAGAATTTGATTTAGATTCTATGAAAAATCCCAAGGTTGTATTTTTATATATTCGTGTGTACTTATTGTTGGTTGTTATCAGGGGCAATAGAAAATAATTTTTAACTTTTTGAAGGGGTCCTAGAAGCTTTAGACCTTTTCCGGTAAAAATTTTTTCGTTAGGCAGAAACTCCCAATTTTTGTTGCTGTCATGTAAGTTTGGACAAAACAATTTGACAAGGATTTTTATATTAGGTTTTAGCAAATAATTTTCAGAGTGATGAAGTTTGTTTTTACTACTGTTTATTGGATTGCAAACAAAACAAGAGAATATTGTGCTGGTGTCGTGGAAACAAGATTGAGTAATGTTAAATTTTATTTGCTGTGAGTTAAACGTTAGATTGGAGTTCGCAAAATTTATAATGACTTTATTTTCAACAAGAAATTGTTTGCCTAAAATAAGGGGTTTTGGTAGCCTGTCGACTACTAATGCTTGGACAGGAAAGGATCCCTGGATTCCTTCAATTTGTATTGTTATGACACATGTTCCTAACGGAATGACGGAATTTCCTCCCGCAGTTTGAAGTACGAGATCGTTGAAGGTCTACATAACGCTTATCAATGTCGTTTTGGCCCGAGCATGTATCTAAAACAATTTCTAGGCTTTTAAAATTGTTTATACTCCCTTGTACAGTTAAAATTTTAGTGCTCGGTTTTGATTGTTGACATAAATTTAAGGAATAAGAATCGGCACTAATGTTACAAGTATCACGAGAATATATATTTTTTGGTTCTGGTACAAAGTAATCCGACTTTCTGGGATTAAAATTGTTTCTTTCTCTAAAATTGCATTCTGCACCTCTATAGCCTTTAGAATAAAAATAGTTATTTCTTCTATTGCGCGGTATTTTCTGCTTGTTTTCGTAGAAATTATTTAACAAATTCGACTTTATCGGGTATTTTAAGTTTTGGTAATTTTGAATATTTTTCGAGTTAAGATTTTTGATTGTGAATTTAGATGATTGTTCAACGTTATCTGTGACACAGAAAAAATCAGGAAATGTACATTCACATAACTTATTGTTTTCAAAAATTTCATCTAAGTTTAAAATAAATTTACGAAAACTGTTATGATCTGAATGTTCATTTTGAGACATTATAAAAAATGGACGATATGCACTATACATACCGTTGTCAAAATAGACCTTAAATTCGTCAATCGTCTTCTGTTTGTTAACTGTATTTGTAAGCGAAAGAAGTTCAAAATAATAAAATTTTACGGTTTGCGTCTTTGACTGTTTGTTGTTCAAAATTTTTAAATAAATGTTATGCTTCCAGTTGGGTCCATCAAAGCTTAAAATAGAGTCGTCTTTAAAATTTTCCGAAGTTTTATTGCTATTATTTGGATTTTTTAAATAAGAAGTTAGCCAACAATCTACAGGTTGTTCAAGATACGCCCCTAAATACCAAAATTTTAAACTATTATTCCAAGCATATGCATTTTTTCGTATTTAATAATAAAATCCAATGCAGAATCCTTGCGAGGATCAAAAGTCTCTGGCGATTCAAAATTTGGCAAAATTGTTGGTAAATTTTTTGCAAAATTTCCTATATTTGTGGTTTTCATTTTAACATTTAAAATAGTATTACAATAGCACAGTTTGAAACAAAAGTGTAGAGTTTAATGACCACCCATTATATTGCCTACGTAAGCATTTTTGCAGTTCATTGCACGAAAATACTCATCATTTCCGCGAATAATGTTTATTTGTAAAACGGCCTTTAATTTAAGAAAAAAGATAGTACCTAATTATTTATTCAAATGGTAAATTTTCCAAACAAAAACAACCTTTTTTCAAATACTTGTGCTTTCTTGTTAATTATTTAAAGTTTTAAAAAAATTACACCACTTTTTAATTTTTTATAGAGTTACATAACTAACTCCTCAATGCGCATTAATGTTTCACCCGATAAATAATAATTTTTTAATTAAAAAAACATTAAGAATATAATTATGCAAACTATCAACAGCTTTTTTCAAACTTTTCCCAATATTTCCCAAAATAATTAATAATAAACAAAATAAACTTGCCCTGAATATATAGCATCGTTGTTTTTTTTTTTAATATTAAACCTAAAAAGTAAGCTCAAAAGACAAATAATCCGCCAATAAAATTTAAAAAACCTCAGAAAAAAGTAGGGGAGTAGGTAGGTAGCTTTCTAAAATTTGAGGATTTTAGAAAAATAGGACAGAAAGCAAGGCACCTCCACCATATGTCGCACCCCGCATTGCAAAAGGGATGCTTAGCAATATTGTTTAAGGAAAATTTACTTATTGAGAAAATTGTTAGTATTTATTATTGACTTCTGCTTTAAAACTTATTACCATACTAGAGGGGAAAAGGAACTTAAGAATAAAATGAAGAAGTCGGTATGACGATTTTACAAACTATAATTATTGCCGCAGAGGATTATTTGTCTTGAGTATAAAAGTTAAAATACCTATTAAAGTAAACCTAAAGGTACTTACATTCTAAATTTGTTTGGCGTCAGCCTTCGGGGTTGGTGATCAAACTTTCTTACATTTCTGTTGACTTTCACTCGACTCTCTAGTAATCACGAACATGAATGAATCCCCTGAGTTGCACCGCACATCGATTTGGGTAAATCCGCCGATACAGCAATTTTCCCCATTTACGCATACAGACGTAGGTAAGTCATTGACATGACTGCTGCATCGCCACTTTTGATATGTAACAACCCAGGGTTCCATAAGAATTATATGTTTTTATAAAATATTTAAATTGATTAATTTTCCTACTTGACAATATCCATAAGGTGGTTATAGAACGAATAGAAATAGCCAGAAGGCGAGATTTGACCTGAAAGCAAACTCTTCAGGGTTCAGAGAGAACGATCAAGTCTGGCAATACAATCCTCAACGCAAGAAATGAAGATCACCTAAGTTGACACCGGCATGGGAAGGACCTTATAAAGTTGTTATGAGAATTAATGACGTAGTCTACCGAATTCAGAGAAGCCCGAAATTCAAGATGAAAATTGTTCATCTGGACAGACTAAAACCTTACCTGGGAAATGTTGATCGAGACGATCAAATCTGAAGAGGAGAATAGTGTTACAAATTTAAATTGTTTAAATTTTATAGTTAGAATTTATTTAGGTTTCGTATAGTATTAGGTTGACTTATCTTATGGTTGTATTGTTGTATTCTTAGTCTAGGTTTTAGTTGCGTTATCTATAACTCACACTCAGTTATTAGTAAGTTTAAGTGCGTGTTTTTGTACATAATTGTCGAAATAAATTGACATATCGTTTTTGACATTTGCGAGGTTTAATAATTGTTGAGAACCCGTAACAGTATTAAGTGGGCACGGACCTAGAGTATTTATATTTGAGACATATAGTACCTAGGTTTTTGACTTTACTATTGCTATTTTACCATTTTTTTTACCTTAATAGTATTAGCCTGCTTTGTCGAAAGTTTTACTGACAATCAAGTATTTTTGATCTGATTTGATTTGATTTTTGTATTAAATATAATGTGTCAGCTACCATCACCCCTTTCTGAGGACTAGCCCGATAATTGATTTATTTGGTCTTTGACTATAACTCGAAAAATTCCTTTTATATTTAATAATTAACATGAGCTTAGAATACCTACTACGATGGACTATAGCTGTCTCCGTAGTGGTGTTGGATTTTCGTCTCAGACCCAAGACTACCCTATCAGATACTGCAAATAGGCGGTTGATTTTCTAGTGGGTATCCACATTTTATTTTTCCTTTTCAGTTTTTATCATCCTCATTTCTTGTCCTGTTTATCAATTTTGGTTGCACCGTACTGATAAACCCTAACAAGGCGGAAACATGTGAAATTTTAATCAGCAAAAACAGTTCATGTGACACATCGTTAGAAAGAGAATTGTATTATTTACCCTTCGTTGCTTGTTGTTTTTAGTTCTGTTTAAGCGTTTTTAATATAAATATTTATAATATTATGAGGCATTTATTACTAAAATGATATTATAATAACTATTTTTCAATTAACTCAAGACTTTCCCAACCTACTTATTGAAATATTAGGGCTTAAAACAACCACATTATTTATGTATTATACTATAGTTCTTTTGAAAATGCCAAAAAATGTGTCTACAAAAAAAATCATAGTATTTTAGCATTTACTTTCATTTTTTTGCCGTATTATGACTGTAAACTTTATGAAAATGTAGTAATAATTATATCAAATTGTTTTAGGTATGGCAAGAGATCCAGAAATATAAGGCAAACCACTAGAAATGCTCTAACTACTCCTGTGAAAAATAAGTAAACCCATTTCTTGATATAAGGTTTAATATTAAGAGGTAATGTAATCCAATACAATTGTATCTACTTATGATCATAAATTTACAATAGAGTTAATCCTGAAAAGAATAGTCTAGTGCGTTTAGTAAGCTTAGCTTATTAAAAAACCCGCTACAAAACTCTTTACTCTACGCTTATGCATCTGCAATGAGACGACTCAAAATATTTCTAGAGTAGCAATACAAAGTGTAAAAAACTTAACAAACCTTACGAAGCAGCTTTTTTCTTATCCCGAATGTCTACGGTCCGTAGGTTATTTAGCCGTAGGTGTATTTATTTGCTAGAAAAATCGGCTGTTTATCCAACCCAAAGCACACATATTATCTCAAAAGATACAGTTGTAATTCACGCTTGGGCCCGCAGGTGGCAGGCTGGTCTAAATGAATAATATATATATATATATATATATATATATATATATATATATATATATATATATATATATATATATATATATATATATATATATATATATATAGATCTTTATCAGTTTCACAACGTTCTACGTCTTCCGATACCCAATCTCCACTCGTTTATCTTTGCACATAATTCATTATCTAGGTCTCTTATTCTTATTTCACTGTCTATTCCTTTTCTCCAGCTTCTCCTCGGCCTTCCTCGTTTTCTTCGGCCAGTTGGTTTCCATTGTAATATTTGTTTAGGTGACTACCGTATGTAATAATACTTTTTACAATGGTGTTATATATAGGCTTTTTGTTATGTTTTGATATACTGGAAGACTTTCCATCATCCATTCTTTGTACATGTCCGTACCACACCAGTTGTTTTGTTCTTATATCATCCACTAAAGTACGTTCACCCTCTGTCATAATTTCTCTTATTCTTTGATTTGTAACTCTTTCTCTTTTGGACTTCCCTGCTGCTCTTCTCCAATAGTCCATCTCCGTAGCGGAAAGCATTTTTTCTGTTCTATCCTTGATTGGCCATACTTCTGAGCCGTATGTAATAATACTTTTTACAATGGTGTTATATATAGGCTTTTTTGTTATGTTTTGATATACTTTGGTCCCAAATTATTCCATTGCATAAAGTTATTGCTTTTCTTCCTTGTACGTTTCTATCTTTTATAGCTTTGTCTAGTGTTCCGTCAGCTGTAATTTTTAGACCTAAGTATTTATACTCATCACAGGACTGAATTCTCTGCCCAGTATTTAAGATTAGATCCTGTTTCGTTCAACCAATACACATATACTCTGTCTTATTGATATTAACCTCTAGTCCACACTTATTGTACTCTTCTATTAGTTTTCGTGTCATATATTCGAGGTCGTCATAATCCTGAGCCACAACTATCTGATCATCGGCGAAACATAAAGTATACAAGGTGGTTTCGTCCAACGGAATTCCCATGTTTTGGCATTTTCTCTTCCATACTTTAAGGACTTTTTCCAAGTATATCTTGAAGAGCGTAGGCGAGATACAGCAACCTTGTTTAAGACCTTTATTTACTTGAAAGCCTTTGGTCAGTTTTACTTTTATTTTAACTTTTGCCTTACAGTTGCGGTATATACTCTTTGATGGCCTTAATCAGTTGTACGCTTATGTTTGTGTTTTCCAACGCTTTCCAAAGTAGATTTAGTGGTATACTATCATATGCCTTCTGCAAATCGACGTAAAGCAGATGCAGCTCTTGTCCGTATGCCATTTTCTTTTCAATAACTTGGGTTATACAAAAGAGATGATCTGAAGTCGATCTACCCGCCCTGAAACCAGGTTGTTCTTCTGCCTTCATGTCTTTATATTCGCTCTACACTTTATTTCTTATTATTTTACCGTATATTCTGCTAAGCGTACTAGTCACAGATATACCTCTATAATTGTCACATATATCTTTTCTTCCCTTTTTGTGTATTGTGGATATATATGACGTTTTCCACTCAGTTGGTACAACAGTTCCATTTAAATATTTTTGGAAAAGATTCCGTAATCTCCAAAACAGTTCTTCAGTGCCATATTTAATAAGTTTGGCTGGGATATTTCCGGGTCCGGCAGATTTACCGCTTTTTAAGGTTGTGCAGACGTTTTTGACCTCAGAGATTGTGAGGGGTACTGGAGATCCCATCGTTCTAATTATATTGTCTCTTGCGTCTTCCTTGAATTCTGCTCTATCTTCAGTTAAAAGTTTTTTAAAATGCTCATCCCATTCTTTGTCTGGTGTTGGTGAAATGATATCTCTGCATGTTTCTTTTTTAATCGATCTTATAGTTTTCCAGCTTTCGGTACTTCTCCTACCTCCTAAGTAAGAATCTATTTTCTGGCACTTTTGCGTCCACGAATGATTTTTCTTATCACTAATCATTCTTCTCACCATTGATTGCGCGATTTTGTATTATTGTCTGCTTCTAACTGTGTTTTGGGATAAGTAGGTGTGATATAATTTCCTTTTTTCCTCTATTTCTCATTCAATCTCAGCATCCCACCAGTATGGTTTTCTTCTCTTAGAAGTTTCTTCCACTAATCCTAGTGCTTCTTTTGCAGCTTGGTGGATGCTTAATGTAATACATTCGTATTCCTCATCTGGGGTTCCACCTGAACTTGTATTAAAATTTTCGTTCAGTCTTTTTTGTATAAGTTTTTTACGCTGTCATGTTCTAAGCTTAGTAGATTATATTTACAGTGATCAATTTCTTCAATCACTGTATCATCAAGATGTTGTTGATGCAGGCTTCGGCCTTGATAAGGAAAGAGAATTTTGGACTCCAGAAAATAGTGATCACTTCCGCATGTTGATCCACGCTTTGTTCTGACATCTTGAATTTTTAGTTTTGTCTTTTGTTTAGTGATAAGATAATCAATGACGGATTTCAGGTTTTGTGAGGGCTTGGTCCAGGTATATTTGTGTATTTCCTTATGTTGAAAAAACCGTTTTGGATTTTTAGGTGTAATTGCTCACATACTGTAATTAGCCGGTTTCCATTGTCATTAACAACATTTTCTCCATATTGGCCAACTGTCAGATCATTAACTCTGTTACCGGTCCTACTATTTAAATCTCCCAATATGACAATTTCTCTAGATTACTGCTGATATTTCATTGTGTATTTCTTCAAAAAAATTGTCTTTCACGGCTACATTTGCATCATCGTTATACGCATAGATTCCAAAAATCGTAAGTCTCATTCCTTTTATTGTTATATTCATTTTAATTAGCCTTTCATTGACTGCTTCCCAGTTGGTGATAAATTTTCTAAATCTTTTGTTGACCAAAATAGATACTCCTTGTTGATAACTTGGGTTATACAAAAAAGATGATCCGAAGTCGATCTACCCGCACTGAAACCGGCTTGTTCTTCTGCCTCCATATCTTTATATTCGCTCTCCACTTTATTTCTTATTATTTTGCCATATATTCTGCTAGCGTACTTGTTACAGATATACCTCTGTAATTGTCACATATATCTTTCCTTCCTTTTTTGTGTATTGTGGATATATATGACGTTTTCCACTCAGTTGGTACTACAGCTCCATTCAAATATTTTTGGAAAAGATTTCGTAATCTCCAAAATAGTTCTTCAGTGCCATATTTAATAAGTTCAGCTGCGGTATTTTCGGGTCCGGCAGACTTACCGCTTTTTAAGGTTGTGCACACGTTTTTGACCTCAGAGATTGTGAGGGGTACTGGAGATCCCATCGTTCTAAACTCTTCTAAACTCTGTTACCTGTTCTACTATTTAAATCTCCCAATATTACAATTTCTCTAGATGTACTTACTGTTGATATTTCATTGTGGATTTCTTCAAAAAAATTGTCTTTCACGGCTACATTTGCATCGCCAATAGATTCCAAAAATCGTAAGTCTCATTCCTTTATATGTTATACTCATTCTTATTAGCCGTTCATTTACTGCTTACCAGTTGGTGATAAATTTTCTAAATCTTTTGTTGACCAAAATAGATACTCCTTGTTGAGCATGTTTCTCTTTTGCCACTCCGCTATAGAAATGGTCATATTGTCCTAGGTTTCCAGATCCTTTTCCTTTCTTCTTCGTTTCTGTTAGTGCAGCAAGGTCTACCTTCTTTTTGCCACACTCATGTACTATTTCGTTCAATTTTCGACTCATTGTTTGTACGTTCCATGTACAGTCGGGGACTTAATAAATGGCCGCTGCCGTTTTCAGAAGAGCTTGGATAAGAATCCCAATACCGGCCGAGGTTATTGACCGGATTTCGTGGCGCGTCTTTCAACACATATAATTTATTCGCATTCCTGGGTTAAATTCAATCATGAATTTCTCTTCGATCTATCTTCCGTTTGAATGTTCGGTTAAAAAAATACACATAATTGCGGAAAAAATTAACTTTGGTCTGTAGGCCGTTTGAATGTTCGGTTAAAAAATTACACACATTTTTCAGGATTTTAAATTATTGTTATGTTTTTTATTACATACTTACATAGAGAAACACAAATGCAACATGTTTGTATTTTTAGCTATTTTTAAAATGGCAAGATTTAAAGTGTAAAGCTAAAAAAAATAAATACAAGAAAAAAATGGTTATTTGACTAAGGGCGTTTCGAAAACAGCTGTGATGACAGCCTTTACTTTAAGATTTGAATTGTTGTAAATGTGTAACTACCCCGACTTCTGGACGCACAAGAACACTATTTTTGGGGGTGCCTAAATAGTCCAGTCATTATAGAATTTTAGCTTGAAAAAATAAACTTGAGTTTTCGACCTTAAGGGGCGACCGGCTCCCCCAGCCATCTTGGATTTAGTGTGCATAAAAAGGGTATTTTTAAAATTACTTTGTTGCTGTACGTTTTAGAAAAAAAGTTTTAAACAAAAGTTAAAGACAAAAAATTTCCTACAAAAACTCTTTTGCATGTTTATTTGTCAGACGAATGGTTTTTGAGTTATGGCTAAATATTTCGCCGCAATTTTGGATTTTGACCAATTTTGATTTTTAATGGCCTATAACTTCAAAACTGCTTATTTTTGAGAAAATTTTCTCTGGGTAGTACTTTTGCTGAGATACGAACCGTGAAGTATTAGCAGTACACCCGTTTCCTATGTATTTCCATAATATATGCAAAATAAACCGAAATTATCCAGTTTTATGTAATTTTCTCAAAAGCTAAGCATTTACAGAAATTGTTTAATTAACTTTTCGAAAACATACAAAACATCGAAACTACACAATATCGAAACTACAAAATATCGAAACTACATTTTATCGAATTACAAAATATCGAAACTACAAAATATCGAAACCACAAAATATCTAAACTACAAAATATCGATTCACAAAATATCGAAAATACAAAATATCGAGACTACAAAATATCGAAAATACAAAATATCGAAAATACAAAATATCGAAAATACAAAATATCGAAAATACAAAATATCGAGAATAAAAAATATCGAATCACAAAATATCGAAAATCAAAAATAGAAAATGTCGATACCTTAACCTAACCCGACTTTAACGTAACCTAACCTAATCTAACTAAACCTAATCTGTCCTAACCTCATAAAACTAGAAAATTTCAAAAATCTAATCTGACAAAACTTAATCAAATCTTGCCGAAATAAACCGAACCAAAGCAAACCTTCCAACAATGAGTAACAGATAGCATGATGGCGCCTCCAGGATCAAAATATTCCGGAGGTAAAATACCCGACCACTCGGATCTCCGGGCGTCGGGTGATCCTGGGGGTCCTTCATGCAAAGATATTAATAGAAGACCAAAAACTCAACTCAGAATTGATTTTAGCAATATAAGAGGATTAAGTACCAACATGAATTCAGTTCACCAACATCTTGAAGAACAAAGACCTGACATCCTTGTTCTCACTGAAACTAAAATCAGTTCTGCAACACCTATTGTGAACTATCTTTATCCCGGCTATGACCTACACCACCGATTTCGACATAATTTTGGGATCTGTGTGTACATTAAAAATGACCTTTCATGTCATCGAGAGGAGAAGCTAGAACCAGCGAACCTCGATATCATATGGCTGAAATTCACCTCAAAGTCATCGACCAAGTTCATTTGCTGCCTCTACCGACCGCCAAGTAACACCGAGTATCAAAACTTTTTTGCGACATTATCCGAAAACTGTGATAGTATACAGTCTAACTATCCACATGCGGAAATTGTTTTTTTAGGCGATTTCAACGTCCACAATATACCCTGGCTAAAACACCACAACAAAACAGATAATGAAGGCAAGGAAGCAGAAGCTTTTGCCATAAGTTGTGGTCTAACGCAGCTTGTCGATGAACCTACCCGTATCTCAGAAAGGGGTGAATTTGCAGCGCTTTTAGACTTGTTCCTAACTACAAATCCTGACTTGTACACCATTCAAGTAGATCTCCCACTTGGTTCATCCGATCATAAACTTATAAGAACAAAGTGCGAAATGTTCATACCGCCAAGCCAACAATCACTTCTTCGTAAAATGTGGCAATATACATCGGCAAAATGGAATGACCTTAAACAGTTTTACCTGGATTTTCCATGGCAAGAGGTTTGCTTTAAAACAGCTGATCCCACTATTTGCTGTAACGAAATAACAAAAGTAATCTTATCTGGAATGGATGCATATATCCCACATACAATAAAACGCAGAGCTAATGCAAAACCTTGGTTCAACAGCCAGTGTCAAACGGCTGTACAGAAAAAACACAGAGCATATAACCTTTGGAAACGACAACAAACCGCTCAAAACCACACAGAATTTATAGAAGCCCGAAATAGTTGCAAAATTACTATTGACACCGCCAAAGAAACATACAATCAAAGAGTAAAAAACAGGTTGCTGAATTGTCTAAGTAGTTCTAGGTCCTTTTGGTCTCTTGCAAAAGCCGTTGGATCAAACTTCACCAAGTCATCCATACCACCACTTACAGATAAAAATACTCACGATAAAAATACTCACTTAGCCACAACATCAGAGGAAACAGCCAATATGCTGGCCAAAATCTTTTCCTCCAACTCAAACCTAACAGTGCCAAATGGAAAAACTCCACCGTTCATTGAAAGGGTTTCCCACAGTATGCCAGAGGTACCCTTTTGTCACAGAGAAATACGAAAATCCCTTAAAAAGTTGGATACAAACAAAGCAATGGGTCCAGATGGCATTCCCGCGATAGGACTCAAAAATTGTGCTAGCGAACTCACCCCAACTTTCGCTAAATTATTCAATTTATCTTATAGGCAAGGAGTATATCCATCATCATGGAAGTCTGCCGCAGTACAACCCATTCCAAAGAAAGGAAAAAAGACAGATCCGTTAAACTATAGACCAATTGCTTTACTTCCGGTGATATCAAAAGTAATGGAAAGAGTTGTGAACAATCACCTAACCAAGTACTTGGAAAAGTACAAAATTATCAACGACAAGCAATACGGATTTCGAAAATATAGGTCAACTGGCGATTTACTTACATACGTCACTCACTTATGGCAAAAAGCGATTGAGTTGCGAGGTGAAACAAGAACAATTGCCTTAGATATATCTAAAGCATTCGATAAAGTCTAGCATGAAAATCTGCTCAACAAGCTCAAAGCAACGGGATTGTCGCCGAGACTTTGCACTTGGTTTCAAAGTTACCTTAAGGATAGATCCATTTATGTTGCACTGGATGGCCGGAACTCCAACTCTTACCAAATAAATGCTGGTGTGCCACAGGGAGCAATCCTTTCGCCAACACTTTTTCTGATTTACATAAATGACCTCATAGATAAAACAGTAAATCCACTTTATTGCTTTGCAGATGATGGCAATGTAGTCTCCTCAGTCATACCACCCACATGTCTCTCCGCATGTGAATTCCATTACCTTAGACTAACTGAAATATCACAGATAAATAACGACTTGGAGAAACGCGCAGAAAACCCAAGCAGCCCTGTTTTCAAAAAAGACCAGCACCGGTGAGCCAAACATCATGCTATCTGGAAGTGCTGTCGCATTGCAGAGCCAGTTGAACATCTTAAGAGTCACTGCAGAGACCAACATGTCTTGGCACAGTCACGTGGCAGATATAGCTAAAAGGGCGTCCCAAAAGCTTGGGATGCTATTTCGTACAAGACATCTGTATACACCAAGTCAACTGCTGACACTCTACAAAGCCCAGATTCGACCAACTATGGAGTACTGCTCACATATATGGAGTGCGGCACCCAAACATACCTTAATGCTTTTGAACACCGTGCAAAAACGAGCTATCAAGCTGATCAATGACCCCGCACTTACCCGTAGCTTGGATAGTCTCGAACATCGAAGAACTGTGGGCGATCTATCTCTCTTCTACAGGTATTATCACGGAAAATGCTCTGAAGAGTTGGCACGTATGATCCCCCCGGGAGTAGCACCTACTAGGCGAACACGTCAAACAGACGGTAACCATCAATTTATTGTCAAAATAGAGGCACCAAGAACCTCATTATATCAGAATTCATATCTCTGGAGAACAGCATCGCTGTGGAATAAACTCCCTGCGACAGTTTTCCCTGCAGGTTACAACCTGAACCGTTTCAAAACCAACACACACCAACATTTCCGCGCACTTGCCGCTTCTCGAGCTTGATAGGGATCTCCTTGCGAGTGCACATACCCGTAAAAAAAAAAAAAAAACTGAACCAACAATTTTTTTCAAAAAAAAAACTTTCCTGACTTCTTTCCCGGGATCCTAGAGGGTGTGAATCCGAACCGAACCGAACCGAACCGAACCGAACCGAACCGAACCGAACCGAACCGAACCGAACCGAACCGAACCGAACCGAACCGAACCGAACCGAACCGAACCGAACCGAACCGAACCGAACCGAACCGAACCGAACCGAACCGAACCGAACCGAACCGAACCGAACCGAACCGAACCGAACCGAACCGAACCGAACCGAACCGAACCGAACCGAACCGAACCGAACCGAACCGAACCGGACCGGACCGGACCGGACCGGACCGGACCGGACCGGACCGAACCGAACCGAACCGAACCGAACCGAACCGAACCGAACCGAACCGAACCGAACCGAACCGAACCGAACCGAACCGAACCGAACCGAACCGAACCGAACCGAACCGAACCGAACCGAACCGAACCGAACCGAACCGAACCGAACCGAACCGAACCGAACCGAACCGAACCGAACCGAACCGAACCGAACCGAACCGAACCGAACCGAACCGAACCGAACCGAACCGAACCGAACCGAACCGAACCGAACCGAACCGAACCGAACCGAACCGAACCGAACCGAACCGAACCGAACCGAACCGAACCGAACCGAACCGAACCGAACCGAACCGAACCGAACCGAACCGAACCGAACCGAACCGAACCGAACCGAACCGAACCGAACCGAACCGAACCGAACCGAACCGAACCGAACCGAACCGAACCGAACCGAACCGAACCGAACCGAACCGAACCGAACCGAACCGAACCGAACCGAACCGAACCGAACCGAACCGAACCGAACCGAACCGAACCGAACCGAACCGAACCGAACCGAACCGAACCGAACCGAACCGAACCGAACCGAACCGAACCGAACCGAACCGAACCGAACCGAACCGAACCGAACCGAACCGAACCGAACCGAACCGAACCGAACCGAACCGAACCGAACCGAACCGAACCGAACCGAACCGAACCGAACCGAACCGAACCGAACCGAACCGAACCGAACCGAACCGAACCGAACCGAACCGAACCGAACCGAACCGAACCGAACCGAACCGAACCGAACCGAACCGAACCGAACCGAACCGAACCGAACCGAACCGAACCGAACCGAACCGAACCGAACCGAACCGAACCGAACCGAACCGAACCGAACCGAACCGAACCGAACCGAACCGACCCGACCCGACCCGACCCGACCCGACCCGACCCGACCCGACCCGACCCGACCCGACCCGACCCGACCCGACCCGACCCGACCCGACCCGACCCGACCCGACCCGACCCGACCCGACCCGACCCGACCCGACCCGACCCGACCCGACCCGACCCGACCCGACCCGAACCGAACCGAACCGAACCGAACCGAACCGAACCGAACCGAACCGAACCGAACCGGACCGGACCGAACCGAACCGAACCGAACCGAACCAAACCGAACCGAACCGAACCGAGCCGAGCCGAACCGAACCAAAGCGAACCGAACCGAACCGAACCGAACCGAACCGAACAGAACCGAACTGAACCGAACCAAACCGAACTAAACCGAACCGAACCAAACCGAATGAACCTTACTGAACCGAACCTAACCTAATGAAACTAAACTACAACACTAATTAGGTTTGGTTGGGTATGGTTGGGTTTAGATAGATTCGGTTCGGTTTGGTTCGGTTCTTTTCGGCTCGGCTCGGCTCGGCTCGGCTCGGCTCGGCTCGGCTCGGCTCGGCTCGGCTCGGCTCGGCTCGGCTCGGCTCGGCTCGGCTCGGCTCGGCTCGGCTCGGCTCGGCTCGGCTCGGCTCGGCTCGGCTCGGCTCGGCTCGGCTCGGCTCGGCTCGGCTCGGCTCGGCTCGGCTCGGCTCGGCTCGGCTCGGCTCGGCTCGGCTCGGCTCGGCTCGGCTCGGCTCGGCTCGGCTCGGCTCGGCTCGGCTCGGCTCGGCTCGGCTCGGCTCGGCTCGGCTCGGCTCGGCTCGGCTCGGCTCGGCTCGGCTCGGCTCGGCTCGGCTCGGCTCGGCTCGGCTCGGCTCGGCTCGGCTCGGCTCGGCTCGGCTCGGCTCGGCTCGGCTCGGCTCGGCTCGGCTCGGCTCGGCTCGGCTCGGCTCGGCTCGGCTCGGCTCGGCTCGGCTCGGCTCGGCTCGGCTCGGCTCGGCTCGGCTCGGCTCGGCTCGGCTCGGCTCGGCTCGGCTCGGCTCGGCTCGGCTCGGCTCGGCTCGGCTCGGCTCGGCTCGGCTCGGCTCGGCTCGGCTCGGCTCGGCTCGGCTCGGCTCGGCTCGGCTCGGCTCGGCTCGGCTCGGCTCGGCTCGGCTCGGCTCGGCTCGGCTCGGCTCGGCTCGGCTCGGCTCGGCTCGGCTCGGCTCGGCTCGGCTCGGCTCGGCTCGGCTCGGCTCGGCTCGGCTCGGCTCGGCTCGGCTCGGCTCGGCTCGGCTCGGCTCGGCTCGGCTCGGCTCGGCTCGGCTCGGCTCGGCTCGGCTCGGCTCGGCTCGGCTCGGCTCGGCTCGGCTCGGCTCGGCTCGGCTCGGCTCGGCTCGGCTCGGCTCGGCTCGGCTCGGCTCGGCTCGGCTCGGCTCGGCTCGGCTCGGCTCGGCTCGGCTCGGCTCGGCTCGGCTCGGCTCGGCTCGGCTCGGCTCGGCTCGGCTCGGATCGGCTCGGTTCGGTTCGGCTCGGCTGTATTACAATCTAGTCAGTAAGACTAATTAGCAATTTTGTTTTAACTTAATTTACGTGGAAAGTCAGATTTAAACTTAGGGTTCACTCAACAGTTCTCCCCGCTTTGTTTAGTCTATAACTCACAATTGTGTTGTGTTTATAGCATTATTTTGTTTTATGTGTAATTCGCTTAGTTAACTAGCTCAAACGGCTTCACTCTTTCGATATTTTAATTCGATATTTTGTTTTTCGATATTTTGTGTTTCGTTATTTTTCGCCCTTCCGCCATATCAGCCTTAAAAACAGTTTTTTATAAATACAATACAATACAATACAAAGTTACAGTGTCAAACACTGAAATGAAAAATGAAAAATGAAAAATGAAAAATGAAAAATGAAAAATGAAAAATGAAAAATGAAAAATGAAAAATGAAAAATGAAAAATGAAAAATGAAAAATGAAAAATGAAAAATGAAAAATGAAAAATGAAAAATGAAAAATGAAAAATGAAAAATGAAAAATGAAAAATGAAAAATGAAAAATGAAAAATGAAAAATGAAAAATGAAAAATGAAAAATGAAAAATGAAAAATGAAAAATGAAAAATGAAAAATGAAAAATGAAAAATGAAAAATGAAAAATGAAAAATGAAAAATGAAAAATGAAAAATGAAAAATGAAAAATGAAAAATGAAAAATGAAAAATGAAAAATGAAAAATGAAAAATGAAAAATGAAAAATGAAAAATGAAAAATGAAAAATGAAAAATGAAAAATGAAAAATGAAAAATGAAAAATGAAAAATGAAAAATGAAAAATGAAAAATGAAAAATGAAAAATGAAAAATGAAAAATGAAAAATGAAAAATGAAAAATGAAAAATGAAAAATGAAAAATGAAAAATGAAAAATGAAAAATGAAAAATGAAAAATGAAAAATGAAAAATGAAAAATGAAAAATGAAAAATGAAAAATGAAAAATGAAAAATGAAAAATGAAAAATGAAAAATGAAAAATGAAAAATGAAAAATGAAAAATGAAAAATGAAAAATGAAAAATGAAAAATGAAAAATGAAAAATGAAAAATGAAAAATGAAAAATGAAAAATGAAAAATGAAAAATGAAAAATGAAAAATGAAAAATGAAAAATGAAAAATGAAAAATGAAAAATGAAAAATGTTTGCCCGCAGTTAGAAAAACGATAACTGCAATGGACTGTATATATTTTAATTAATGAAAGCGCGAACAAACATAAATATATTGATATGAAATTACAAAATAATTAAAAAGGTCCATAGGTCAATGGGGCTCTCCGATTAAAAAAAATATCTTTTTTTTTGGGATATACATCAGCCGAAAGGCCATTAGAAGCCATTCCAATACTTTTTTTTCCAAAAATGTTATTTTTTCTACCCGGAAAAAACGATTTTAAATCACCGATTCAGTGCCCCACGGAATTTTTGAAAACGAATGCTTGTGACGTCATTCAATGCTGGTGACGTCATTAAATAACTGGTCGATTGGAATAATTTTTAAAGTAGAGTATTTATCTGGATGACTGTTTGTGTTGGCCTTTTAGTTTTCGAATAAAATTAATTGACAGAAAATGACGTTCTGTCACAGAAATGTCAGAAAACGTTTGTCGTGTTTATCAATTAATTTTTTTTTTTTAATTTTACCGTTTTAAGTGATTTTTCCGCTGAATTCTGTGTTTTGAAAGGATTTATTTACATTGTTATTTTCCACTGTGTGCATACAAATCTAGGTAAGTTTTTAAGTTACACATAAGCGAGGGTGTGATAGGATAGCGTGGCCAAACGTCTGGGATAAGAAAAAACGAACATTTTAAAAAATACCACTGTAAAATAAGTTATAATATTATGGCTAGTTTACGCAGCAGCGCAATGCACAAACGTAAATTTAGTGTGAGGGGTGATCAGCTGAACCAAATTTGTACACCGTCCTACAGGACTTTAAAAAATTTTTGGTCCTGTATAGTCCTGTACATTTCCTCTACAAGTTCTGTATAGTCCTGTACAAGTCCTGTATAGTCGTGCCTGTGGGGTCCTGTATAGTCCTGTGGCTGAAAAGGCGCCCATAACGTCCCAACTCTCGTTTTTGTTAGAGAGCTGATTTGCCTTTGCCGGCCTTAGTACTTCGGGCACCCCTTAGGCGCCAGTACCCTCAGAGTCCTGTATAGTCCTGTAGGGTCCTGTGGGGTCCTGTAGAAAAATTTGTACACCTACTGTGGGCAGCTGATCACCCCTCGATTTAGTGATATCTTTGACTTTGTTTTTTTTGCTATGGTAGAAAAAGACAAACCTAAATTACTAAATTTAATTATCTAAGCATAATGCCAATTTCATATAATAATCTTAAATCACCAAGAAATGCACTCAACTTTGCCTTATGCACTCTTAATGATAGGATGATTGCATATATCAATTTTTTTTTAAATAAACCTGACAATATTTTTATCTTACTTTTTAGGATTAGGTGTTAAAAGGATTCACAAAAGTTTGTTCCAACAATTTTCCAAAAGTAGATTATGAAGTGATCAATATGAATTACTACCATATGGATTTCTTTAGCACAGAAACAGAGAACATATAACATCTCCAGTCCAGTTATTTCTTCGATGACAGAAATGAAACACAATTATAGTGGAAAGTAAGTTAGATGTTATCTTGGACATTAGATTAAGTTAGTGGGTCATTTCATTACACTTCTCCAAAGGGGGACACTGCATGATTTTCCAAAATAACGAAAAATTAATTGAACTTATGACTTACCTAGTAAAGCCCAAAAAATTTTTTTTGTTTTTGGTAATTTGATGCAAAATAATTAATTGTTTTTTTTTATTAGTTTAGATAATTTAGAAAAACGTTTTAAATAAATGTTAAAAAACACAAACTTCCCAAAAAAAATTCTGGTATATTAAACTTATAGTTTTTAAAGTTACAGGTTAAAAAGTTCGTCACCATGTTAAATTTTGACAATTTTTTTTAGTAGCCTTTAACTTTTGAAATATGTTCCATAAACCTAGCAAGCCAATCTCAATAAAAATTTAAAAAATATATTCCAGAATTATGTCCTCTTTATGTGCTAATTTCGTCCACTTTTTAAAATTTTTGTGATCCTTTGGTTTCCACAGAAATTTTAGAAAATTTATAAAAAACATCTTGAGAATTTCTCAAAACTATCTCAAGTTCTCTAGTTGTTTCACTAAGGAGACGATAGCTACATACAATTCTTCAATGGATAAAAAACTCAGTAAAATAGAAGCATATTTATATTTGGGTGGTAGATTTGAGATGTTTAAACTTGGTGCAAGTGATTCTTAAAAAAATACATAAATTACTGATAGTTTTATTAATTTGTTAAAGAACCATGACCTTATATTTTCCAGACAAACTTTACCAAAACTAGACATGTTAACTTGAAATCAGAATATGGTCAACACATTAGTGTGTCAGCTATTATGACCTGCACATGTACTGTCTATATATATACAGGGTGTTATTGTGTTTGAGGACATTTTTTTTGGGGGGGGGGGGAAATGGTCAGGGATATACACTTACCTACAAGGTAAGAATATGTTTGAGAGCAATTGACAAAGGTTAGGAAAACACAAATGTAGAAGGAGACAGGATAAATATAATTGATTTAAAAAAACTAAGTCAGGATAGGGCCCCTTAGTCGATTTATATAGGTTGTGTTAGGTGGCTAGGTTCGGTTAATTAGTTTAGGAGATATAGATTACACTTCTATTTGCTATTAATTAAATAATTTTATCTAATCATAATGCCAATTTCATATAATAATCTTAGGTCACCAGAAAATGGACTCAACTTCGCCTTAGGTACTCTTAATGAACATGATTGCATATATTAATTTTTTACCTTCCTAGCCCGCATAGCAATGGCTAGAGAAGGTTATATTTTCGACGAAAATTTTTTTTTTTTTGAGATAACGCCGGAAATTTGTTATTTGGGTGTATTTTGACCTATCCTAGCAATATCGTCGTGATGTCTGTCTGTATGTGTGTGTCTATTATTTCTGTCCATAACACGATAGCTCCTAAACCAATTTTCATAAAATTTTTAGGTAAAATAGTGCTCGACACTCTTACGAGCTGATTAGATTTTGACAATTAGAAACTTAAAAATGCTAACTTTTTAACTGAGCATCGTATCAATATACAGTTTTCAGAATATAGTAGACTACACTTTACTTAATAATTTGTGTTATAACCAAAAACTTGTGTAGACAATCACACAATCACACAATCATTGTCTACGAGTTTCAAACAAAGAGTTGAAGAACGGTACGGACCCGGAATCAACAATCTATTCAGAGGCTACGAGAAGACCAAACTTAAAGTGATAAAGGAAGAAGAACACATTTCATTATTGTGCGAGGCGCGCGACGGTGGTGTCATTCCGGTTGGTTTTCGCCTAAAAGCCAACTTTCCGGGAGTGAGAACAAAGAAGATCTTAGAGAGGACCAGCCAAGCACTAATCCGATACCAAATCAGTTACCATCGATGGAGAAAAGCCAACTTCAACCCCGACATGGAGGAGCGTTTTGACGAAATTAGACGACACACATGGGAGGAAGACTACGAACCGATACTGAGTAAAATTGACAGTACGTGCAACAGAGAACGACAGAAGATAAGATCAACTCACCGACAAAAACTTAAGAAACTACAGACACGTACTCAAGATAGAACAGACTCAACAACACCAAGCACTATAGTGAACATCTCCAAAAGGACTCTGAGCACCAACGAAGAATTGGTACTCAGTAAGGGACTTAAGTTCGCCATTGCACCGGCACAGACACCGACACTGGAAATTACTGCGGCAATAGAGACCGTTAGTCTACCTTAACCCGAAGCTGATGAGTTTCGCCATAAAGTAAGAACCACGTTGGACAGAAAGAAGCAACAAAAGACAAACATCACCAGTCAAGAACAACGGACAATCAAGAACCTGCAGGCAGACAAATCAATCAAGATCCTATCGGCCGACAAAGGAAACGCGACGGTGATCATGGATGTCGAGACTTACGACAAAAAGATCCAAGAAGTTCTGGAGAAAGGAGACTACAAGCAACTACCCAAAGATCCAACCACCACCATAGAAGGACGCTTCTACAGGACTTTGAAGAAGTACGCTGAAAATATCTCCGACGCTGTTAGATCCCGCCTGACTCCACACCACAGTAAGGCAACCAAAAACTTCGTAAGAGCCTTAGTTTCTTAGATATTTACAAAAAACTATTTTCAAGGCTGATGTGTTATCATGGCTTCACTAGAAGTGTGCTAATATGCTAGCTAGGAAGGTATCAGATCTGGCATGGATCCATTTATTTTTAAGTAATCCTGACAATATTTTTATCTTACTTTTTAGGATTAGGTGTTAAAAGGATTCACAAAAGGTTGTTCCAACAATTTTCAATCAACAACATGAATTACTACCATTATTTAGAACATATGATTTCTTTACTACAGAAATGAAACACAATAATAGTGGAAAGTAAGTAAAGCCCAAAAAATATTTTTTTTTTGGTAATTTGATACAAAATAATTTTTTGAATTTTTTTTTATTATATATTTATCGGTTTCACAACGTTCTACGTCTTCCGATACCCAATCTCCACTCGTTTCTGTTTGCCCATAATTCATCATCTAGGCCTCTTATTCTTATTTCACTGTCTATTCCTTCTCTCCAGCTTCTCCTTGGCCGTCCTCGTTTTCTTCGGCCAGTTGGTTTCCATTGTAGTATTTGTTTAGGTAGTCTTTCATCATTCATTCTTTGTACATGTCCGTACCACACCAGTTGCTTTGTTCTTATATCATCCACTAAAGTACGTTCCCCCACTGTCATAATTTCTCTTATTCTTTGATTTGTAACTCTTTCTCCATTGGATTTACCTGCTGCTCTTCTCCAATAGTCCAGCTCCGTAGCGGAAAGCATTTTTTCTGTTCTATCCTTGATTGGCCATACTTCTAAGCCGTATGTAATAATACTTTTTACAATGGTGTTATATATAAGCTTTTTGTTATGTTTTGATATACTTTGGTCCCAAATTATTCCATTTAATAAAGTTATTGCTTTTCTTCCTTGTACGTTTCGATCTTGTATAGCTTTGTCTAGTGTTCCGTCAGCTGTAATTTTTAGACCTAAGTATTTATACTCATCACAGGACTGAATTCGCTGCCCGGTATTTAAGATTAGATCCTGTTTCATTCCACCGATACACATATACTCTGTCTTATTGAGATTAACCTCTTTTTCTTATTAATTTAGATAATTTCGAAAAAGTTTTAAATAAATGTTAAAGAACAGAAACTTCCCAAAAAAAAATCTGGTATATTAGACTTATAGTTTTTGAAGTTATGGGTTAAAAAGTTTGCCTTTAACTTTTGAAATAAGGTCCATAAACCTAGCAAGCCCACCTCAATAAAAATTTAAAAAATATATTCCAGAATTGTTTGCTCTTTTTGTGCTAATTTTGTCCAATTTTTAAAATTTTTGTGCTCCTTTGGTTTCCACGGAGATTTAAAAAAATGATTGGCAAGCTGGCTTTGTATGTATAAACGTAGCAAGCCCATACAGAAATAATAAATATTTTTATAACATTTATATGCGAAAATTAAGTGCTTTTTATGTACTGCCGTTTGCTAAAAAGAAAATTTCAAGTCTTTAAGCTTTTTTTTAAATGTTTGAAAATGAAATTAAAATACTCCAATATATGGGCACCTAAGCTCACACTAGGTACTATAGTTATAGTGTACGCGTAAGCTAATATAACTAAAAACTGAAATATATTTTATTCAACTCCAGACTCAATTACCTTTTGTTTGATACCACACAAGCCATGTTTTTACTTAAACCCTAATTTTTGAAATCTACCCATACCCTTTTTTTAAAATAAACTAAAATGTATTTTGTTTAACTCCAGACTCAATTACCTTCCGTTTTATATCACACACGCCATATTTTCACATAAACTCAAATTTTTTAAATCTTCCCCCACCCTTTTATTTGACCGGCGTTTGTTGGTTTTGTTCATTTTTTAAATGGGACCATCTCGATCCAAGGTCCAGGCTAGGTACCAAATTTCATTCAATTCGGGCAAGCGGTTTTTGAGTTATGCGGGTTGGTCATTACAGACAGACATACAGACGGCGGGACAAAAAAAGTTTTAAAATCATCTGAAATGCAATTTTTTTGAAATCGGAGCAACTTTTTTTCCCGAAAAAATTAGGATCACCATAGCTCACACTACTTATAGGATAGTAGCAGTGTGAGCTAAAATATATATTTTAGAATTATGTGCTCTTTATGTACTAATTCGTCCACTCTTTAAATTTTTGTGCTTTGGTTACCAAAAAAATTAAAAAAATATGTTGGCATGCTAGTTTTATATAAAGTTAGCAAACCCGTACAGAACTCAGTAAGTATATTTAAATTATATATACGTGAAAATTAAGTGCTTTTTAGGCTTGCTAGATAAAACCTAGCAACCCCACACATTTTTTTTAAAGGGTTAGAAAACTTGGTAAATGGAATTTTCTTTTCAGGAAACGAGAGCATATAAAAAGCACTTAATTTTGGTATTTCTTTATGGGCTTGCTAGGTTTATATAAACCTAGCAAGCCCACACATCTTTAAAAAAGAGCTTAAAAAACTTGGTGAATTGGATTTTCTTTTTAGCAAACAGGAGCACATAAAAATTATAAAAATATTTATTAGTTCTGTATTAGCTTGCTAGCTTTATATAAAGATAGCATGCGAATCATTTGATTACATTTCCGTGGAAACCAAACGAGCACAAACATTTTAAAAAGTAGACGAAATTAGCACATAATTCTGGAATATATTTTTAATTTCATAGGGATGGGCTTGCCAGCAAACGGGAGCACATAAAAAGCACTTAATTTTCGCGTAAAAATAATATACATAACCTTATTAGTTCTGTATTGGCTTGCTAGCTTTATATAAAGCTAGCTCGCTCACACATTTTTTTTTAAGTTTAAAACTTGGAAAATGAAATTTCCTTTTCAGCACACGGAAGCACATAAAAAGCACTTAATTTTCGCATATAAATATTATAAAAATATTTTTTAATTATGTATGGGCTTTATATAAAGCTAGCATGCCAATAATTTTTTTAAATTTTCATGGAACCAAAGGAGCACCAAAATTTTAAAAAGTGAACGAAATTAGCACATAAAGAGCTTATAATTCTGGAATGTATTTTATTTTTATTGAAGTGGGCTTGCTACGTTTATGGAGGTTTTGAAAAAAAAAAAAATTAAATATTTAAACACAAAAAATTAAGTATGATTCATAATCATATAAAACGAGATATTACCTAAGTTGCCTGAATAGCGGTCTTGCTGATATAGAAACATTAAAGTGTTATCATTACACTAATTTCTCATTTTATGCAAACTGCTTTGCTTCTAATATTTTTTTATAGAAACAAGCATTTAAAAAAAATGTATTTTAAACTTCTCTTCATTAACAACTAGTATTGACCAAAAATATACCCAAATATTTTTATAAAACTACACTGAAAATAAAAAGGAGAACTTTATTGTTGGATGGTTTTCGGTTTTCTAAGACAATTATAACCCAAAAAATAAAAATATATATCTATACTTTGCACATAGAATGGTGGTCAAGTAAGACAAAAAATTGTCAAATTTGATAAAAATAAAGAAGTAGGTTTTTGAGTTATGGTAGCTAAAAAAGTAAAAAATTGCAGAATTAGTAAAATTTGGTATTTTTGTGTAGTTCAATACTCATATATAAAAAAAAATGTATATATATTTTTGTAATTATTTTAATAAAAATAGACTTGAAAACTTATCAAAATACAAAAAATTTCATGTTTATAATTTTAGGGAATTGCAACAAAATTTTTTTGTCTAAAATATGAGTAGATGTATAACATAGGTTCTGGCTCACTTTTTCCATGTAAATCCCCATAAGACGAAAACGTGGTCATTTTTTGCGACTTATCTCAGAATATTATATTAGAGGCAGTAATTATCACATCACTCCTTTTTTTTTCTGCTTTGCTACCCAGTCAAATATCTTAATGGTTTTTGAATTGTCATTTAACCATTTTCTAGTTACTGGACACCTTATATAAATACTGTGCTGACCTGTTACTACAGGATTTTATTTAATCGACCTAAACAGTGAATACTTAAATTTCAAATATTTTCGGATTTACCTTTTTCAGTAAATATTATATTATATTCTATAGGTTTTAACTCTTAAAGACTAGATTAATAATACCACAAGATTCATTTAATTGTTTATTATAATAAAGTTTTACATGAAAACACAATCATTCAGATGATCCTAATTCTAAATGCTATAGCTAAGTAGACAGGTTTTATTCAACTTATTTTGGTTGAAATATTATAAGATTACAGGTATTATAAATATTATTATATAGGGTTATATATTTATTTTAATATTAAAGTACATAAGGCTTTACCCTACACCTACCTATGCTTACCACATACGTTGTATAATATATTCTATAGGCAAAAAGAAAATTAAATTAAGGTTAAGGATTAAAATTAGCTACTTATAATTTAAGGCAAAAATATTTAACCAAACACAATATAAACAGACACAACATTATTAAAATTGCATTAAAACTAAGTTCTTACTTAATACTATAGTGTCCCCACGGTAAAGTTTCATAAGACTCCTTTGAAATGCATCTTTTGTCATCTTGAGGGCTCAGTCCAATTTTTGTCTGTTTTACAGAGTATAGTCTGTGCTTTTCGGTTCTTATAAGATTTTGCGTAACCACTTTTTCTGTAAAATTGTTTAGGCAGTCGACATAGTCCTCAAATGATATTTTTGATTTTACAACAGTTTGCTTTACACCCTTGGCCTTCTTAATCACTTTTGTTGCTTTACTCTTGGTATCAGGTACTTTCGTGGCGTACATTTTAGCTCTAAGGCCAATAAAATGCGTCATTATTTCTCCATTGTTTTCATCTTTCATCATACCTAGGACCTTTTTATTTATCCTCGGGATGTTATATATGTTGTCAATAGGATAATCCGACGTATCAAAGTAATTGTCACAGTCGTGCTCTATTGATTCATAAATTTCAAGATTTTTTATGTTATACACTAAGCTATCAGTATCTGTGTATACCACAGTACAATCCTTTCCAAAAGCCGGTACCATATAGTTATAGTGAAAATCATATATCGTTGTTTTGGCAATATCCAAAATACACATTCCCACATACATCGGTTTATTGAAATATATTTCTGATTTTTCAAGTTCTACGGCAATCAGGTTTTCATTAAATATTGTAACGCTTTTGAACTCTGGTCGAGAAATCAGAGCTTCAGCTCCATATCGTCCATCCCATTTCTTGATTAATTTAACAATACTATGATTTCTAATATTTTCCATGGTTTTACCAAACACGGCATTGTTCATTAATTTAAAAAGGTTTTTCTCAAAGTCATTTTTAGCATTTTGTCTTAATTGAGTATTCAAATCAATATAGGGTTTTAGCCATGCGGATTGGTTAAAGCATAAAATTCTATGAATTTTGTTAAGTTTTATGCCAAGTTTCAATACTTGCTTTAGATTTCTATAATGAATTACATACTCCTTTTTATCATACAGTGTAGCCATAAGTTTCTTATTTTTGGGGTTTTTTTCACCAGGTGGGCAGTTATGTTCAGGACATAGAGGCAAGTCTGAGAAGTAGTCATGTAATTCCACAGGAATGCACGCACAAGTCGACTTCTAGGATGTATCCATTATTCGAGTCATTTTCAATTTTATTAACATCAAAATGATGCATTTCTTCACTTTCAAACCAATTAAAATTTCCATAAGGCAGAGACTGGCTCATGCTATATCCATATTGGTTATTAATGTCAAAATACATAAGAAATGATGTTTCTTTGGTTGAATCATAGTTGGACATATACTTGTTGTTTGCCTCCACATATCTTTTAGAACATTGGCTTAACCCTCCTCTAATACCGCGTTCTATAAAGGTTACCATATTATAGTCAGTCAAAAGCTCTAATTTTTGTTGCGTGCAATACAGCATGCAATCCCATGTATAACCAGGAAGAGTAAAATAATTAGCAGGGTCTAAACCATATGGATGGACAAGAGCTCCATCTGCTTTACGTAGATTTAAGTAAACAGCAATGCTGCCCTTCGCCGAGGTTAAAATAAAGGCCTTTTTATTTATTTATTATTATTATTTATTTGCAGAAGGCATATGATAGTATACCACTAAATCTACTTTGGAAAGCGTTGGAAAAGACAAACATAAGCGTACAACTAATTAAGGCCATCAAAGAGTTATATCGCAATAGTAAGGCAAAAGTTAAAATAAAAGCAAAACTAACCAAAGGCTTTCAAGTAAATAAAGGTCTTAAACAAGGTTGCTGTATCTCGCCTACGCTCTTCAAGATATATTTGGAACAGGTCCTTAAAGTCTGGAAGAGAAAATGCCAAAACATGGGAATTCCGTTGAATGAAACCACCTTGTATACTTTATGTTTCGCCGATGATCAGATAGTGGTGGCTCAGGATTATGACGACCTCGAATATATGACACGAAAACTAATTGAAGAGTACAATAAGTGTGGACTAGAGGTTAATATCAATAAGACAGAGTATATGTATATTGGTGGAACGAAACAGGATCTAATCTTAAATACTGGGCAGCGAATTCAGTCCTGTGATGAGTATAAATACTTGGGTCTAAAAATTGCAGCTGACGGAACACTAGACAAAGCTATAAAAGATAGAAACGTACAAGGAAGAAAAGCAATAACTTTATTAAATGGAATAATTTGGGACCAAAGTATATCAAAACATAACAAAAAGCTTATATATAACACCATTGTAAAAAGTATTATTGCATACGGCTCAGAAGTATGGCCAATCAAAGATAGAACAGAAAAAATGCTTTCCGCTACGGAGATGGACTATTGGAGAAGAGCAGCAGGGAAATCAAAAAGAGAAAGAGTTACCAATCAAAGAATAAGAGAAATTATGACAGTGGGTGAACGTACTTTAGTGGATGATATAAGAACAAAACAACTGGTGTGGTACGGGCATGTACAAAGAATGGATGATGGAAGACTACCTAAACAAATATTACAATGGAAACCAACTGGCCGAAGAAAACGAGGAAGACCAAGGAGAAGCTGGAGAGAAGGAATAGATAGTGAAATAAGAATAAGAGGCCTAGATGATGAAATATGGGCAAACAGAAACGAGTGGAGATTGGGTATCGGAAGACGTAGAACGTTGTGAAACCGATAAATATATATATAAACCATATGTTTCATGACAGCTCTCTCTAAACTGTTGAAATACTTGCATCAAAAGAATTATGTCAACTTTCATGTAGAGTTCCATGTAATCTTGTAGGGTCTTACAGCCAAAGCTTCTCCATACATTAGCTGCGTGCTCGTATTCAGCTAACGAAATTTCTTTACTTTCTAGCGTATTAAAGAAATTAGTTTTTTTTTGGCAGTGATGTTTCTTTTAATTTTTCCCAACTATTCATATAGTCATAGCAAAATACTCCTTTTTTAAAAATAAGTTTTTGTTGTTCGTCAGTCAAGTTAGAAAATTCTTTTTTAACCAAAGAATATTCCTCAAGATACGAAGCTAGCTTTTCCAAGCTACTGGCCATGAATCGATACGAATCAATAAATCTAAATTCAATTAAATTTTCGTTAATTTTTTTGGTAAATGCAATATATTTTTCTTTGTTAATTGGTAGCAAATTTACTGATCCATCCAAATTGGCAATATTTTCAATTATCAAATGTCTATCATAGGAGCTAAGATTGTGGAATACTACAGGGACAGTATGATTATCCTGAAAGTTCAGATTGCAGCTTTCATGAGCTGGACCACGATACTCAGATGTAAGGTGACTATGATCACGTATTTTCTTTTCACCAGCTAAAAAGTCCTGTTCACAAATATGACATTTTTTAGCATTCTTAAAGTCAATTTTTTGTTTCTTACTTAAATGTTCCATGGGTAAGCTACAGAGAAATACAGTTTCCAGGTTTTCAGCGAAATCTAGTAACTGTTTACTGAACCATTCCATACAGTCAGGCCCCGTGTAAGATTTATAAAATGATAAAGAATCATCGTAGGCACATTTCACGTAATATCCTACTGAACAAGGCACATGACGTTGAAAATTTTGGGTTCTTTTGCTACTATTCTGTGCAACAGGAAGCAGCAAGCATTCAGTATCTGCGTATATAATAAAGCTTGCAAATTCTTTATTTTTAAAGTTTTTAAATTCAACAATTTTTTTATCTTCAGATGGTAGTTTTGGCACCACAACACTGCCAATAATCAGGCAGTCTTTTATATACTGGTCGAGGCTATCTTTAGAATAGAAATAGTGCAGACATCTATCGCATATGTATTTTACTTTTGCGAATTTGCTAAGTTGACTACTTACTAGTCTTGAAAGATTTTTTATCCATACAAAGTGGTAAGTGGGCGGAGAAAGGTCTGTAATCTCTTCTTTCTCCAAATAATAATTATTTTGGACTAATAATACGTTTACGTGTTTTTTAAGTTTTTCACCAGATATGTCGCAGGTAGTACTTTAAAACTGTTTTTATTAAGTTTTTGCAGGCGATATACGTCAATAGACATATTATTTTGCTTTTCAAAACGAGCAACTTGACTTAAAGTCATTGGAAACTTTATACCTTTCAAATTTAACACTTCCTTGGGATGCGGATAAGATTTTGTTCTATTTGTACTTTTCTCAACAGGATATAATGCCGATACAACTGCCCAACCAAAACATAAATCGTCATTGTTTTTCACATTAACACAACCTTTTTTATTTAAAATAAACTTGGGTATTTTTAAATGACATCCGGCTCTCATGCAGTTATATTTATTAACAGCAACAATAAGATTATTAATTTTTGTAAGAGACCATCCAGATTGATTTTGTTCAAATTCTTCCAAGTCAGTCAAAAGCAAAGTTTTTACATTTTTCTCAAACCAGTTTTTTAAATTTGTATTACGGTCAATAATCGCATTAGCGGTATTAAAGTGTTTTGTCTCATTTCCAATTTGTCCTTGTTTTGGTATTTGAAAATCTCCACTTAAAATAGTGTTAACTTTTAACATATCCTCTTTTTTTAATGTATTTTCTATTCTTCGTTTAAATAAACTAAAACAATCCTCTAAAAACTTTTTGGGATCCTTATGACGTAAATTTGTAATGACAGCACTTCTTACTCGGCTTTCAAAGGCTGATTTTATGTCTTCCCATTGCACGCGAAGTTTGGCTGTTTCCTTGGTGCCAATCGCACCACCAAACTTGAGGCTTTTTTGTTTTAAAATGTGCTTGCACTGTTTAACTTGTCCCAGGCACGCCGTCAAATGAGATTTTTCAGCAACTGAAGAAGCTTTTTTTAAAGCAATGCTTATTTGTCTACTGGCCAAAGCACAATCTTTTAGAATTTTTAAAATTGAAACATTTTTATCCATATCTTCTACCATACCAAGCTGACACATAATTTTATAAACCAATTTCGTTGCAAAACTCATTTTATTTTTTTGAATAGCACCAACTTCACTAAAACACTGTGTTGATAGAACTCAATAATGCACTTTCCTTGAAAAGTTATACCTAACTGACTGCAGTTCAACACGCTCCGCCCTTTTATAAGTGCTTTTCAGATTTACGTTAAGACTTGTCGAAAACAGGTTTATACTTGTTAGAAATGGGTTGCAGCTGTTTTAGCCCAATACATTTACCGCAAAGTTTTTAGTAAATCATGCAAACTTTAGTACCAACAATCATAAAATATATGTTTTTTTGTTAATTATCAGGCATAGTACAAGTTTCCGTCAATTTTTATTTGTTTTGTTTGCTTCCTTTAGATATTTTCTACAGCCCACCTTGAGTAGTAATACTTTTACCTTCGGGTACATACTTTTAGCCCTTTGAGTACCATCTTTCCCCCTTTGAGTCTCAACTTTCCACCCATCGAGTATCAACTTTATTCTCTTTGAGTACCAACCAATCGAACCGAACCCCCTTCGAGACTCTACTTTGCCCTCTTCGGATACCAACTTTTTCCCCTTTGAGTAGCAACGTTTATTCCTTCGAGTACCCACTTTACCCCCTTTGAGTACCAACTTCGTCTTCTTCGGGTACCAACTTTCCCCCCTTCGCGTCTCAACTTTCCCCCCTTCGAGTCTCAACTTTTCACCAATCGTGTGTCAAGTTTCTTCTCTTCGAGGCACAACTTTTCCTTCTTCGAGAATCGACTTTCCCTTTTTTAGTACAAACTTCATCTTCTTCGGATACCAACTTTCCCCCCTTCGCGTCTCAACTTTCGCCCCTTCGAGTCTCAACTTTTCACCAATCGTGTGTCTAGTTTCTTCTCTTCGAGGCACAACTTTCCCCCTTTTGAGTATCAACTTTCCCTTTTTTAGTACCAACTTCGTCTTCTTCGAGTATCAACTTTCCCCCCTTCCAGTCTCAACTTTTCACCAATCGTGTGTCAAGTTTCTCCTCTTCGAGGTACAACTTTTCCTTCTTCGAGAATCGGCTTTTCATTTTTTGAGTACCCAACAACTTTCTTGCCTTCAAGTATTAACTTCCCACTTCGAGTCTTAAGTTTCGCCCTTCGTGTCTTAACTTTCCCCCCTTTGAGTTCCAACATTTTCTTCTTCGAGTATCAACTTTCCCCCCTTCGAGTCATAACTTTCATGCCTTCGAGTGCTAACCCTCTCTGTTTCTTTCTATCATATATATTTTTTATTTTTCGCATGTAAACATCTTTTACTAATGTTTATTTTATTTACTATTGAGGTCTTGGTAAGGCCAATCATACAATTTTGAGAATATATTTTGTTAGCCAAACTTTACTTGATTATATTATTTACTATTAAGTCCTCTAACTTAAACTGCTTACGCAATTTTCTATTTTTTAAATTTAGAGGAATAAAACTTGTACTAGGCAAAAGATTAAAATTATTCTTGTGACCTATTTTTATTTAATTTTTGCATATCTTTTAAGCACATCATATAGAATGTGCTGATTTTTCTTTACGCATAGCTATCAATTTTGTGTATTACTTTACAGTTTGTTTAACTTTTGAGGATTTTAAACAGTACTAGGCGAATAAATCGGTAGGTGGTGTAATAATAAATAATCAATGGCTAAGATCAATCGACGATTGACATAATGAGCAGCGACCAGTGTCGTTTTTAACAATTTTGTGTTATTATTATTTAGGTTTAATCATTCTACATTAAAAATTTTTGCCATTTTTAAATGTTTTTTAGTAACAGACGATAGATTAGTACTCAACCAGTAACAGATGATGAAACAACCAGTGATTTTTAAGTTAAAACACCCTGATTAATTTTTTCACTAGTTTTGAAACATTTTTAGTAACAGACAAATTTACGTCATAAGGATCCCAAAAAGTTTTTAGAGGATTGTTTTAGTTTATTTAAACGAAGAATAGAAAATACATTAAAAAAAGAGGATATGTTAAAAGTTAACACTATTTTAAGTGGAGATTTTCAAATACCAAAACAAGGACAAATTGGAAATGAGACAAAACACTTTAATACCGCTAATGCGATTATTGACCGTAATACAAATTTAAAAAACTGGTTTGAGAAAAATGTAAAAACTTTGCTTTTGACTGACTTGGAAGAATTTGAACAAGATCAATCTGGATGGTCTCTTACAAAAATTAATAATCTTATTGTTGCTGTTAATAAATATAACTGCATGAGAGCCGGATGTCATTTAAAAATACCCAAGTTTATTTTAAATAAAAAAGGTTGTGTTAATGTGAAAAACAATGACGATTTATGTTTTGGTTGGGCAGTTCTATCGGCATTATATCCTGTTGAGAAAAATACAAATAGAACAAAATCTTATCCGCATCCCAAGGAAGTGTTAAATATGAAAGGTATAAAGTTTCCAATGACTTTAAGTCAAGTTGCTCGTTTTGAAAAGCAAAATAATATGTCTATTGACGTATATCGCCTGCAAAAACTTAATAAAAACAGTTTTAAAGTACTACCTGCGACATATCTGGTGAAAAACTTAAAAAACACGTAAACGTATTATTAGTCCAAAATAATTATTATTTGGAGAAAGAAGAGATTACAGACCTTTCTCCGCCCACTTACCACTTTGTATGAATAAAAAATCTTTCAAGACTAGTAAGTAGTCAACTTAGCAAATTTGCAAAAGTAAAATACATATGCGATAGATGTCTGCACTATTTCTATTCTAAAGATAGCCTCGACCAGCATATAAAAGACTGCCTGATTATTGGCAGTGTTGTGGTGCCAAAACTACCATCTGAAGATAAAAAAATTGTTGAATTTAAAAACTTTAAAAATAAAGAATTTGCAAGCTTTATTATATACGCAGATACTGAATGCTTGCTGCTTCCTGTTGCACAGAATAGTAGCAAAAGAACCCAAAATTATCAACGTCATGTGCCTTGTTCAGTAAGATATTACGTGAAATGTGCCTACGATGATTCTTTATCATTTTATAAATCTTACACGGGGCCTGACTGTATGGAATGGTTCAGTAAACAGTTACTAGATTTCGCTGAAAACCTGGAAACTGTATTTCTCTGTAGCTTACCCATGGAACATTTAAGTAAGAAACAAAAAATTGACTTTAAGAATGCTAAAAAATGTTATATTTGTGAACAGGACTTTTTAGCTGGTGAAAAGAAAATACGTGATCATAGTCACCTTACATCTGAGTATCGTGGTCCAGCTCATGAAAGCTGTAATCTGAACTTTCAGGATAATCATACTGTCCCTGTAGTATTCCACAATCTTAGCTCCTATGATAGACATTTGATAATTGAAAATATTGCCAATTTGGATGGATCAGTAAATTTGCTACCAATTAACAAAGAAAAATATATTGCATTTACCAAAAAAATTAACGAAAATTTAATTGAATTTAGATTTATTGATTCGTATCGATTCATGGCCAGTAGCTTGGAAAAGCTAGCTTCGTATCTTGAGGAATATCCTTTGGTTAAAAAAGAATTTTCTTACTTGACTGACGAACAACAAAAACTTATTTTTAAAAAAGGAGTATTTTGTTATGACTATATGAATAGTTGGGAAAAATTAAAAGAAACATCACTGCCGAAAAAAATTAATTTCTTTAATACGCTAGAAAGTAAAGAAATTTCGTTAGCTGAATACGAGCACGCAGCTAATTTATGGAGAAGCTTTGGCTGTAAGACCCTACAAGATTACATGGAACTCTACATGAAAGTTGACATAATTCTTTTGATGCAAGTATTTCAACAGTTTAGAGAGAGCTGTCATGAAACGTATGGTTTAGACCCTGCTAATTATTTTACTCTTCCTGGTTATACATGGGATTGCATGCTGTATTGCACGCAACAAAAATTAGAGCTTTTGACTGACTATAATATGGTAAACTTTATAGAACGCGGTATTAGAGGAGGGTTAAGCCAATGTTCTAAAAGATATGTGGAGACAAACAACAAGTATATGTCCAACTATGATTCAACCAAAGAAACATCATTTCTTATGTATTTTGACATTAATAACCAATATGGATATAGCATGAGCCAGTCTCTGCCTTATGGAAATTTTAATTGGCTAGAAAGTGAAGAAATGCATCATTTTGATGTTAATAAAATTGAAAATGACTCGAATAATGGATACATCCTAGAAGTCGACTTGTGCGTGCATTCCTGTGGAATTACATGACTACTTCTCAGACTTGCCTCTATGTCCTGAACATAACTGCCCACCTGGTGAAAAAAACCCAAAAAATAAGAAACTTATGGCTACACTGTTTGATAAAAAGGAGTATGTAATTCATTATAGAAATCTAAAGCAAGTATTGAAACTTGGCATAAAACTTAACAAAATTCATAGAATTTTATGCTTTAACCAATCCGCATGGCTAAAACCCTATATTGATTTGAATACTCAATTAAGACAAAATGCTAAAAATGACTTTGAGAAAAACCTTTTTAAATTAATGAACAATGCCGTGTTTGGTAAAACTATGGAAAATATTAGAAATCATAGTATTGTTAAATTAATCAAGAAATGGGATGGACGATATGGAGCTGAAGCTCTGATTTCTCGACCAGAGTTCAAAAGCGTTACAATATTTAATGAAAACCTGATTGCCGTAGAACTTGAAAAAACAGAAATATATTTCAATAAACCGATATATGTGGGAATGTGTATTTTGGATATTGCCAAAACAACGATATATGATTTTCACTATAACTATATGGTACCGGCTTTTGGAAAGGATTGTACTGTGGTATACACAGATACTGATAGTTTAGTGTATAACATAAAAAATCATGACATTTATGAATCAATACAGCACGACTGTGACAAGTACTTTGATACGTCGGATTATCCTATTGACAACATATATAACATCCCGAGGATAAATAAAAAGGTCCTAGGTATGATGAAAGATGAAAACAATGGAGAAATAATGACGCATTTTATTGGCCTTAGAGCTAAAATGTACGCCACGAAAGTAGCTGATACCAAGAGTAAAGCAACAAAAGTGATTAAGAAGGCCAAGGGTGTAAAGCAAACTGTTGTAAAATCAAAAATATCATTTGAGGACTATGTCGACTGCCTAAACAATTTTACAGAAAAAGTGGTTACGCAAAATCTTATAAGAACCGAAAAGCACAGACTATACTCTGTAAAACAGACAAAAATTGGACTGAGCCCCCAGGATGACAAAAGATGCATTTCAAAGGAGTCTTATGAAACTTTACCGTGGGGACACTATAGTATTAAGTAAGAACTTAGTTTTAATGCAATTTTAATAATGTTGTGTCTGTTTATATTGTGTTTGGTTAAATATTTTTAGCCTTAAATTATAAGTAGCTAATTTTAATCCTTAACCTTAATTTAATTTTCTTTTTGCCCTTTAGAATATATTATACAACGTGGTAAGCATAGGTAGGTGTAGGGTAAAGCCCTATGTACTTTAATATTAAAATAAATATATAAACCTATATAATAATATTTATAATGCCTGTAATCTTATAATATTTCAACCAAAATAAGTTGAATAAAACCTGTAAGTCTACTTAGCTATAGCATTTAGAATTAGGATCATCTGATTGATTGTGTTTTCATGTAAAACTTTATTATAATAAACAATTAAATGAATCTTGTGGTATTATTAATCTAGTCTTTAAGAGTTAAAACCTATAGAATATAATATAATATTTACTGAAAAAGGTAAATCCGAAAATATTTGAAATTTAAGTATTCACTGTTTAGGTCGATTAAATAAAATCCTGTAATCTCTAATATAATATTCTGGGATAAGTCGCAAAAAATGACCACGTTTTCGTCTTATGGGGATTTACATGGAAAAAGTGAGCCAGAACCTATGTTATACATCTACTAATATGGCGTTATTTAAGAGTAAATAGGTTTAAGATAGTTGAACATAAATATATTGACCGTTTATGTATTTTAGCTCACACATATACTATACTATAGTAGTATGGTGATCCTAATTTTTTCGAGAAAAAAAAAGTTGCTCCGATTGCAAAAATTTTTATATATCTTTGCGTTTCAGATGATTTTGAAACTTTTTTGTTGCGCCGTCTGTCTATCTGTCTGTATGTCTGTCTGTAACGACCAACGCGCATAACTCAAAAACCGCTTGGCCGATTTTAATGAAATTTGGTACCTAGGCTGGGTCTTGGGTCGAGATGGTCCCATTTAAAAATGAACAAAATCCACCGAACACAAACCAAATAATATAGATAGAATAAATTTCAAAAATGTGAGTTTATGTGAAAATATGGCGTGTGTGATATCAAACGAAAGGTAATTGAGTCTGTAGTTAAACAAAATACATTTTAATTTATTTAAAAAAAGAGGGTGGGGGTATATTTTAAAAATTAGAGTTTAAGTGAAAATATGGCGTGTGTGATATCAAACGAAAGGTAATTGAGTCCGGAGTTTAGCAAAATACATTTTAGTTGTTGTTTTTTTAAGGGTGGGGGTAGATTTCAAAAATTTGAGTTTAAGTCAAAACATGGCTTGTGTGGTATCAAACAAAAGGTAATTTAGTCTGGAGTTGAATCAAATATATTTCAGTTTTTAGTTATATTAGCTCACACGCACACTATAACTATAGTACCTAGTGTGAGCTTAGGGGCCCATATATTGGCAGAGTATTTTTAATTTTTATGTCAATATCTTAATTTTTATAATTTTTGGCTGGCAATATTAAAAGAAAGCTGTCTTTACCAATTTTAACAGGTTGTCCATTTTATTTTAATGCAATGCTAATGAGAAACTTTTCTTTTTTAACACAGGGGGCTGCAAGTATGGAATAGCTTGTCTGTTTTGGCTTAACAAAAGAAGTGAAGAACCATCCTGCACCGCCACCACATGGTATTGGAAAAAATAGTTTTTATCTGATGCTGGAAATGTCAAATGCCAAAAAATGTTTGACGAGAACCACAAGGCTGCCTGGTTCAAGCCACATCCGGAATTTAGCGAATACGGCGCTTCATGAAGAAAGCATCGAACCCTCCCCCTCCACCTTAAATGGATTTTTTTACTGTTTTTGTTAAAAACTTGAAACGGGGCCATAGCGTCTTTCATTGATTAGCTTTTTGATGAAGATTTTATGACATCTGTTTTGATCTAATATTTATTAATGATCCCATCTGACCTGACCTGTTAACAGACCCAATAATACCTTAATTAAAAAGAAGGTTAAGGTGTCAAAATATTTTATTAATTCTTAACGGTTTAAGCTAGAGTAATGTAATTTGGCACATACATTGTGTCCACAGATTGAGTGCAGGTAAGGTATAAATGACAAAAAAAATCGATTTAGATTGTGATTTTCTGGTAATCGCTCGTGCTTGGTCTTAAACTAACATGTTAAGAAAATGAGCCAAATCAATTAATATACAGGGTGGTTTAGTAGGTTAATTTTATAAAATTGTTAAGATTAAAGTACCCTTGTTTTAAGAGATATCGAAGCAAAGTTGTTTAGAATTAAAAATTTCAGCTAATTTTCAACTTTCACAACAATCAGCTAAAAATCGTTTAAATTTTTTTTTATAACCGACTTAAAAAATCAAAAAAAGCTGATTTTTCTGCAAATGGAGAATCTGATGTAACTTTTGATTCTAAACAACTCTTGATAATAACCTTTTCCGATATTTTTAAAACAAATAATCTTAACAGTTTTTTTTTCAAATCAGCCTACCAAGCCACCCTGTATATTAATTGATTTGGTTCATTTTTTTAACATTTGAGTTAGAGACCAAGCAAGAGCGATTCCCAGAAAACAAGAATCTAATTCTAATTTTTTATGTCATTTATACCTTACATGTACTCAATCTGTGGACACACTGTATATAGGCCTACAAGTATTCTATACTGTACCTGCACATCTATAGGTTTGACTGAATTGGTAGTTTATACCATTACTTACAGGTCAGTCATACAAAAAAATCGAACGGGCAACAAATTTTTGTCATAAAAATGTTTGACTTATTCTCTTCCCTATGTCAGCAAAATTGCACAAACTGCGGTGGGCTATTTTTTAAATTTAAATACTTAATACTTTGCCCCTGGTCCCTTAGGGCTGTAAGAAGCGACAACCAGCGGCGTATCGTGGGGGGGGTTCGTCCCCCCCCCCCCGCCCCGAGGTTAGTGGCGCCCCATTGGTGGCCGAAGCGCCCTCAGCTTTAAGTCGGGTCGGCAAGTGGGCGCCAAAGGAAACTAACGGCATGAATCGGCCGCCCCTTCACACATGATGACCTTTTTTTTTTTTTTTGGTCGCAAGATTTTTTATCCCTTTGGGGCACGCTACGCCGCTGGCGACAACTTATTTTAACCCCACTTCATAATCTGGAAATCATTCTGGATCTCATAAACTCAGCACCTGAGTGGGTCATATATCACTAAATGCAAAATTTTTGATCCTCAGGGCAGCCTCTAGATAGGGGCTGTAAATGTGAAAATCGACTAGTTTGATCAAATCTAAATTATTTTTGTGGCAATTTATATTGACAATAATTACATGTGCAAAGTGCAAAGCGATCTTTACAAAATTAATTTTTTTTGTGATATGTGATTGACGAGTTTAAAATTAAGAAGCGGCCCATTTGGTGTAATTTCGCTGACTCCTGCAGATAGTAAGCCGCTTTTGTGCTATTTCAGTTTTAGTGTCCCGGTTTTTGATCCAGGACTAATAACTTTTTTGCTTTAAAATGTTTAGCCAAATATTTTCCTAACCAAAAAAGTAAGAAAATACACTGAGAAAAAATATATGGATTTCGCATCCCAAGAAACCCCCGGGTACGAATTTTAAAAGTATTACATTTAAAACTTCATAATATTTACAAAAATAGATTTTATCTTTTAAATTTACCACCCTGTATCTTGGAAACGGAGCAATTTCGGACTAAAGTAAGTTTACTTTAATCGACTTTTTTTAGAGCTAAAGAATCAGTGCGATGCGTGTTAGGTATCACTACTCTAGCTTAAACTGTTAATAATAAAAAAAAATTTTAGACACCTTTACAGTACATCTTACTGAGGCATTTTTGTGTCTGTTAACAGTTTAGGCAGTGTTGGGGGGATCATTGGTAATCTGGTAATCGATCAAAATAGGTGTTATAAAATTTTCATCACAAAGACCATTAAAGCCAATTTTTGACACTATGGCCCTGTGGTATTTTTCATCCATCTTATAGACATACGAAAAATGTTAAAATTTTTATATGCCCAGAAATCACAATCAATTAAACCACCCCCAGCAATGATGGAGGAGGTGATGCCTCCTTGTAAAATATTTGGAGGTATATATCCATACCAAGTATATATCCATACCAAGCGTGTTATTTATTTTACTAAATGTAGTATCTGTAGTTTTAAATAAAGATTCCTGGTGATATACAAATTCAACAATTTTGGGTGCGTCTATGGAAGGTATTGTTCCATTTTTGTATTTTATGTACAGGTTGATTGGTTATATTTGCGTGGCAAATTTTGTTATTTTGGACTATGTTAGGAGTGACAAAGACAGCCTTCTTAAGTTAAAGGCAACACCCTGTAAATTATTGGTCACCAGGAAAGATATATTTGTCCTCATTTTAAAATTATATAGTTTCTTGACATTTGGGTAGACCGTTTTTGAGTTACATTATTTTTAATTTACTATTAAACTGCTCTAATCATAATCGACTTGAAACAGGATTCCGTATATTTCAATGTAAATTTGTAGCTTAAATAACTTAAAAGCGGCTTAACTAAATATTATTAAACTATACGTTTCTAAAACCAGGGAATTCGTTGTTACAGAAAATATACATGGTATTCCCTTTAACTTAAGAAAGTTGCCGTCAAAATTTGGTATAAGGAGGGCAATTCTTTAAAATTTGAAATAATTTGAAACAATCTGAAAAAATTTGACGCCTCAAATTTTAGCCCTAAATCATGGCAACATCGTAATTTTCAGTTTCTTGTACAGCGTCAAAAACCGAAAAATGAGGAAAAATATAATCTAAAACCTACTTTTAAACTCGATTGCTGATAATTCAATATTTTTCCGGGATTGTTGATGATGCACAGGTTCTTAAAAATTGTATTTTTCCGGAAAAAACAAAAACAAAACAATGAGACGTTTTTCTTATTTCGTTAAAGTTGGATTCAAATAACACGAATATGACATGCAAAGCGAACCGAACCAAATGGCTAAGTACAGCCGACCACAAAATGAACGTAATATTATTTTAACGCAATCAAATGAATTTTAGGAAAGAAAACTATTAGGGTTGATAAATTTATGAAAAAAAAAAATAATTTTCGGATTTATTGCAACCCGTGGTCCAAAAAATAACCTTTGAATATACAAATATCTAACTTGTTATTATTATTATCATATAATTAAAAATAATGTTTGTCTAATATTTCTTATGATCAGGTATGAGAAGAGATAAAAAAAAAGTCTGCCAAACCCAGGTTATAAAGGGTAGGTTCAGGTCTGCTACAGGGTGACCTTAAAATCTATTATAGATTTGTTTAGAAATTCTAGTTTTCTACTTAACAATAAAAAGTTGAAAATAGCCCAAAAAGTTAAACTATGTATTAACTTAACTTTATTTCTAATTTAGGCTTAGGGGGTGAGTTACAGGGTGATATCAAAAATAGTTGTACAATATACATTGTTAAAAACAACTTTGTCAGGAGTTTTACTTAGCAAACAAGAGTTAGAAATACCTTAAAAAATCATATCACTAACTTATTGTATTACCTTTAGAGCAAGCAAGTGAGCTACTGGGTGATATCGAAATTACTAGTGTATTTTTCTAAAAATCAAATTTTTAGAAAACAATGTTGTCAAGAGCTTTCGTTATCAAAAAATGCTTAGGAACACGTTAAAAAATCATAACATTAACTGACTGTATTACCTTTAGGTCCTTGGAGTAAGGTACAGGGTGATATCAAAATTAGTAAAACACTTTTGTAAAAATCACAATTTTAAAAATCAACTTTATCAGGAGTCTTGGTGAACAAAAAATAGTTAGGAATATGTAAACAAACTACACCATTCACTAACTGCGTTACATTTAGGTCCAGTAGGTAAGATACTAGTAGTAAAATTTTTTATAAATTATATTTTTAAAAATAACTTTTGGCCGCACCTTACTGTTTACAAACCAAGAACATATAAGTTAGGGTTTCTTGAGCGATCTATTAAAAGAATATTACGTTAATTACTTTTCCGCACAATTTTACTTTTTCGCATCATTTTTACTTTCCTCACGATTTTTTTCCGCACGTCCAAATTGCAAGAACCTTCCCGTCCACAATCGTTTTCAAATGAAAACCCGTCCTCCTACACACAACTTTCATTTTCAAGAAGTGCTGCTGTACCGATGCTACCAGAAGCACCGAATGAAGAATCCTGTAATGTGTTACAGCCTGTACAGACCAACATACCTTCCTCCATTCACTACAGTAGTAATTCTAAGCAGCAAACTGATCAAGGCATTTCTGTAGTGGGCCACACACCAACCAATCAAATTCCAATAAGAAACGACGTTATTCAAGATGTTGCGGCATCTGATGTATATTGAAACATGCAACAAACAGAAAGTGCACTTTCAATTTCAATATCTACCATCATTAACATTTTCATTATTGTTAATTAAATGTTCTTTACATACAGTTTATTTTTAATATATCATAATAAAAAAATCCTGTTTTATTATTTTTCCGTGCATAAAAAAAATCAAGTAAAAATAAAAGTTAAAAAAACGTACGGAAAAGTAACTTTTCCGCACTAGTGTTGAAAAATTTCTTTTTCGCACGATTTTTGTTTTGTTAAAAATAAAGATATTTAGGACTCATTAAATGATTTATGTAACTATTATATCTTACGTATCATTTTCTAGCATTATTATAAAATCTTTGCGAATTAAAACATGTTTTTTGATAAAGAAGATGGACAAAAACACTCGTAGGAAAAACATTGTACCTAATTCTTGCGGAAACTATCTTTTCCTTCCTTGACGGCTTGCCCGAACTCCGCTCCGCGTCGTTTGTGCAAGTGCCGTCGCGTGCGGTAAAGTACCTCTTTCCGCACTTGTTAGGTAAATAACTATTGTACAAACAATTAAAAGCCTAAGCGATACAAAAAAATATTTATGTAAAAGATATTTAAAATTTAAAGATAAAAGACCTTAAGTGGGATGAAACTACTGCTTTTGTTGATTTGGAGTTTTCAGTAAAAATAGCTAAAGAAGTAAAGAAATATATTCCTTTATCAGACAACCAAATAGCTATGTAGCGGTACATGTATTAACAGATTTTTTGAAAGAAATGCAAAATATTGAGTCGCTTCACTTTGGAAGAAGTCTATATACAAGTAATTAAATAAAACTAAGAACGACGTACGGGACAAAAATATTTGTGTGCAGGTTGTTGTTTGTCAATGTAAATAAATGTAATATTTATTATGTGTATTTGTACATTTTTATATTGAGCAAGCTTAATAATTAAATAGATAACTTGGGTGTCAAATTGTTGCCTAAAAAACATGCACATTTGTAAAATAACAACGAAGACAGTTTTTTCTTGTAAATAAATGTGCAGATTTTTATATTTATCGTGTATGTTTGTAAATGTTTACATTAGGCAAGCCTAGTGAAGGCTTTCGTTTTGCTACATTAAATATATATTTTAGTGCCAAGATTCTAAAATATCTTGTAAATTTGTTAATTAACAAATCAAACAAATGTAAAATATTTGTAAAAAATTTTTGATTTACTATTTGTATTTGTTAATTTTTTTTATATTGACCAACTGGTTCGGTTTGATTCTATTAATTGTATATTTTGGATGAAAAATTTTTGTCAAATAAGCATGTAAATTTGTGAATTAACAACGAAGGCAGGCAGGTTTTTCTGTAAATAATTATTGTACATTTTTATATTGACCAACCTTATTTATATGGGTTTGGTTCGGTTTGGTTATACTTGATATGTATTATAAAGCCATGATTTTTTCAAACTAACTTGTGAATTTGTAAAAGAACAACGAACCAAGATGTTTTTACGTAAATAAATGTAGGGATTTTTGGATTTCTTATGTGTATTTGTAAACTTTTGTTTTGACCAAGGTTAGTTAGGGGCTTAGGTTGATTTGGTTATATTAACTAATAAGTTTTAATGTCAAAATTTTATCATATTAAATTGTAAATTTGTCAAATAAATAGTAAAAGTTTTTCACGAAAATTATGTGAATATTTTTGGATTTATTTATTCATTTCACCCTGTAGCTCACCACCCTTTTTTTTTTAAACGTGATTTTTCAAAATCTTTACTGCTATTTAGATATCACCCTGCAGCTTACCTACTGGAAGTAAATGAAATTTAGTAAGTGGTATGATTGCTTAACGTGTTACTAACTATTTTTTGCTAACAAACGCTCCTGACAACGTTGTTTTTTAAAAACGTGATTTTTACGAAATTTTATTACTAATTTCGATATCACCCTGTACCTCACTTCCTGGACCTAACGGTGATACAGTCCGTTAATGGTATGATTGTTTCACGTATTCCTAACTATACTTTGCTAACAAAAGCTCCGGACAAACTTGCTTTTTAAAAATATGATTTTTAGAAAATTTACACACACTAATAATTTCTATATCACCATGTAGCTCAATTCCTGGACCTGAAGGTGATAAAATCTGATAATGGTATGATTGTGTAACGTGTTTCAAATAATTTTTTGCTAACGAAAGCTCTTGATAACATTGTTTTTTAAAAATGTGTTTTTTAGAAAATTACGCTTCTAATTTCGATATCACCCTGTAGGTCTCTCACTTCCTGGATCTAAAAATAATACAATAAGTTTCTTACTCTTATTTGCTAACTAAAACTCCTGACAGAGTTGTTTTTTAAAAATGTGATTTTTATTAAGATTTACTACTATTTTCGATATCACCCTGTAACTCACCTCCTGAACCAAAATTTGATCTAATCCGTAAATAGTAGTTTTTTGGGGCTATTTTCAACTTTTTATTGCTAAGTAGAAAATTAGAATTTTTTAACAAATCTATAAAATTGGGCACACAAGAAATTTTACATAATTATACAAACATTATTTTTAATTATACGAATTTATAGAAAGTTTGAAATTTATGTTTTAAAGGTTTGTTTCTTGGGTCTGGTTAGGGGTGCAATAAAACCAAAAAATATTTTGAAATCTATTTTCAGGTCGGCTGTACGCAGTTGTCTGCCTATATGTGCGGCTCCCTCTAGGGAGCGTGTTGCAAACTTAAGTTTTCCTTGCACAATGTGACCACGTGGTCGTGGCACCCCTCAAAACTTCCGCCTTCGACTTATTTTCCTCAGGTGGCGACTCTAGCAATTATTCTTAGGGTCACTGCATCCTGAAAACGTATCCTAACCGGGGCGTGTCTGGACAGGTTAGGATACGTTGTCGAATAAATTTGGGTTAGGTTAACACCGATTTTGACAGGAAAACAGGATAGGGAAGCTAATTAAAAAAAAAATAATATGTTTTTAAAAAACAATAAAAAAAAACTCATCGGCATAGATTTAGTTAAATTCAATAGGTATGTACTGCACAAACCACTACACTTTTTAGTCACTTACAACTAGTATATATTCGTATTTTACGCCGAAAGCTGTAAACATAAAGTTTGTTAAATGCTTGACTGGTGGCACCATCTCTTAATATAATATAATAATAATCTTAAACGGCAACGTTCAACATCAAAAAGTCAGCTGACTATTTCGACCAGTAGCAAACGGAATGCAAGTTGTGAACTAGCCGCTCATGTGTCCCAGGGGTAGCGACCAATGGTTGTTTTTTATTCATTGGTAACGACACCAAACATGAGGTTCATTTACGAAAAACGCAAATCTGACACTGTCAGGAGCGTAGCTTTTTTTATGTTTAAAAAAATTAAATGGTTTACAAATGTTACGTAAATAACTGTCCGTCACATCTGGTATATAAATTTTACTGTCCAAACAAACAAACCTAAAAAAACTAAGTTTTTTATGATTTCAAATTTATTAGGACCCTGTGTTAGGACCCACACAGCGAAGGAAACCAAAAATATAGTTTGCATGTTTTATATATATTCTAAAATATAGAAAACTATTATGTTGGGTTTTGTATCATTTAATAAATTTTTTATGCTCTCTACGGAATAAAGGTGTACGTTTAATCCCTTTTTTCATGGGCTAAGGTAGTATTTCTTATCCCCAGTGATTGAAAGTAATTTCTTTAAAACCACAAAGGCAAAATATAGGTTTTTGGATTATTTTATTTTATCATAATACAAAAAACAAAAAGGAATCAAGATATACAGTGTGTCCACGTAAGTTGGCGGCATATGGGAAACTTTTTTATTATTAGCTTTACGAAAAAAAGTTATTCTTTATAAAAAGTTCTGCATGGTCCAAAACCTAAAATGCAACCATCAGATGTTAAATTTTTTCAGTCATATTACGAGGTTTGTCAAAAAATGTGATTTTTGCTCTAGAGTAAAGTACCTTTCTTTTTGATAATATCGAAAATTGTTATAAAAAAAAGATGTTTAGAATTAAAAATAGCTTTCAAATATTCAACATTGTTTAATTACATTAAAAAAATATTTTTTTCTACATTTTCTCGGCAGATTACGTTGGAAATTTAAGTTTGCACATTAAGGCATAATTAATCTAGGATGCAAATAATAATAATGTAAATAAACAATGTTGAATATTTGAAAGCTATTTTTAATTTTAAACATCTTTTCTTTATAACAATTTTCGATATTGTCAAAACGAAAGGTACTTTACTCTAGAGCAAAAATCACATTTTTTGACAAACCTCGTAATATGACTAAAAAAATTTGACATCTGATGGTTGCATTTTAGGTTTTGGACCATGCAGAACTTTTTATGAAGAATAACTTTTTAAAGCTAATAATAAAAAAGTTTCCCATATGCCGCCAACTTACGTGGACACACTGTATACACGATACCGATTATTTTGTTCCAGCTTGCCGTAAGCTTACTGTACTTTGCCGATGGCTTGGTTCGTTTTGATCGTTATTGTGTCCTTAGGCATAGAATATTGCTTCCATATAAACGAAGCATTTAACTTTCTAGACTTCTCCAGGCTGTAAACCAGGAAACTGTGAAATTTTCGAAATTCTGTTTATTGCATCATTTCCATGCCCATCTCAAAGTAAGAATATGCTTTATTTTCCATCTTCGAGAAATGTAATTCGAACTTTTTCTCGACTAAACTTAATTAGTTTGTTATGAAATAAATAATATTTTTTCCACATTGTTATAAGGTCACTCATCGTCAAGCTTGCTTAGACCTTAGTTTGTTAGCATCTGACTGACTTTTGTTTAATGTAATGCCATGACAACTATCACTGCCCACTGTTTTTTTATATACGGGGGGTTGACATGCTTAAAATACAGTACGGTAAGTGGTTTAATACCTATTTATTTAGTTTATGATTATTATTATTTTTAGTATATAAAAATAAACCTTGGCATTAAAGTCCCTTTTAGTCACTTAGTAAATTATAGCCCTTCTTCCGGTCGAGCCTGAAAATTCCCGCCGTGGTATTAAAAGTAAACACTGCACGCCCCAGGTTTATAATATACCTACTATTATTAGCTCACACATATACTATACTATAGTAGTGTGAGCTATGGTGATCCTAATTTTTTCGAGAAAAAAAAAAGTTGCTCCGATTTCAAAAATTTTTATATATCTTTGCGTTTCAGATGATTTTGAAACTTTTTTGTCGCGCCGTCTGTCTGTCTGTCTGTCTGTCTGTCTGTCTGTCTGTCTGTCTGTCTGTCTGTCTGTCTGTCTGTCTGTCTGTCTGTCTGTCTGTCTGTCTGTCTGTCTGTCTGTCTGTCTGTCTGTCTGTCTGTCTGTCTGTCTGTCTGTCTGTCTGTCTGTCTGTCTGTCTGTCTGTCTGTCTGTCTGTCTGTCTGTCTGTCTGTCTGTCTGTCTGTCTGTCTGTCTGTCTGTCTGTCTGTCTGTCTGTCTGTCTGTCTGTCTGTCTGTCTGTCTGTCTGTCTGTCTGTCTGTCTGTCTGTCTGTCTGTCTGTCTGTCTGTCTGTCTGTCTGTCTGTCTGTCTGTCTGTCTGTCTGTCTGTCTGTCTGTCTGTCTGTCTGTCTGTCTGTCTGTCTGTCTGTCTGTCTGTCTGTCTGTCTGTCTGTCTGTCTGTCTGTCTGTCTGTCTGTCTGTCTGTCTGTCTGTCTGTCTGTCTGTCTGTCTGTCTGTCTGTCTGTCTGTCTGTCTGTCTGTCTGTCTGTCTGTCTGTCTGTCTGTCTGTCTGTCTGTCTGTCTGTCTGTCTGTCTGTCTGTCTGTCTGTCTGTCTGTCTGTCTGTCTGTCTGTCTGTCTGTCTGTCTGTCTGTCTGTCTGTCTGTCTGTCTGTCTGTCTGTCTGTCTGTCTGTCTGTCTGTCTGTCTGTCTGTCTGTCTGTCTGTCTGTCTGTCTGTCTGTCTGTCTGTCTGTCTGTCTGTCTGTCTGTCTGTCTGTCTGTCTGTCTGTCTGTCTGTCTGTCTGTCTGTCTGTCTGTCTGTCTGTCTGTCTGTCTGTCTGTCTGTCTGTCTGTCTGTCTGTCTGTCTGTCTGTCTGTCTGTCTGTCTGTCTGTCTGTCTGTCTGTCTGTCTGTCTGTCTGTCTGTCTGTCTGTCTGTCTGTCTGTCTGTCTGTCTGTCTGTCTGTCTGTCTGTCTGTCTGTCTGTCTGTCTGTCTGTCTGTCTGTCTGTCTGTCTGTCTGTCTGTCTGTCTGTCTGTCTGTCTGTCTGTCTGTCTGTCTGTCTGTCTGTCTGTCTGTCTGTCTGTCTGTCTGTCTGTCTGTCTGTCTGTCTGTCTGTCTGTCTGTCTGTCTGTCTGTCTGTCTGTCTGTCTGTCTGTCTGTCTGTCTGTCTGTCTGTCTGTCTGTCTGTCTGTCTGTCTGTCTGTCTGTCTGTCTGTCTGTCTGTCTGTCTGTCTGTCTGTCTGTCTGTCTGTCTGTCTGTCTGTCTGTCTGTCTGTCTGTCTGTCTGTCTGTCTGTCTGTCTGTCTGTCTGTCTGTCTGTCTGTCTGTCTGTCTGTCTGTCTGTCTGTCTGTCTGTCTGTCTGTCTGTCTGTCTGTCTGTCTGTCTGTCTGTCTGTCTGTCTGTCTGTCTGTCTGTCTGTCTGTCTGTCTGTCTGTCTGTCTGTCTGTCTGTCTGTCTGTCTGTCTGTCTGTCTGTCTGTCTGTCTGTCTGTCTGTCTGTCTGTCTGTCTGTCTGTCTGTCTGTCTGTCTGTCTGTCTGTCTGTCTGTCTGTCTGTCTGTCTGTCTGTCTGTCTGTCTGTCTGTCTGTCTGTCTGTCTGTCTGTCTGTCTGTCTGTCTGTCTGTCTGTCTGTCTGTCTGTCTGTCTGTCTGTCTGTCTGTCTGTCTGTCTGTCTGTCTGTCTGTCTGTCTGTCTGTCTGTCTGTCTGTCTGTCTGTCTGTCTGTCTGTCTGTCTGTCTGTCTGTCTGTCTGTCTGTCTGTCTGTCTGTCTGTCTGTCTGTCTGTCTGTCTGTCTGTCTGTCTGTCTGTCTGTCTGTCTGTCTGTCTGTCTGTCTGTCTGTCTGTCTGTCTGTCTGTCTGTCTGTCTGTCTGTCTGTCTGTCTGTCTGTCTGTCTGTCTGTCTGTCTGTCTGTCTGTCTGTCTGTCTGTCTGTCTGTCTGTCTGTCTGTCTGTCTGTCTGTCTGTCTGTCTGTCTGTCTGTCTGTCTGTCTGTCTGTCTGTCTGTCTGTCTGTCTGTCTGTCTGTCTGTCTGTCTGTCTGTCTGTCTGTCTGTCTGTCTGTCTGTCTGTCTGTCTGTCTGTCTGTCTGTCTGTCTGTCTGTCTGTCTGTCTGTCTGTCTGTCTGTCTGTCTGTCTGTCTGTCTGTCTGTCTGTCTGTCTGTCTGTCTGTCTGTCTGTCTGTCTGTCTGTCTGTCTGTCTGTCTGTCTGTCTGTCTGTCTGTCTGTCTGTCTGTCTGTCTGTCTGTCTGTCTGTCTGTCTGTCTGTCTGTCTGTCTGTCTGTCTGTCTGTCTGTCTGTCTGTCTGTCTGTCTGTCTGTCTGTCTGTCTGTCTGTCTGTCTGTCTGTCTGTCTGTCTGTCTGTCTGTCTGTCTGTCTGTCTGTCTGTCTGTAACGACCAACGCGCATAACTCAAAAACCGCTAGGCCGATTTTAATGAAATTTGGTACCTAGGCTGGGTCTTGGGTCGAGATGGTCCCATTTAAAAATGAAGAAAATCCACCGAGCACAAGCCAAATAAAAGGGTGGGGGAAGATTTCAAAAATTAGAATTTATGTGAAAATATGGCGTGTGTGATATCAAACGAAAGGTAATTGTGTATGGAGTTAAACAAAATACATTTTAGTTTTTTTTTCTTCAAAAAGGGTGGGGGTAGATTTCAAAAATTAGAGTTTACGTGAAAATATGGCGTGTGTGATATCAAACGAAAGGTAATTAAGTCTGCAGTTAAACAAAATACATTTTAGTTTTTGTTTTTTTAAGGGTGGGGGTAGATTTCAAAAATTTGAGTTTAAGTCAAAACATGGCTACTGTGGTATCAAACAAAAGGTAATTTAGTCTGGAGTTGAATAAAATATATTTCAGGTTTTAGTTTTATTAGCTCGCACGTACACTATAACTATAGTACATAGTGTGAGCTTAGGGGCCCATATATTGGCAGAGTATTTTTATTAGTGTTCAAAAAAAAGCGGGCGGCGAAGAAAAGGTCAAAAATACAAAAAGTCGAAAATACAAAAGTTCGAAAGTACAAAAGGTCGAAAATACAAAAGATTGAAAAACAAAAGGTTCAAACAAAGATCGAAAGTAGCTACACTGTAATGATTGCAAAACAAAGTAGAATTAAGAGACACACAGGTACACACACACACTCATAGAAAAGTTTTTAAAAAATCAACATCCAATAAAAACTCAAGGTAGCAACACGACGGGTCGCAAAACTTTGTTCGAAACATTTTCTTCGAACGGAAATTTTTATGAAAACAATTTCTTCTAATGGAAGTTTGTTCGGAAACATTGTTTTTAAACGGAAATTTATTCGAACACCATTTCTTTGAACGGAAATTTGTTTTCGAACGGAAATTTGTTCGTAAGTAATGGTTGTTCAAAAACATTTTCTTCGAATAGAAATCATTTTCTTCGAAAGCAAGTTTTTCGATAAAAGACGCTCTAGACCTGGATTTCCAAACCTAACACAATTCATATAGTTTGACTACGGCAAGGTCTTTTTAACATATTTTTTCAAAAAAACCTTGACTTCTTTCCCGGGATCCTTTTGGAAGGTCGAAATTGGTATTTTCCTAAACTTTGTCAATTGATCGCAAACGTATCCGAACCGGTCCAGATACCTCCTGATGTGCTCAATTAAGAAAGGTTAGAGTAACACCGATTTCAATCTTCCAAAATGAGGACCGGAAAGCTAATTTAGGGAAATCATTTTTCGACAATAGGTTTCCGTTGGTTCGGTTTGGTTTCACACCCTCTAGGATCCCGGGAAAGAAGTCAGGGAAGTTTTTGTTTCCAAAAATTGTTAGAAAAAAACACCATTAGTCGAACTATATGAGTTGTGTTAAGTTTAGCAAGCCAGGTCAAATATTTATTGTTTCAAAAAATTTGTTTTCGAAAAAATGTTTTTGAACAAATTTTCATTTAAAAAAAATATTTTCGAACAAATTTCCGTTTAAAGAAAATGTTTTCGAACACATTTTTGTCCGAAGAAAATGATTTCGAAAAATTTCTGTTTGAAGAAAACGTTTTCGAACAATCTTTTGTTCGAAGAATATATTTTAGAACAATTTTTGGTTTGAAGAGAATGATTTTCGAAGTTTATGCTTTCGAACAATAATATTAAGATATTTATATGAAATGTACTATAAAATTATAAATAATTAAGCAGAACCTTACGAAAACTCGAACTGTATTTGGGCATTTTTTGTCTTTTGATAAAATGTAAAATTCGGAATAAAAAGGTACTAAAAAAAACCACAATACCAAAAACACCCAAAAAAATGGGAAAAAAACTTGGAAAAAAATTAAACAGTGCGAAAAATAGCGTATAAATATCGTGATAAAAGTTTCATTTTATCCCTTGATATATTATATACTATTAATAAACTTTTAACATAGAAATGTATTTCTGTTTGTTTATTTATTACGTATTATTTTTATACAAAAACAGAAATAATATTTAAAAGAAAATGATTTTTAACAATAAATATACCTACAATAAATATTCATAACCCAAAAACTCAAGGAACATATTTTTTATTTCGTAAGCTGTATAAAAACGAGTTCTTTTTAAGTTTTATTAAAAGATTTTTCTTTTCTCAGACTGTATAAAAATGAGTATTTTTCACGAACGTCTATGGAATTTTGAGTACGGTTTTGACACTCGTTTCGCTAACCCTGGCAGACGCTAGGCTTCCAGGATGCAGTGACCCTAGTATTTCTAATTACCCAATCCAAAACTTCATGGGCGCAGCCTTCCCGTTAGTTTACGACAGAGACAATTTATTATTTTCTCTACGGTTTACGAAGGCTGTGTCATGGGCCGTCACTGAAGAACAGCAGTTTCTATATGCGAGGACCCCACAGAATAAAAAACTATATACGTGCCTAGCTTTGATAACAAAAGTAAAAAAAATAATCACCACTTCAATAATTTGACCAGTATCCCACTTAGTCAGATTTTTCTGGCAGATTTTAAAGAAATAATTTGACATTCCCTTAAAAATCCGTTCAAATATAACGGTGGCAACAGCGTAGAGCTAATTTTATAGCGACCCTTCCACGACATGCAGTTAGTCCCTCTTTGTTAATTTTACCGTGAAAAATAAAGAAAGAAAGTAAACTTAGCTGACCTCATAAAGAAAACGAATAGGACTCATAAATTTGAAAGAAATGTGACGAAATGTGACGAAATCTGACATTTCAGTTTGTGTGGTTAATGGTTATCTGCTTTGAATTTATTTACAATTTTTAAATTAAAAATTTTCAACAAATTACGGGTTTTTAATTCAAAACAAATATTATATCGTGAAGCTACATCTATCAAAAAGTGGGAAATGGCCTTTTAGGTAAGTTTTTAAGTTTAAAATTGCCTTTTAAACGAGAAATCTTAAGCGCCAGATTATGTCACATTTTTTCAAATTTCGTCAAATTTTTTGAAATGTAAAGAATTGCCCCCAAGAGGGGCAATTCTTTAAAATTTGAAATAATTTGAAATAATCTGACTAAATGTGAAACGACAGATTTTAGGCGTAGATCTTGGCAACATTGCAGTTTCAGCTTTGTGTAAAACGTCTTACACGACACGGTAATGGGCCAACTTAGGAAATTTGGAAAAACCCAAAAATGTAAAATATGCGGGAAAATTTAATCTAAAACCTACCTTAAAACTCGGCTACTGATAATCCACAAGTTCTTAATAAATTGTATTTTTCCGGGCACCTCATCATTCAACGGTTTTTCTTTCTGCATTCACATTTGACAACTGTCAGTCACAGAACACCAAGGGGACTGTCAGTTATGAAATGCCAATTCATCGATCCCAAGTGAAACAAGCAAAGGGACCGTTCACAAGTTGTGTTTCACTTTTTAGGTATGTTGTTGAAATATTATTACGAAAAATTCTTACAACGTAATGTGCAAAGTGGTACCTAAGGGGGGGATCAGGTTAGGTTTATTACACAAAAAAAGCACCTGATCTGGTCAGGTTAGTTTTTATTATTACATCTAATAACCCAAGCTTTAGACATTTTGGACTTTCAACATTTTGTAATTCTGCTATTTCGCATATTGACATTCTGTAATTGAGATATTTTTAAATAAACATTTTGTGGTTTCGACTTTCTATATGTAACTGCACACACTCACACACACACACACACACACACACACACACATACACACACACACACACACACACACACACCACACACACACAAACTACACACACACACACCACACACACACACACACACACACACACACACACACACACATTCACACACACACACACACACACACACACACACACACACACACACACACACACACACACACACACACACACACACACACACACACACACACACACACAACACACACACACACACACACACACACACACACATTTTAATATTTATTTTTATTTGTATAAACCCAGCAATAACACCTTTTAGATGAAAATTGGTCATGGCACCCCTGCGTCGTTATTCTTGAGATCTCCCCGAGCAAGTACTCCTCGAAATTCGAGCGAGGACCAATAGAGATGCGGAAATCAAGTGACATCGCCTGCGCAGTTTGACTTTCACCTGATTTTGAGGGAGTACTCCTCGGGGAGATTTCAAGAATACTGACACTGTAATCTTCCGCCGGCGGCGACTGTAGCCGGATATGGGACAACTGGGCGCCGGGCCAACTCGGCGCCGGACTAAAATATTTTTTTTTGATAAAATGTGCAGATGAAAAACAAAATATATTATTAATACAAAAACATCTTTAAAAAATCCTTTACGCAATTTTTTTGAAATTTGATTTTGTTAAGTAAAGGTAAATCCATTAAGTCGAGTGTTGAAATTTGGTAGTTGTAGTGTTTGGTAACCTGGTAAGACTACAATTTACGTTTTTTATTACAACAATGACGGATTCAAAATCGCGGATTTCTTTCTTCTTAAACCGATTTGTCTGAAACTTGAAAGTTTGCAGTGCCTCAGATCACTTAATACAGTTTTATCCTCAAAATTAAAAAATTCAAAATGGCAAATCCAAAATGGCGGATTTTCTTATGTACTAACCGATTTGTCTAAAACTTGAAAGTTTGCAGTGCCTGAGAACACTTAATACAGTTTTATTCTCAAACTTAAAAAATTCAAAATGGCCGATCCAAAATGGCGCATTTTCTTATTTACTAACCGATTTGTCTAAAACTTGAAATATTACATTGCTTAAGGTCATTTAACACAATTTTTTACTCAAACATAAAAAAATAAAAATGGCCAATCCAAAATGGCGGATTTTCTTATTTATGAACCGATGTGTACATCAAATATAGAAATTGGCGGTGTTTCAAGTCACTATGATTTTGACTTAAACTTATAAAAAATTCAAAATGGCGAATGGCGGCTTTTCTTATTTACTTACGGATTTGTCTCAAACTTGAAAGATTGCAGTGCTTAAGGTTACTTAATACAATTTTTAAGTCAAACTTAAAAGAAAATGGTATTTTATTTAGGAATCGATTTATATTAAATTTAGAATTTTGTGGTGTTTATTGTCGCTGAATATAATTTTTGATTCATTTTAAAAGATTGTTAAATTAAAAATATTCACCAAAACTATGTCGTTTTGGCTAAGTTCAACTTTTTCTAGTAATAGTAATAGTTATTCTTAGTTGAAATGTTTTATTTTTTCTTGATTGATTATTCTAAGTTTAAGTAAAAAATTGTTTTAAGTAACATTGCACTGTAAGCTTTCAAGTATGAGACAAATCGGTTAATCAATAAAAAAGTTCGTTATTTTTAATTCGCCATTTTGAATTTTTTTAAAGTTTGAGTAAAAAGTTGTATTAAATGACCTTAAGCAATGTAATATTTCAAGTTTGAGACAAATCGGTGAGTAAATAAGAAAATACGCCATTTTGGATTCGCCATTTTGAATTTTGTTAATTTGAGGATAAAACTGTATTAAGTGATCTCAGGCACTCCAAACTTTCAAGTCTGAGAAAAATCGGTTTAAAAATAAATTTAGAAAAAACAACTTTTTGAAAACAAACTTTTATAAAATGGACTAAAAAGCGTAAAATAATTTTTTGAGTGTTCTGATCTCATAATAATAAAAGAGATGGGCGCATTATAGGAAATTTACCCGTTTTTGTTTTAGCCTTGTTAACTCGAAGTTTCAGTGAAAATCCAAGTTCATTATATTATAGCAGAGAAATATAAAGGTAGATAATTTAACCCAACCCAACCCTACTCAAGCTACCCTTACATTTTTCCGATATGGATGGACATTATTACGCCTGCTTCATATTAGGCAGATCATCCGCGACCGGCAGTGTGTCGATTTATTTTGTCACATTAAAAAAGAAGAGTTGGCCCATCATCGGTTGTGGACGATCCACCAAATGCGCATGGAAAGGCATTTACCTAATATTAAATACGCCCGTCGCTTTTATTATTATGATATCAGACACTCAAAAAATTATTTTATGCTTATTAGTCTTCGATGAGAAGGCCGTCCAACGATTTGATACTAAACAAAATACAAACTAAAATTTTACCCCCTCTCCGCCCTATACGTTAGAGGGGAGGTAGGCAGTCAGTGATACTACATTATTGGATTGTCATCGGAACTATAACGTTATGCGAAATTTAAAGTTAATCGGATACGTGGAAGTCAGTTGAAAGTAATCAGAAAAACTTGACATTAAATCGTCCATTTTGAATCCGCCATATTGAATTTTTGTAATCTGATCAAAAATTCGTAATCCTCATCCTCAAAAACCCCCAGATACCAATTTTGGTGGAAATCCAACAAACTAAAATTTTACCCCCTCTCCGCCCTCCAGGTTAGGGGTAAGGTAGGCAGTCAGTGATACCACATTATTGGACTGGCATCGGAACTATAACGGTATGCGAAATTTAAATTCAATCGGATACGTGGAAGTCAGTTGAAAGTAATCAGAAAAACTTAAAATTAAATCGTCCATTTTAAATCCGCCATATTGAATTTTTGTAATCTGATCAAAAATTCGTAATTCTCATCCTCAAAAACCCCCAGATACCAATTTTGGTGGAAATCGGACAAACTAAAGTTTTACCCCCTCTCCACCGCCCACGTTAGGGGAGAGGTAGGTACCCGATGAAACCACATTATTATATTGTCATCGGAACTAAAACGCCATGCGAAATTTTAAGTTAATCGGATGTTTGGAAGTTCTTCAAAAATTAGTTGCAAGATTTGATTACATACATACATACATACCCACATACATACATACAGGTGAAATTAAATAAAAGCTTGTAATAAAGAAATCCGCCATTTTGGATCCGCCCTTGTTGTAATAAAAAACGTAAATTGTAGTGTTACCAGGTTACCAAACACTACACCTACCTAATTTCAACACTCGACTTAATGGATTTAGCTTTACTTAACTAAAGCAAATTTCAAAAAAATTGTGTAAAGGAGATGTTTTTGTATAAAAATACATCTATTTTGTTTTTCATCTGCACATTTTATCAAAAAAATTTTTTTTCGTCCGGCGCCGAGTTGGCCCGGCGCGGCGCATAGCTGACGGCGCCGAGTTTGCGGCGCCCAGGTGTCCTAGACTGACTGTAGCAAGTATTTGTGACTACCCTATCCAAAATCTTATGGGCCGTCACTGAATAACAGCAGTTTCTATATGGGAGGACCCCCCACCAGAAGAAAAAACTATCTACGTGCCTAGCTTTGATAACAAAAGTAAAAAAATTATCACCATTTCAATAATTTGACCAGGGTCACCACTTTGTCAGATTTTTCTGGCGGATTTTAAATATATATTTTGACTTTCCCATAAAAATCCGTTTAAATATAACGGTGGCAACAGCGTGGAGCAAATTTTGTAGCGACCCTTCTACTACATGAAGTTAGTCCCTCTTTGTTAATATTGCCGTGGAAAACAAAGAAAGAAAGTAAACTTAGCTGACCTCATAAAGAAAACGATTAGGAATTACAAATCTGAAAGAATTTGACGTTATTTGAAATTTCAGTTTCTGTGGTTAGTGGTTTTCTGTTCCGAATTTATTTGCAATTTTTAAATTAAAGATTTAGAACGAATTAGGCCTTTTTACTAAAAGAAATATATTATATCGTAAAGCTACAACTAACAAAAATTGGGAAATTTCCTTTTAGGTAAGTTTTTAAGTTTAAAAATTGCCTTTTAAACGAGAAATCTTAACCGCCAGATTTTTTCAGATTCCTTCAAATTTCGCCAGATTTTTTGAAATGTAAAGAATTGCCCCCACTGTTTCAAATTCGGAACGACGACGCATGCACCCCCGAAGCAATGATGCTGAAAACAATCAAAAATTTATATAATTGAGTCTCACACTACTGACTCAAATGTAGGTACACTACGACCTGTTGGAGATTCTACTACCTGTAAGTCCATCTACCTGTAAAGTGCTTCTAGTTTTGTCATCTTAATTCAATCTTTTAAAATTTTATTTTGTCAATGAGTCAATTTCTTTTTGGTTTTTCTTAATTACACAAATACTCTGGAAGCCTCGAAAGTAGGTAGAGTTTCATTGTTTGGCTACAACGTTTGAGTTTGTATTTTAATTAAGATATTCTTTGTAAAACATTGGTATTAAAACACTGTGGCGCACTTAAAATTTTCTTATTTCTAAACCCCCCTTCTCCACTGTATAAAAGTTACCGGGCACATCAATGTTTTACCTAGGTAATTTTTTTTGTGTCACAAATTGGCAAGCCTTATTATTCTATTTACAGTGTCATAAAATGGCGGCAACGTCTTTTAGCTTGCCACAAATGGCGCCCTACGTGTTTTGGCTAGGGTTTTTAACATCTGATGTAATTTTGTTCTTTTTTTTGAAGCTGGGAAAAAAGAAAAAAAAAATTTGAATTTTTTTTAATTAAAATAAAAAAAATTTTTGTGGTACAGCCAAAGCCAGGATAAAGGCTTTCAGTGGCTGTCGGTATTTTGAAACTCAATCACTTTTTTTAATAAAAAACAAGATTTTCCATCATCAGTGGTTTTGGAAATAACATTTTTTTAGATTTTTTGGTAATAATGAAGCATAGTTTTGAAATTCATTATGTTGATTTAATAATTCTCATGGTTTTTTATTAGCTTATCTTCACAAGTTTTTTTCTTGGAAAATAAAAGATTCATTTTTATTTATTAAGGAAGAATAAGTTGATAAAAAACATGGGAGTTTTTATTGAACGGAGTCCAATTCATGTTCTTGATTCTTTTTTAAATTTTTTTGTGGGAAAGACATGTTTCAATTTTTTTTTTAGAAAAATAGACACATTAATGTAAATTTACTTCAATTTTTTTTTTGATTTATAGGTGGATGGACCTCCAGACATGTTTTTTTTTTAGTTTTAAATATATGACAGAAGTAGTGTGTTTTTTTTCTAACAATTTTTTTGCAGGTTGCCTACTACTAATATGTTATTATTTCCTGCTCGTGACAAGATAGAAATTGTTTCACCGATTATTTTTAGTGCAGTCAATTTATATAGGTCAACAAGTTTTTGGTGATTTTAATCTTTTGTGGGATATCACCACTTGGAAGTTGGAATATTTTTTCAGGGTTTCACACAAATTTTTCTAATTATGAAAAAATTTTTTTTTAGAATTTTTTTTAAATATATTTTATTTTTTTTAAAGTAAACTTGATTCTCTTGTTGCAAATTTTTTTTTTCTTGGTGCATAGTAGTACCTTGCCCCTACAATGGTTTTACCAGTTTATTTAAATACTTTTTTTTTCTGAATTAAAATATAATTTCATTTCGAACCCTCGCGTTTTAACAACCTATCATCATTTGTTTTAAGTTTTTTTCCTCCCTACTCCAAACCACCTATCAGGGTAGAGTAATATTTTGAAAATTTTAGTGAGCTACTAATTAATTTTTCTTTATTATTGGACAACTGTGGTCGATACCAAAATTTTTTTGGACACCTTCCGGTACGATCCTAGGGTCTTGTTGACCATGGGTTGGTGCATCAATTCAGTTTAAATTTTGGAAATTTGATTTAAACGATTATTAGAGAGTTGCAGTCCTACCAAGACGTTATTATTGTAAGTTTTTTAATACCATCGGTAAATTTCTTTAAATAAATTTTTTATTACACACAACATCCTTACTAGTCTCATTCGACTCAATTTTAGCCAGCGGATTTTTTTAATTGAGCATATTTTACGATTTCTATAACATGAACATCTGTTCCGATGTTTATTGCGTTCACTAATATATTAAGGGATGATGTTGCCTTAAGCAATATTCGTGAAATCAGAATAGGTAAGCAGGTTAAAGTGGGTTTTGATTTATTCTTTTTTTAGAAAAATCATTGTATACGGCGATTTGGGTTTTTTTTGAGGAGTTTAGTTGTGGAGCCGTTCTGCAATAGCAGGAGTATACCCTAGCGTTAACTGTGTACAACAGCTTTGGGATTTTTGTTATAGGTAGTCTGTTCTACGTTCCATTTAGGGATAAATTTACCTATTCGATTGCTGAGGTACACAAATATAACTTAACTTTAATTTTAATCCAGTTCAGCTAGGATAAGCGCAATTATTTTTTTTTTGGTTTTACTCACGCAGGAGTGGAACATAAGACTTAAACACTGCCAAAGCTCTGGTCTCTCTTTTATTTTTTTAAAACTTTTTCTATGGCTACTTGTTAATTTTAATTTATGATTTAAGTAGTTATCTCTCTCTGCAAGGTTGGACGTCATAGTTGGTTGTGCAAATACTTAATATGAATACATTTTTAAATACAAATAAATTATATTTTCTTCCTGCTCAGGTGTTTTTCGGTTTTGTTCGCGTCTGCCCGTATTTAAGTTTTATATTTTCTACATTTGTGAGACAATTTATAGTGATTTTCACTAGTGAATTTAAAGTGAACTTTGTGTTTGTTATTGCGTGGTTTAGTTTAATAATTGGGAGGTATAATTAAGAGTTTTAAAGTTTAAAGTTTTATTATATATATAAAAGGCATTATGGCTATTTCTTTGAGTCGGTTGTCTGACATAAGGTACTTAGTCATGGACGAGTTAGTCTACGAATTAACATGGAGAGGCATAGCCATTGGATCGGTGGAAGAAATGAAGCAACAGCTCATACTGATTAGGCAGAGAGAAAGGACTGATGGAAGTATGAGATACCCTCCGTATCCCTTTAAATTTGGCCAGGATGCTTTAAGCTGCATGAAGAAGCTAGATAGTCTGGTACCGCTGGTAGAGAATTTCTCTGGTACGAGCAAAGGGGGAGAGTTTAGAAAAATCGCTGTAAGGTTGGAACACGTGTTAGCCAGGATAAATAACATGAATCCATCTAACTTTAAAGAAAGTTAAACCAAAGGCATACTGGTTGCGGAAACCTTGAGTTTGATTGGGAGGTTGCAGAGCCAAGCAACGGATTTATTAAGAATTGGCGTGACCTCAGATGATGATGAAGCATCTGAAACCCAATCAATGAGTCGTAGCTCAGACCACTTGACAAATGCTGGCAACACACCTAACCAGTCTCATTTCCTGCAACCACAGCTCTCGAGCACACAAAGAACATCTCAACAGCCTACGAACCAACCGTCGGTCATTGCTCCAGTGCAAATACAAGTGCTAACAAACCCAACTCAAGCACCAATACAAGCACCACCCCCAATGCTAATTCAGAATGACGGTACAGCAGCTTTTCAGTATCAACAACCGTCTACCGTTCCTTTGAGTTTAGCTGCCCCCCAAAGTAGCATTGCACCAATTGCTCAGTCCCGACCTTTTTCATGTTCGTCGCCAGTACCAATGTCAAGTGATCCTGTTACCTCATATCACGTTGCACCTGTACTTCCGCATAAGTGGAACTTAAAGTTTACAGGCGAGAGGGGTACAATCTCCGTCACCGCATTTTTTGAAAGAGTGGACGAGTTGAGTCAGACTAGAGGAGTTAGCAAAAAGGTTCTACTAAACTCAGGCATTGATCTTTTTGAAAAGTCAGCCTATACTTTTTATAAAGATGTTCGTAGAGAGGTCCATACATGGGAACAGCTGGAACAGAGCTTCATGGCAGAGTATCTTCCTTCTTCATATGGCGAGAAGCTATTGAAGGAAATCCAAAAACGTAAACAAGGCCCTTGAGAGTCTATAGGGACCTATATTGCTGTCATGAATACGTATTTCCAAAGACTTGGCTGTCCTGTTTCTGAAGAGGCGAAATTAGCTATCGTCTTCACAAATATCGCGGACATATATAAGAAAGGGTTGATCGCTACTGAGGTCAATAGCCTATCACACTTTAAAGATCTGTGTCGCAGAATAGACCAGAGATATGGTTTAGAGGAAGAGAATTTTACACCTAGGAAAAACCAATCAATCGAACCTGACTTGGCCTACGTTGACGTAGAGAGCGATAATGACGATTTTCCAACAGGGGTCAATGCAATTCAGATATCAAGTACCGAGACATCGAACCAACAGAATGTAAATAATTCTGATAATAGATTTAACAGAGATAGGCAGCAGCCAGCAAGCAGTTTCGCTGCTAGAGCTGATAGAGATAGACAGCAACCAGCTAGTGGTCAGTCTAGTGTAAATGACAGGGATAGACAATCACCACAAGGTGCTAGGTCTGGTAGGGCGAATAGAGACGTGGTATGTTATAGATGCAATCAAACAGGGCACATGGCGATCGGGTGCACATTACCTAGAGGTAATTATAATAATTAAATTGGCAAATCGCCCATTTTGCGATTAGAAATTTTAACACACGAAAAGGTGATCTCATGCTTTCAGACGTTGATCATTACGTCTAATTTGAGTTATCATACCTTTGACAGTGGGAAAGAAGAATTTAGAGATCAGTTGGATGACTTGGTCGGGTTAATACCCTGAGAGTCTCTCGTTCTTGTATTGAGACACCGCAGCCTGCATAGGTAGAAGTTTTCCGAAAAATTTATGTATGACTTCGGTGGTTCAGTGGTGGAATGTTTGCCTTGATAGCAAGAGGTCCCGGGTTCGATCCCCGGCCGAAGCAGAAAACTTTTTTCTTATTTTTATTTCTTTAATTTCACTTGTTGTTTATAGCTTTAGGTCCTTGCATTATTTGCAATTTGGTATTTGATAATTATATTGGCAAATCACCCATTTTGCGATTAGAAATTTTAACAAACGAAAAGGTGATCTCATGCTTTCAGACGTTGATCTTTACGTCTAATTTGAGTTATCATACCTTTGACAGTAAGAAAGAAGAATTTAGAGATCAGTTGGATGACTTGGTCGGGTTAATACCCTGAGAGTCTCTCGTTCTTGTATTTAGACACCGCAGCCTGCATAGGTAGAAGTTTTACGAAAAATTTATGTATGGCTTCGGTGGTTCAGTGGTGGAATGTTTGCCTAGATAGCAAGAGGTCCCGGGTTCGATCCCCGGCCGAAGCAGAACACTTTTTTCTTATTTTTCTTTCTTTAATTTCACTTGTTGTTTATAGTTTTAGGTCCTTGCATTATTTGCAATTTGGTATTTGATAATTATATTGACAAATCGCCCAGTTTGCGATTAGAAATTTTAACACACGAAAAGGTGATCTCATGCTTTCAGACGTTGATCTTTACGTCTAATTTAAGTTATCATACCTTTGACAGTGGAAAAGAAGAATTTAGAGATCAGTTGGATGAATTCGTCGGGTTAATACCCTGAGAGTCTCTCGTTCTTGTATTGAGACACCGCAGCCTGCATAGGTAGAAGTTTTCCGAAAAATTTATGTATGGCTTCGGTGGTTCAGTGGTGGAATGTTTACCTAGATAGCAAGAGGTCCCGGGTTCGATCCCCGGCCGAAGCAGAAAACTTTTTTCTTATTTTTCTTTCTTTAATTTCACTTGTTGTTTATATAAGACTATTATGGGTGACATACTGGGATGTAGAGACAGAGTAGAACATAAGATTACAACAGATGCAGCACCGATAAGACAACGTTCATGTAAGGTCTCACCGGTCATTCAGAAACTTATTGATGACGAAATCGATGAAATGTTGAAACTTGATGTTATAGAACGGAGTAGTAGTCCATGGGCTTCACCAGTGGTATTGGTTTAAACAATTTAAGGGAAAATATCTTAAGTAAAGATTGGACTTCTTTTACAAATGAGGATTGTGATGTTGATGACCTCGGAGAGAATCTTACAACTTTTTTTGCTAAAAATATTCAAACTATTTTCCCTCTTACACCCGTAAAAGATTCTTTATCCAGCCCGCTTATAAATTGGTTCACACAAGATTTAAAAAATATGAGAAAACAATTAAGCGTAGTAAAATCTTTTAGTACAATTTCAAACTCTCCCCGGTATAAAGAATTTTACAAGTTAAGTTTAAACCAATATAAAAAGGAAATCGATAAAGCCAAGAAACAAGCATATAATTCACTGATTTTGAACACAAAAAACAAAGCAAAGATAGCGTGGAAAATAATAAATACAGAGAGAAACAAAAGTAGGGGCTCATTAAATGGGAGCATTTTATCTCCAGATGAAATGAATAATTTTTTTGTTGAGGTGGCTGATGGGGTGATAAAGAAGCTACCTACAGTAAAAGAAAATGATCTTATGTGCGTCCCCATCAAAACTTCAAGCTCTTTCTTTCTTGGTCCTGTAAGTGAGCAGGAAGTATATACTGCTTTTGTTTCCCTAAACAACTCAGCATCTGTCGATATCTTTGACATCAATTACAAATTATTGGCAAACACCATAGATCTGTTTTTGACCCCTTTTACAGCCCTTGTTAATAAATCTTTTCTGACAGGAGTTTTTCCGTCATCTTTTAAAATTAGTAGAGTTATACCTATTTTAAAAAAAGGAGATCCTAATATCGGGGATAATTACAGACCAATAAGTATAGTACCTTTGTTTGGGAAGATTATTGAAAAAATATTAAAAGATCGTCTTGTTCAATATTTTGAAAAAAATAAACTGTTGAGTCAGGATCAGTTTGGTTTTAGAGGTGGACTTTCCACAACTAAAGCTTTAATTAAAGTTTTGGAAGATGTGGTCGAGGGGTTTGATGCTGGTTCGCACAGTGTATTGACTCTGTGCGATCTGTCGAAGGCCTTCGATTGCGTCAATCATGATATCCTTCTTAAGAAATTAGAGGCATAAGAGGTCTGCCCTTGAAACTTTTAGAAAGTTACCTCAAGGACAGGTCTCAGTCGGTATATTTTGACAATCAACTTTCTGAAAAAAGAAACTTAAGGCACGGAGTTCCTCAAGGGTCAATATTGGGCCCTTTTCTGTTTGTCACCTATGTTAATGATTTAAGCTATCACATGATTAAGATTAAAAGTGCCAGATTTGCCGACGACACTACATTTACAACTTACAGCCCCAATTTTGACGCTTTACTTGATAGCTCAAAATCCGCTTTAAATCAAGCAGAAAAATGGTTTAATGCTAATAATTTGTTATTAAACAAGGACAAAACGCAAATTCTAAAAATACCTAAAAATTCAAAATTAGCTCAGAACCACTCTGTAACACTTTTGGGAATCACTTTCGTGGGTGCAACACACCGACAATCTAAGTCGTTCTCTGTCAAGTGTAACATTTTTGATTAGAAGGCTTCGTTTTTTTGTTAGCTTTGATGTTTTGAAAACTTGTTATTTCGCACTGTTTCATTCAAGAATTTCATATTCAATTCCCCTATGGGGTCATAGTACTGCAGCATTGCCGGTTTTGAATTGCAGAAAAAGGTTGTTAGAATTATATGTGGTGCACACTATCGCGCCCATTGTAGACCTTTGTTCCAAGAATACAAAATAATGCCCTTGCCTTGCTTGTACACATATTTTACCCTCATAGAAATTCATCACAAAAAAGTTAATTTACCATCTACCAATAAAAATCACTTACATAATCTAAGATCTGATTTAATTACCCTGCCATTCCACAAGTTAACAAAATCAAGTAAAAATTCGTTAAATTATAATTTATATAACAAACTACCTGAATCTATAAAAAGTAATTCGAACAAAAAATTTAAAACAGCAATAAAAAACTTTTTACTTGCTCATTGTTTTTATACTGTCCAAGAATACTTGGATCATGTTTTTGTTTAGAGTGAAATGACCTGCAAACAACGTCACTTTCGCTATTATTTTTTTTATACGCCTATTTATGTATGTTCAATGTTTGTGATTTTTTTTTGTAAGGATTTTATTTTGTTTTTATTTTTATTTTTTATTTGTTTATACAAAATATTATTAGTGTTACAATATTATGTATTTGCGCTTACTATTTTACTATGGTTAGTTTTATGCTTTTTTGTTGCATTGTATTTTTTTTTTTTTTAACTTTCTGACTTGCTATAATTGTATATTGTACAAAAATAGTCAAATAAACTCTACTCTAATGGTACAAAAGAAAAACACAAAGAAATATCGTTTCCGCGTGTACTACCGCAAATTGAACTCAGTGACTGCGCGTGATAGTTATCCTTTACCACTCGTATCCGAGACTATTGACAAGTTGAAAGATGCTAAGTACTTGTCAACTTTAGATATTAAAAGCGCTTATTGGCAAGTACCAATGGAAGAATCATCAAAGCCACTAACAGCATTCATCTGCCGACGAGGTCTATTCCAATTTAAGCGTTTACCGTTTGGTCTTCATAATGCACCTGCAACTTGGCAGAGACTCATAGATAACATCATAGGAAACGATTTAGACCCCTACTTGTACGTATATCTCGATGACCTCGTAATTGTCACCCAGAGCTTTTCTGAACAACTTAGAATTCTTGAGGAAGTCCTACGAAGATTGCAGAATGCAAAGATAACGGTAAGTTGAGAGAAATGCCAACTGTGTAGGCCAGATATGACTTATTTAGAATTCGTAGTGGACCGTCGAGGCATCCGAGTCGATCCTAATAAAATTAAAGCCATGTTAGAGCTCCAGAGGTCAAGAACTGAAGTTCGTAGAGTTGTAGGTACAATTTCCTGGTATAGACGTTCCATAGAGAATTTGTCAGCGATAATGGCTCCAATTACAGCTCTATCTAAGAAAAATCAAAAGTTCGATTGGACTCCAGACTGCGAGAAAGCATTTATTAAGATTAAGGAACTTTTAGTGACTGCACCGATTCTTACATGCCCAGATTATACCAAAGAATTTGTCATTCAAACAGATGCATCAGGATATGGAATAGGAGCATGTTTAACGCAACCTTATCCTGAGGGAGACAAAGTCATATGCTATTTGAGTCGATCTTTGACTAAGCACGAACGTGTTTACACGACCACCGAGCGAGAATGATTGGCATTGGTTTGGGCGATAGAGAAGCTCCGGCCATATAATAAGGGGATCTCATTTAAGGTCATAACAGATCATTTTAGCTTAAAATGGCTTCATAGCTTAAAAAAGCCCAATGGAAGACTTGCTCGTTGGTCTGTAAAACTGCAGCAATATGATTTTGAAGTAATCCATCGGGAAGGGAAAGATTTAGTTGTCCCGGACATGTTGCCTCGCGCAGTACCTATGATTGATACAATTTCGCAGCCCAGAGACGTTTCAACAGCAAGATCGATGGTACCAAAAGATGGTAAAGAGGGTCGTAGAATCACCGTTAAAATTTACAAATTGGAGATACACTGATAATAAGTTGTATAAATATGTCATACAAGAATACCCTCAACTTTCACCATCTAACGAATATTGGAAAGAGGTAGTCCCCAAAGATCATAGGCGTAGAATTATTGGAGAAGCTCACGATCCTCCTACCGCAGGACATATGGGTGTGTATAAAACCTTACACAGAGTGGCAGAAAAATATTATTGGCCAAAAATGCGCCAGGACGTACTTTTGTAAAGAAATGCTTTGTCTGTGCAGCTCATAAAGGTGATACACAGGGTATATCTGATCAGATGATATCTCACCCAAAACCAACTCGTCCTTGGGAAATTATTTCAACAGATTTATGTGGACCTTTACCTCGTTCGACAAAGGGTAATTGCTGGATTCTCTTCGTTACGGACTATTTAAGAAAGTTTTCCTTAGTTTTTCCAATGCGAACAGCCCCTACTCAAGCTGTTGTCAAGCATCTTGAGGAGCAAGTATTTATGGTCTTCAGAGTACCCCGTTTGATACTTTGTGATAATGGCCCTCAGTACAAAAGTAACGAGTTTATGTTTTGCTGAGGGTTATCAGGTTAAAATTCAGTATAATCCGTATTATCACCCCAGAGCGAATCCAACAGAAAGGACGAATCTTACGTTAAAAACCATGTTATGTTGTTATGTGAAAGACAACCACAGGAAGTTTGACGAACAAATACATAAACTTGCCTGCGTGATTCGTACTGCAACCCATGAGACAACCACGATCTCTCCTTTCTTTGTTAATTTCGGTAGGAATATGTGTTTGTCAGGAAAAGAATACTCCAACCCAGCTTTGTTATCTGAAGAGAATGGTGTACAGTCCGCAGCTGAAAATAAAAACGAAGGTTTCCGGAAGCTCTATGCTGATGTTAAGAGAAGGCTAGAGGTGGCAGGAGAGAAAAACCTAGTTCAGTATAATTTGCGTACAAGGGTACCCAACTTTGCTGTGGGTCAGCGTATTTGGAAGAAGAATTATGTGTTGCGGCGAAGTTTTTCTCGAAGAAGTTGTCTCCGAAATTCGTTGGTCAGTATGTAATTAGGAATAAAATTTCTCAATGGATATAAGTTGGGGGGATTATGTAACGTGTCATTTTTACGTTTAAGGCACACGTTACAATTTTTTTTTTATTTAGGTAAATAATCAAGGCTCTTCGACTCGTCTTTCTGTACACAAATTAAGGGTATTTTATAGAGCTAGGTTTTGAGGTTATATATTGTTTAGAAATTTACCTTATAGAGGAGATATTTCATCATCTTGTTGTAACCACTGCACACGTCGCATTATTTAGGCATCGTAATTGGAATTTAAGATTACAGGTTCGGGAGAAATCACATAAAAACTATTCATTGTTTTGTTTATCTGGAATTTCGTGGTTATGTGACGTTTACGAAATCAATAATCAGCTGTTTTAGCGACCGCGTACGTTCAATAAATAGACAAAATGAGAAAAATATTCTAATCCAATCTACCCGGTATAATTCTGGGGAATGGCGGGTTGCCACATCACAAATGGTTTCAGTAACAGGAAGGAACGCTTATGTTTATTTTCGAGGATATTAGGACAATGATTTCTCTTCCGAACCTCTTCTTATTCACGGATTAGCTAGTTTTGTAGCACGAAAACATATTTAGGTCCACGGTCCACTTTGATATCTTTATTACTTTGATAAGGAAAAGATAAAATAAATACAAGTTATGCACTTTTGTAAATTGGAGATAAACGAGGGATAAAAACCAGGACTAAAAGAATAAACAAAATCGTATTTTTATATTATATAAATTTATATATAATCATAGTTAAATAAAGTTAATAGCTAACTCAGTCGGATTGAAGGGTTGTGTAGGGCTAGCTAGTGGTGAGCAAACTTAACATCTGAACACTCTTGTGCCGGGTTTGAGCAGTAGTTCAATGTGTATTTTTAGGTTCAAGTTCAGAAACAACTTTATTAATGTAAAAATGTTTTACAAAAATGGCGTCAAACCATAGGAATCTTAGAGAAAGAATATATAAAGAACAAAGGAAATTTTTGACTAAAACTATAACTAAAATACAACTAAATTCTACACTTAGTATGGCTTTACTTATATGGGAGTTGGTTGAGTGTTCGTATATTCCTGGGTTTGATGCATGCTCTGATCTCCAGTAATTGATTTTACAGTTGATGGTTTTAATGCTGAGCTTCTTATAGTCTGGCTGGTTATTTCCTCCTACTTGCTATGTTGACAGGGGTCCGCTTGACATTTGTTCGGTCTATGTATGGTGCATCTCGAAAATCCTCGTTTATAAAAATGATTCGTAGAAATAGATCTGACAACACCTCAATGCTTGAGGACATTTTCAATATTTCCTTGCTTGGTTGATGCTGCCCCCTATAGACCGGTACGGAAGTATTAGTGTATTTCATCATTGGTTAGTTTGAAAACCGCGGTATATTTTCCAGGCTTGCAAGCCCGGGCTGGGGATTTTTTGTTGAAAACTTTTTTTATAAATGGGTTTGCATCCTTATTTGAATTTGACCGGGAAAATTTGGTTGGTTCATCTCACTTTACTTTTTTTTGTGTTCTTGACAAAGTGTCTTTCTTTTCGAAAGAACTGGCTGGGTCGGCAACAAGTCTCTGGGATCGCCATTGTTTTTTTGGTTACTGGCACTGCAGTGCTTGCAGGTTCTGTTCCAGAGACTGTGAAGAGTGAGTCCATCGTGTTAGGCGTAATCTAAAGTGACGGCTCACATCCTCTGAGGAGGGATTTAAGGCGACCTACGCCATTTCTACCGAAAGTAGCGTGGTAAGTTCGATTTTTTTAAATTTTTTTGGAATTCTTCAAGACAATATTTGCCTTCCAAATTGTAAATGTGTTCGTGTGAAATGTAATTTTTCGACAAAAGACGTGGGGAATTTTTGGAGTTTTTTTTTTTTTTTAAACTATGTTGTGGATAAAAACTATATATTGTTTTTCTCCTTTGTTTTCAGCACTGTCCACTCCACCAACGGGACGGTTGTGCTAATTACTGGTGGGAAGCCGGTGGTAGCACTGATACAACCCTGGGAAAGGTATGTTAGGGTTATTTTAGTTCATCTGTTGAAATCTGCTTTATTTTATTGGGTCGACATGGGGTTTATGATTTAAGTTACTCGTTGTAGGGGCAAAACCGACGAATTCCAGGAAACTGAAATATTTCATTTTCTACAGGGTTTTATGCTCGGGCAAGGATCCAGCAACAGATCTAAGGCCCTGTGTTGCCCAGCATGATGTGCTAAGCGAGCACTAGGGGAGGCGCGGGTAGAACTGGGACCGGTGGAGTAGCGGAAGATGTCTGGTACCACACATCCAGGTTTACAAAACAAAACACCCTCTTATTTATTCAAACAATAATCCAGGACCAAGGTAGGAGCAAGCTTTAGACTTAATTTTTTTTTAAATAATAATTTCTTTTGTACAATTTCAACATTGCTTGTAAACGCAAGGTAGGGTATGACGTCATAACCACACTTTTGCGGAATAACTATTTATTTATAATTTTTATCGTACAATTGAAGTGCCTTGCTCTCTCTTGTTTCCAACCATTTAATTTTTCTCTATTTCATGTTTCTGATATTTTTACTAGGATTTATAATATACAAGATGAACTAAATTTTTGTGTTATTTGTACAATCTAATGAACCAAGTTTGCAGAGACAAAAGAGAGATGAGGTTATGTTTTTTTAGCGGTTTCCTTACATTGTTTTACCTCATGGGGTAGAACTCGGACTGGGTTTCTATCTGTCTCATTCTACCCAACGTAGAATGGTGACAGCAGATATTTGGTCCAGATCTCCCCTATGATGGAACGATTTTGGAAGTATATTTTTTTTTATTATTTTAACAACCATTTATATAATTGAGTCTCACACTACTGACTCAAATGTAGGTACACTACGACCTGTTGAAGATTCTACTACCTGTAAGTCCATCTACCTGTAAAGTGCTTCTAGTTTTGTCATCTTAATTCAATCTTTTAAAATTTTATTTTGTCAATGAGTTAATTTCTTTTTGGTTTTTTTAATTACACAAATACTCTGGAAGCCTCGAAAGTAGGTAGAGTTTTAATGTTTGGCTACAACGTTTGAGTTGAACTGTATTTTAATTAAGATCTTCTTTGTAAAACATTGGTATTAAAACACTGTGGCGCACTTAAAATTTTCTTATTTCTGAACCCCCCTTCTCCACTGTATAAAAGTTACCGGGCACATCAATGTTTTACCTAGCTGAAAAATACAGTTCTGCTTCCAGATATTAGTTTAATTACTCAGTAATTTTTTTTGTGTCACAAATTGGCATAGCGTTATTATTCTATTTACAGTGTCAAAAAATGGCGGCAACGTCTTTTAGCTTGCCACAACTGGTCACCGTCAGAGAGAGCCAGTTTTTGCCTGCCAGCATTGCCAGGGGCCCACCCAATTTCACACTCATACGCATACCTAGCTGTAACCTGATTGTAGCGACAAAACATGTACCTCGCATGTGTACGTTTTATTTAATTATGTGTTTACATAGTTTTATATTAAGAAAACATAATGCAGTGGGATAGTAAAAATCTGAGAAATGGATACGAAAAAACATATTCATGTGCGTAATCAAACATATCTTTTTACTGTATAGTTCAAAATACGGTTGCGTTTCTCTCTCCGCACACGATTATTGACATACGTATATCGGTCGATTATCCTATAGTTTCTAAGTTTTAGAAACGATGCAACGATGGATATGAAATGCTGTTGCGATATACGTGAGCCCATTTCCTGATTGTACGAAATCCATAATGCAGTTAACGTACAAAATTTGGTACGGCCCTCGGTTGCTTCGATGTGCTCCAACACCCCTGCATCTATTGCTTCGATATCGTAGTTGCTCGACTTCGATGTAGAGTCTACATCAACATAATCCTCGTTGTCATCATTCTCGTCGCGTAATTTCTTCAGTTGCTTCAACATTTGCATGTACATTTGTTTAGCGTTGTAGCGATGTAAAATCTTGCGATGTTCGTACCAGTTCTGCGGATCATAATAACGCAAGATCAGTTGTTGTACTTGTCGGGTGTTCATCAAAATCAAATCAAATCAAATCAAAATATGCTTTATTGTCAAAAAAGTAGAGTTTTACAGACAAAGCAAAAAATCGTCCTTAAATGTTAATATAAGATAAACGCTTGCTTACAAATCTAAGTAGAGGTACGGAATAGTCATTTAAAATAGTGGAACAGTCTATAAGTATTCGCGATATATTTTTTTAAATATTTTTCCTTTGCAAATATGCTCTCTCTACACCTATCAGTCTCTTTTACGTGCTACCTCAAATTTAGTTACATAAAAACCTAAACTATTCTGGTGCAGTCACTTACTGTTATCGAAATACAACGAAATTCTCTTGAGCATTAAATTAAAATATTCTAAAATATTCTAAAATATGTTAAAATAAGATAAAATATGTTAAAATATGTTAAAATATGTTAAAATATGTTAAAACATATCAAAATATGTCAAAACATGTTAAAGCATGTTAAAATATGTTAAAACGTCAAAATATCTTACAATAAAATTTGTTGAAGTTAGATATAAAACACAAGAAACAACAAACAGAACAATCTGATACATACAAAAGTAAAATAAAATTTTTTAAATGTTTAAATATATTTGTCAATTATCCTATACCTGGTCCTCGAAAAATTCATTAAAACTATAATATGCCTTCTCCAATAGCAAATTGGTTAACTTAACCCTAAATATTTTTTCCGACTATATGCTTTTGAGTCTATTTGGAAGCTTATTAAACATTTTAACACTGCGGTAGATTATCGAGTTTTGGGTCAATTGAGACCTAGGAATTGGTATGCTGTTATATTCTTGACTTGTTGTTTGTTAGGTTTGTTCAAATGTGTGATTTTTAATTTTTTTATAAATCAGCACAACTGTTTCCAGTATAAAAGGCAACAAAGAGTTAATATTTTTTCTCTCATAAACAAAGGCCTACAAAGGTCTTTGGTTTTTGCTTCGCAAATATATCTGATGCACCTTTTTTGAATTACAAACACAGATCTGAACAAATACTGACTGCAATTCCCCCAAAAGGCAATTCCGTAAATGAGGATCAACAAGGGCGTAATAAGTTGTTTTGGCCATTTCACAACCAAATTCAAAAAATGTTTGTTTTACAGCGTAACTACCTATCGATATTTTTTTATTAAGATAGGGAATATGCTAGGGGAATTTTAACCTATTCTTTATATACATTCCTAAAAATTTAGTATTTTCATCCCGAGTTATTCTTTGGTTGAAAAGAATTTTGTTTTATTTATGTTGAAACATAGAAAGTTTGGATCACAACACTCTTTAATTCGTTGTATGCCCTCGTGCACTATTTCTTTTAATATTGTTTCGTTTGATGCCATAAAATTGTTGCGTCGTCAGCAAAAAGTGTTAAAATACCCCTTTGCCTATTAAATTTAAGTCAACCGCTATAATATGTCCTCGCGTGAAAGGACTTGTCACGTACTGCATGCACTTTACGAAGCCAATGTCAGTCATCACTCAACAATGGACTATCCAATATCTTAACCTCACACCGGCTACTGTTTACCAATGATCCACACATCAAACAGTATACCGCCGACGTGTACGGAAAAATATGGCAGTCGCTTGGCCCTATACCAAATTACAGGGACGGGACTAACAACTAACATACGGCTGTGAATGTACATAACCGCACATATTCACCAAAGTCGATTAGTTGGGCGACTGCAAGCACTTTGTAGGCTGCGCCAATGCACACTCGCATTATGCGTTTTTCAACAGCCTTCCTTGGCTAAATGTGTCGCAAATCAAGTATACGTGTGTGTCGCCGTTGACATTTAACCCGGCAATATTATTACACGATAATATTTACACAGCGCCACAAATGTCGACAAGAAGATTTTTTTCATTCCTCGGATAACATAGACTTGGCAAAGGGTTACTATTTAACGCACGAGTCGATAGACAAAGCATATATTACGGATGTGTTTGAATCGTTTGAGAAATTTGTTACCGCGAAGCCCCGTGGGCTAGTTGATCCTTGCAAAATCGATGTCATGACTAACAAACCTATAAATACGAAATATTTCGACAAAGTAAGTTTTAAAATCATCAACGGCATCGGGCAATGTGTATCGATTGTACCAAACATCCTTACAGTTGCATTCGAAGGCGACTATTTATGTAATAACCACGGACAGTTACCAAATGGAGTTGTACAGATCGCCAGCGACGAACACGACGACTTTGATGCTCATGTTTTTAAAACGCACACGATAAATCGCGCCGCGAATAAATATTATCAGGTAATAATTGGATATATCGTGCCGCGTACAAATTTGTTACCGGATGTTGCCAAAATGGTAGATGACATGATCAATGATTCAGATCAGTTGGACGCGATATCTGACATCCAAAACATAGTGGTCTGTCAGACACCAACAACATACTTGGGGCAGTATTATTTGTCGCAGTCGCCTATGGGTGCAAAAGCAAATATAGCACACAAATACAATTCCTTCGAAAGAATATGTGAGAGTACGTTTAAAAGTTACAGTAACTTTTTTATTCGCATGTACAATTATTTATCAGCGCCTACAAATCAAACGGAAAAGTCGCCCAAATATTACATGTTGTCGTTGGCGCGGGAATTAAAACCTGTGAAACAACAAAAGTCAAGTCGCCAAAACGATTACATTATACAGCCTTACACAAACATCTCTCAGAGCGCGGTAACTGCTTTTCCCGGCAGTACACTAATCGCCGATGAGCCAGGTAGTCTCAGTAAACCTCGGTATTATAATAGTGTTGATTGTTTGGAAGGGGTCAAGTTAAACAAGAAATCTTTTTGTTTCTACACCGACGTTTCGGCCCTTTATTGGGCCATCCTCATGGCACTAAAATGCAACAATACATTTTTAAAATCTTAATAAAATAAACTTATGACATAATTTATTATTATTTTTTTCTTTTTGTTAATTTGTAAAAATTTACAAAATAATTAATACATAAATTTTATTAACTAGGACTTTAAAAACTGAACATACACATTAATTTACAAAATAAAATAATAATAATTAAGTAAAATAAAATTAATTAGAATACCACTATCAGACCTTATCATAACAAAAGCAGACAAGGGCAATAAAACAGTAGCCCTAAAGAGGGATACATATTTTGAAAAAGCAGGGGAACTTTTGTCAGATGAATCAACCTATATAAAACGTACAAAAGATCCCACAAAGACTATTCAAAATAAACAATAAAAATTAATAGATAAAATAATAAAACAGGACGGCTTTAGCAAAGAACAGGGTAAAAAGATTAAATGTGACACAGGTGTCTTTCCAAAAATGTACCTACTAACCAAGATACACAAAATTATTACACCATTAAGACCGATTGTTCGCTTTGTAGGTTCTCCCACATACAATCTAAGCAAATATCTTGCGGATCTTTTAAAATTTGCATTTGAAAAAGACAGCTTTTATGTCAAAAACTCTTTCGAAGTGGTAGAGACCTTGCAGAACTTTTATTTGCCTCCAAACTATGTGCTGATCTCTCTGGATGTTGTTTCTTTATTTACCAACATTCCTACCGATTTAACTAAAGATTTAATAAGAGAACGGTGGCACTTAATAGAAAACCACTGTAGCTTAAATAGAGATCAATTTTTGGAACTTTTAGATTTTACATTTGACAATAGCTTTTTTAATTTTGACAATCAATTTTATAAACAAATTTATGGCTATTTAGGTATGGGAAATTGTTTATCTCCAATCTGCTCTGATATCGTCATGTCAGAACTGCAAAACAAATGCATAGCACAACTAACTTTTAACCTCCCCTTTTCCCTTCCCCTGTTCCAGAAAGTCAAATCCAAACAATAAAGGACGTATTCAACAGTTTTCAAAAAATTCAATTTAATGTTGAGGAAAAACAAAATAACACTATTCCATTTCTAGATATCTTATTTGAGAAGAAAGTTGATAATATAATTACAACAGACTGATCTCAAAAACCCACTTTTTCCGAAAGATTTTTAAATTTTTAATCTCACCATTCTTTTTCTCAAAAGGTTAATAGTATCAATAACCTAAAAAACCGAGCACTAGCTATATCACATCCAAACCATCACCAAAAAAACTTAAATAAAATAAAAATGTTTCTTTTAAAAAATAATTATCCCCATAAAATAATTAACAAAATTCTATTTACCAATCCAGTTAATACGCACAATACTATCACCAGTAACATTCAAAAGACTTACATTAAAATTCCCTATATCAAAGATCTTTCGGAAAAGTTAGGAAAAGTTTTAACCACTGACAATACACAAATAGCGTTTGAAAATCAGAATAAAATAGGAAGTTTGTTTTCAAAACTCAAATCTTATTAGTAACGTCATCTATAAGATACTTTGTACAGAATGTAATGGAGTGTATATTGGACAGACTGGAAGATATTTACAAACTCGAATTTCAGAACACCAAAGAAGCGTTTTACCAATTAACCTTTATACCTCTACTAACAAAACAGCACTTAGTGAACATAGCTTTAGTTACCTACATACCTTTGATTTCTCCAATGCAACAGTTCTCAATCATCAGACCAACTATAAAAAACGCATTTTTCAGGAAACGTTAGAGATAAAAAAAGACAAGAACAGCATAAATAAAAAACGGACACCGAGGATCTCACACATCTTATTTTAACTTAATTAACGCATTAAATATTATAAAATATTATAACGAAAAAAGATTAAAAAAAAAAAATTTTTTGAGTCACTATATACATTGTTTATTTAATCCACTCTTTATAAATTTTTTAATACTAAGTACCAGTTTTTTATTGGACGCCGCCGCAATTGTCTTGTTTCCTTTTTGATTTATTCCGTTGCCAGCTGAGAAGAAATTATAATAAAACAACAATATATTATTTTTAATAATATTGAAGATTATTAGAAAACCGAAAATGTTTGTAAAATCTTTATTTACATCTATAAATTTGACAAAAGGAATCTAAAGTTTTCAGTAAGTACTATTTAAAATTTTTACCGTTTTGCTTTTCAATTTATGTTTATTTTTTATTTTTGTTTTGATTGTTTCCATTAAATTATGTAACTAGTAAGTCACTTTGTTAAATTTGTTTTATTGTGTGTATGTGTGTGTGTGTGTGTGTGTGTGTATGTTTCTCTTTATTATTATTGTTTTTATCACCATTTGGTCTCGTCATCTGCAATAGGTCTGATTGTGATATTCTAATTAATTTTATGTTATTTAATTATTATTTTTTTATTTAGTTAATTAATGTGTATGTTCAGTTTTTAACGTCCTAGTTAAGAAAATTTTTTAAACATTTTAATGATAAAATTTATTTATTAATTATTTTATAAATTTTTACAAATTAACGAAAAGAAAAAAATAATAATAAATTTTATGACATAATTTTATTAAGATTTTAAAAATATATTGTTGCATTTTAGTGCCATGAGGATGGCCCAATAAAGGGCCGAGACGTCGGTGTAGAAACAAAAAGATTTCTTGCTTAACATGACCCCTTCCAACCAATCAACACTATAATAATTAAATTGGGTCGAAAAAACGTCACTTTGAACTCGCTATTCGCTATTATATATCGTTTAATGGCGTTGATCCTTCTAAAAGAAATACCCACAACAATAGCGACGGTGCGGACGAGGAAACCGCACAGCGACAGTTAAGCATCTACAATAAACAAAACGCGACTAGTAGCGGCGGTTTAACTAGTACACAATTCATCAGTCTGAAGCCTTTTATTTACGTGCAGGATAATAAAATAAATTTTACGCGTCAGGTGGGGCAAGCAGCGACATTTACGTGTCTCGTGTACGTGGATTACAAAAACAGAAAAATACACTTAGGGCAGCCTCAACAGACTCGGCCTTGAGAGGACTATTGCCGACACGTACGACAAATCGAGAAAATTACCGAATCACAGAGACATGAAGTGGTACTGAATCCGTTACCTGCTAACATCGTTATAGAGCCAGTGTTTGATATACGTAGTACAGTCGTTGCCCGGTTTTGATCAGTACGATTTTACAGACATGACGCAGGCTGTTTGTGAATGGGGTGAATATGACACGGCAATGGCCGACAGCATTTTACATATAAAAATGAAATGCAAAGGCGTGGGGGAATCAGTGAGCGAAGACGACGTTGTCATAACAAATGAAACAATGGTCATATTTGAGGACACCGGAGTGCGAGAGATCGATATGTTGCCAAACAACCTATAGCCAGCTCAGCAAGAGGCATCAAAACACAAAAAGAGACGTGAGAAATACTTCTGCACACCAAAAATAGCTACCTACACAGTTGCAACCAACGAGTCGGGGTGTGAGGTCAAGGCGCAGTTCCACTATTGCGCAGTTGACGCGCGGACATCAAGTTTTCAACACCAGACCAGAACGAATAATTATGTCGTTCTCATCGTCCGTGGTTTTTTCCACACAAACAAACGATTTTGACTTTAAAATATTCATTCAGAAATATCATGCTAAAATTTATTTAACCTATGAGGACCTGCAACAAATTAGTTATGAAACCTACGCTTGTATTGTCGATTTTATTTTACGGTTGTCACTGTTATCGCTGGCGGATGTGCACATCTACAAATCAAACGTTCACACAGTTCACACCGTGTTCAACCACCTAACGCGTTACTTTATTAACGCACATCAATAGTGGTGGCGTGTGCGACCACCTCCCCACCACCCGACGGGAGTAGGGCACGGCGAACCGTACAATTAGAGCGTGCGTGCGGCAGCCCCCAGCATGTAACATGAATATGTGTTGGGCCACCCCCGTGAAAATGTCATACGGAATATAACAGCGCGAACAGCGCCTGCGATCTGGACAAGGGACTAAATTGGAACTAAACATAATGACGTTTGACAGTGTCATCCTGTTCTGTGGTTTGACTGCTGTTGTGGGAAAGAGAGAGAGCCCACCAGAACAGACAGAAAGAGAGACACGCGACACACCTGAATTTATTCTGTGGTGAATGTCATTTTTGTCGGGTGTTCCCCTCAATCTGATTTTTGATAAAAAAAACTAAAATCAAATTATTGTGTACTAGATCGGCATATTTTGTGAGTCTAACAAGCAGTAGCAGTGTAAAAAAGAAGCAGCAGCAGTATAAAAAACAAGGAGCAGCATATAAAAAGCAGTCAATTCAACGACCCCATACCAAAGAGTTTTAAGGTGGATTTATTGTTCGTTAAAGTAAGGTAAGGGGTAAGTTCATTTATTTAGGCTTACTTCATACTTTCCACTATGAACAATGGAAATTTCTATTTTAAGTAAGGCCGCCTTGTTTATGATAAAAACAAATAGGTTCTAACTTATAAGTCTAAGCCGTTACTACTTCTGAAGAGTTACAGTGATCTATCACTCAGCTGCGACACAGTTTTATGCCAAAAACCACCTTCGCTTAGTTTCTACCACCAAAAAACCAACTACTACCACCTTCTGTGGCTTCTATCCCCAAAAAACCAACTACTACCACCTTCCCCTACTTCTAACCCCAAAAAACAAACTACTACTACCTTCGCTGAGCTTCTACCTACTACTGCCATCTCCTAGTCTCTGCCACCAAAAAACCAACTTCTACCAACGCTTATCTTCTACCACTAAAAAACCAACTACTACCTCCTTTGATAATGGTTGTAGTATTTGGTTTTTTGGTGGTAGAAGCTAGGGGAACTTGGTAGTAGTTGGTTTTTTGCTGGTAGAAGCTAGGGGAAGGTGGAAGTAGTTACTTTATTGCTGGTAGAAGGTAGCAAAAGTTGGTAGTAGTTTGTTTTTTGGTGGTAGAAGGTAATCCAAGGGGATAGTAGTTGGTTTTTAGTGTAAACCTGATCTGTAGATAGGTAACTGTTTGGGAGTGGTAGCAGCTGTGATTTATTAGTTAGGGTTTGTTTTAACCTCAAACAATACGCTCCAATATCGAAAAGTATAAAAAGGTCATTAAAATTTTGATCTGTAAAATATAGGTAGGGGGGGGGTGGTACCCCATGAGGCCATATTTTATGTTTGTATTCATGAAATATGTGGAAAATATTAGAAAAAAATTAGCTTTTGGGGGGGGCTGCCCCTGACATATATGCCACTGTGTAGACCCATGTTTGTAGGATAATACATTTTTTTGTTGCATCTTACTGCTTACTTTATGGCAATATGGCTTTGTTTGTTATTGTTATTGCTATATAGCTTTAAAATTCCCGCCTCCCTGCTTAATAAGTTTGACTTAAGCCCTGTTCTGACTGCATCAAACCCATGTCACTATATCCGATGATGGCACTTGGAATGAGATGGTTGCATGCATTTTAGAGAAACTTTCATAGTGACAAACCAGCTTTACAGCCCTAACTATAAACTCAACTTTACTGTATCAATTTGATCATGGCACATACCTGTTCTTTTCTGGGGAGAAAGAGATGTGTCAATATGGAACTGAAACAGTATCCTTGAGTTTTATAAATAGCATTTTTTATTGCCTAATACCCTGTTCGGACTGTGCAACTTTTCCATGCATGCAACTTTTGTGTCCTCTCTCTCACTCAGATGATGTTAGTTAAAGAGATACAGACAGAACAAACAAGTTGCATGCTTTGTTTGGAAATGAATGAAAATTTGTTTTATTTTTAAGTAAAACAAACACTGTTTTTTAATTTTGCAAAGGCAGCTTTGTGTTCCCCTTAGATAGTACTAACCAAGTGGTAACAGCTAACCTGTAATTTGTACTGTTTTGCCAATAATACCATGTAAATCTTGGGCTAATGTCAAGAAATCTGTAATGCAATAAGCCATGGGCGCAGCCAGGGGGGGGGCCCCAAACCTAAGATTTTTTTTATATATTTTCCACATATTTCATGAATAAACACAAAAAATAGCATGAAATACAACATCATGAAGCCTCGCCCCCCCCCAGACATATTCCTGGGTGCGCCACTGCATAAGCTGTAAAATAATATTTTATTCTGCATAATTACCGGACAATGTCAAAGCTAAATTTGTATTCAGGGTAGTAATGCTATGTTTTTTGAACAGGTGTCAATTGGAGCTTCAGCAGTCATGTTTTTTAAGGTGGTTTATAAAGTTTCACTTAGTTTTATTTTAATAAATCTAAATTTTTTAACAATCTTAGTGGAAAGTTTGGTTTGGTGAAGTCAAAAAATAATAATAATTTCTTATGGTAGTGATAGTAGTAATTATTTCTTTTTCGCAATTTTTACTGTAAAATCTTTTAAAATAAAAATTTTACAAAGTTTTTTTTTGTTTTATTTATTTTTATTTAATTATTTTGGACAGTTTTGTTTTCTTTCTAACATAAAAATTTTTTGTGGTCCCCCAAAAGAGGATTCTATTCACAAACAATATTTTATAGCTTGTGAAAAAAGAAAACAACTAAATAATTTTTTTTACATGTCAATTGTAATGTCAAAAAATGTTTTTTTTTCACTTGTTGACACATGTAAAAAAAATATATTTTTTTAAAACTTTTGAATATGGTGGGGGGTGTGACTGTTCTATCTGAGAAAGGTAGTTGTTATTTTGTCTGCAAATTCTATTGGATGTCAAAACTTCAGAAATCTTTAAACTAGAACAGGTCATTATTCACATAACTTATATTATCATGGCATTTTTCTAAGTAAGGCCTGGTTTACCCAAAAACTTAATGCACAATGAACAAACTCATTGTTTAATTTTAATATATCTGTTTCCATCTCCTTAGTATTGTAGACATAAAGTATAAACACTAAATCTTTCCATTGTGCATTATGTTATGGGTAAATTAGGCATAAAATAGAAAGTTCACATTACTTTGTTAAGTAATCTTATCTATAGTTTGACTAATGGTATCCGACCCTCGGAACCGAAATCAAAAAATATATTTTTATACAAAACATAAAGCCCAATTGTGTAAAATTCTAAACTATACAATATCAGGACATCCACAAAATCATATAAATTCATAAAATTTGACTTGTGTATTGTGTAAAAACATATTTTTTGATTTCTGTGCTGAGGATCAGATACAATAAGTCAAACTTTATATACAAGTGGCCCATTTTGTCTTATTTTTATTACATATAATAGTGAGTTCATATTGCTCCAATGAAAGCTCCTAATTGTATTGTATTTAACATTTGGGGATATATTGTGCCTATATTACCTAATGAGTTTGACTACATTCTTGAAATATGTAATGCTCAAGGGGGAGAGGATTTAGCCTTGCATTATATTCAATGTGCTTGTTTTTTAATGGGGGAAGCAGGCATATTTTTGTCAACCGCTACAAAAAACTGCAGACTACAACAAAAAAATAAATAGGATTTGTATTATAGCACTAGTGCAATATTGAAACATTATTCGTAATGCATGTAAGCCAAAATGGGTTATATAGGGTGTTATAAAATTCAATAAAATATTTTTAAAGATAATTTCCTAGAGTGATTTCAAGACAAAAAGTTTATATAAACAAAGGTCTACAAACACTTAGTAGTAGAGATACAGGGTGTTTAAATTTACTTTTTTTATATAGCTTTTACAGTTTTTGTGATATTTAGCTCAAATTTGGCTCGTATATTTACTTATAGGCACTACAAGTTAAGGCATGTCAAATAGGTTTTAATTAATTTGTTTATTTTGATATACTCGCCATACCATACTGGAGCATTTTTTATTTTATGATAGCAGCCTTTGGTGCAACAGCGATTTTCTCTAAAATGGTTAAAGATGCAAAAAAATTTCAGAAAAACAAAAAAGTTTGCAAATGAAACAAAGATTTTATTTCTTGTTTTAAAATCCCTACTTCTCCCTACCAGTGGCTTAAAACAAAAAAATTCTGGGGGAAAAGGCGACATGACCCCTGAAAAAGGGTCACTCTGTACATGTTTACTATTATTTGGCATGTCTAAAAGTGTAGTGCCTATAGCTTAATATGCCAAATTTGAACTAAAGATCTCGAAAAGTACAAGAGCTATAAAAAACTAAATAAAAGAAACTTTAAAACAAGGCATTTAAGGTTATATAAAAATTTTGCCTTGAAACCACTTAAGGAATTCAACACTAAAATTATGTTATTGAATTATGAAACACCCTGTATAATGTGTATTTTATAAAAACTTATTTCAATATGTAAATAAACAGTGGCAGAACTACAATGCAGCAAGGCACAGGGTTGCTGAGAGGCGTATGCTCCATAGAGAGCCCGAAGGGCTGGAGTGATCACACACAGTGATAAGTAAATAATGATTTCAGCGAAATTAAAAAGGTTTAGTTGGTGGGAGCACCTCTGCCCTGCAGAAGGTCTTGCTGTATGGTGGTTCTATCACTGCTTGTCTTGCAATTCATTGCAGGGAGAAAGGCTGATCAATAGCAAAAATTGTGTACAGTTCTTTACATAATCCATATTTTTGTTGGTCCTGTAAGTCCTTCTTGGTCTTAGTTAGGTATAAAGTGATAAAAAAAGACAAAAATTACTAACGAATAATACCAAACCAAAGGTCCTGCCAGGACCTAATTTTTACTGCCTCGGCGCAGGATCTGTCCTGAGAAGGGTTTTAGTTGAGCGAACTGTCTATCCGGAAAAGTGTTTAAGTTCAATAAACTGTGTCTATCACGGAAAGTGTTTTAGTTTACTATCTGCTCAACACTGAAATAACAATATCACAGTTCATATAAATGTATCTTTAGCAGTAAAAAAGCTGGTAAGTACTATAATATGTTTATTAATTAATTTTTAAATATTAATATAATACTGTTCATTGAATATCAGCTGATGATGGTACAAAAAGTTTGTTTTTGTTTAAAATGTATTTTTTCAGAACCATTTCATATAAAGTTTTAATATTTTCCATAAATTTTGTAAAAAAAATATTGTCCACAAAGTTTTACTATTTGACGATACTTTTGTGCAAATTTGATGGAAAAAGAAGCCATGATTTAAATGGGATAGTTCTGAAAAAATACATTTTAACAAAAACAAACGTTTTTCCCATCAACAGCTGATTTTCACTGACCAGCAGATTTATTTTAACAAATATCAGCTCAGCTGGTGTTCTGTGATATCAGCTGATTTATTTTGACAAAAATCAGCTGTGTCCCGACATGTTTGATCTAGACAGAGAGCTATAGTCTTCTCTCTTTCTGGACCGTGTTAAGGTTATTCTCGTGTTACCAACGGTTTAACACGTAGTTTGCATTTCTTCCCTTTGGTGTTCTGTGTGTTGGGCATTGTGCGGTGCGGATCGTGTCTGTTAGTCTCGAAACTTACATTCACAACAACACTAGTTACCACGAAAATGGCGGTTTGGCCGACTACATCGAGGGAGCGAAAAATACCACAGGTATGTGTGTTAGAAGAATCTATGCATGACATTATCCAAAAAGCCTACCTATTGCACAGACCTACAGTCTATAATTGATTACGTGCACACTACCAATCTTAATAATAATTACGTTTATAGATATTATTAGTGATTTTTTTTTCAGATATATCCAATTTGATGCAGCTGAGCGAATAAAAGATTATCAAAGGCCAAACATACTTTGTCTATGTCGATTGCCAAATCCAATCAAATCAAAACATGCTTTATTGTCCAAGACTACAATACTCTTATTGACAAAGCTAATACTTAAATCTAACCTAAAAAAACATAAAGAAGATTTAATAAAAAATATAAAAATAAAATAGAAGAATAAGTAATAAAATGCCTTTTTAGTTGGTAGATATTTAAAATTTAGGTACCAATATTTTACAACAGACTAATCAATAAAAACAAGAAATCAGTCAACAAATTAAATTTAAATTTCTAGTGAAAAATTATTTTTAACAATCCTTATTTTTAATAATGGGCCACATAGTTAAAATACGTAGAAACTCAAAATACTTAGGCCTAAACAGTTTGCAACAAATCACAGAAAATAAAACATAAAAAGTTTAAAACATTAACTACATTAAACAAATTACACAAATTTAGCAGACACTAAGTAGGTAAACTATCTTCCCATAAAACAAATATTTTAAAACATTTATAAAATTGTCATATTAAAAGCTTTTTTTTTAATAGTTGAAAAACAATAACAAATTTTAAAAAAACAATATAAAACAAAAAAAAATAATTCTAAATTTAAAATAAAGTCAAGAAAAAAAGAAACAAAAAAGTACGAAAAAGCGCAGATAATCATTGTAGGAGGTACCTGAGCTAGACACGTTGGACCAATCATGATTTTTGAATTATAAAGAAGCAATATGTAACATACAGTAAAACATATTGAGAATGGTAGAGCTGCAGTCTGGGAGAGGCGACCGGTAAATTTAGAATAGAAATTATACAAAGGATTAAAGAGATATGAGAAGAAAAGGAATAGTAGAAGAAAGAAAGTAGTGACAACCCAAAAGATAAATTGAAAGAAACAAAAAGGAGCAAGAAATACTAATCAAGAAAAATAAAATTTAAAAATAATTTAGGCGAGTATTATGGAGCGTTTTCACTCTATTTAATTATTTTAGAATATTATTTATTTTTATTTTTTGTTTCTTACTTTTACCTTTTTTCTGGGTTGTACTATTTGTGAATTTTACAATTAAATTATTCTCAAAATAGGGTTTTTTGGGTCTTTAGTTTATAAGATATATAAAAAAAATATACTTTACAAAATAGGTGTTGCTGCTAGTGCCTATTTCATTAATTAATAATTACATACTAAAATTACGCGATTTGTCTTGACCCCTTGATTCCATTCCCGGAATACCTACTTATTACTTCCTTTTTAACCGATCCTGTAGAAACATTCCTTTTTTACCTATAAAGGAGCAAAAAACAGCGATACGAATCGAGGCGTGATTTTCGACGGAGGATATACGCTTTTCTCGCCGGTGCATATTCACAAATTTTTACGTTATTTACCTACTATTTTATGCGGGCTCGCGAGCCGGGTTTGTGCCTATTACTTAGACAATTTGGATTATCTACGTACCCTTGTACACTCCAAAACCGGTAAGTCAAGACAAATTCGTTTCATTACTGTTTCGGTTTCGCAAAAAACCCTCTAATTTTTATTATTTTTTCAGAACATTTTATTTTTGTACTCATATTTTGGGTTACAATTAGGTATAATTGGGTTGTAGTTTTACTCAATAGGTTAAGTTAAATTTAAGGCTTACAAACTAGCTACAAACTATCAATTTGGCATTTAAATTCCAAACGCATTTAATAATATATTTCTAATTTTAATTCAATCCTCATATTACTACCGCCCTCTGCATATTTTAATTTAAATCGCGTTTTTATTCTTTTTAATAAAATTAGAATTCTAAATTCTTTTTATCAGAAGTGATGCGATTTTCCTATAGACGGCAAAGAAACACGCCGCAAAAACAAGACAGAACCTAAAAAGAACTGTCGCCATTCACAAACGCTCTCGATCGGAATATTTTGAACGATCAACGATTTTATAAAAAATGGTGAACTCTAAAAACCATTAAATTCCTCTAAAACTCCAAACATTGAAACTCGGGAGTGCTGGACCGCTATAGAAGACTTCTGGCGAATCTGGTGCACCAGTTGGAAGAGATCAAGACATCACCGGTAAGTCCCTCTCCTATAAGATCGCATCATTAATATTTTTCTATTATTTCGCTCTTAAATAATCATTATATTCCAATATTATTATTTTTTTTTTGTTTGAAGTTCCCCTCGTGGAGCATTTTTTCCACACTTAAAACCTTTAAATTTTGATCAATAAAATATCTCTTTTTCTCAAGAAATTTGTTTATTCATTCAAAAATCAAATTTAACCCGACCGGTTTCGAACCTAAGTTCATTTTCAAGGGTTTTCATCAACAAATTTTGCAGGTTCCATATAACTAATTATGACGTTTTACCATCCCACATTTTTAGAAAACTGGGATGGTAAAACGTCATAATTAACAATTTAAAAACTTTTTAAAAAAACTTATTTGCTAGTCCTAGTAGTTACTATCATAACCTATTCCAGGATATTATTTTTGTCTCAATTAAATTTCACTTCAGAAAGGTAGGATTTCGCGTGCGTTCGTATACCCTTCAAATGAAAGCGGAGGACTTGTTTAAATACAGTCCACTAGGTAATCCAATTTTTTGAGCTATCGTAGGGAGACATATTTTTGGTCCTTCGAGCCGGTTTTGATTTTAAAATTTGAAATTAAAAAATCATCCTTTCTAAAGTGAAACGCAGGTATTATTGGTAATAACATGAGGACTGTTTTTTACAAGAATTTTTAAATTTTAAAATAAAAAAATCTATATTTATTTACTGCTCGTGTAGTAGGTAACGCCATATCATGTTTTTTTATATAAAATCCTTGGTCTCGACAGTCTAACAAAAAAGGTTTATTCGGTTGTTTTGGATCACTGATCTGAGGTCACCTCGCTATAAAAATAAACGCATATATTTTCAGGAAATCTTTCAGTGGTATACTGAAAAAATGACTACGTTTATATCGCTTCTATAACTGTTTTAAAAAATTATAAAAATATTTTTAATTTTCGCTTTTAAAATAGCTTTGATTTACAGTTTAATTTTAATAAACACTTTTAATATTCGCTTTTAATATACGCTTGTATTATAATACAAAATGGCAGCTGAGAAAATCAAGAAAATTCTCTCTCTCTAAAAAAGTCTTTCGAGATATGGAGGAATCCAATGTTAATGAAATTTTAGCAGTAGCCCTAGAAGCTAAAACTGACGCCACAAAACGCAATACTATTAAAATTCGCTTTGAAGAACTACGCGCGGAGTTTTCAAAAAAACACTCTACTTTGCTAAATGAAATTTTTGCTGATAAAAATGAAGTCGAATCAGCTAGGAAAAAACTTCACGATTCCTCATCATCATATTGAACGCCCTGAAAGCTTATCAACTAAGCTTCGAGTGGTTTTTAATGCGAGTACAGTTATGTAATCAAATAACCAAAACCTCTCTGATACTCTTTATGATGGTCCTAAATTGCAAAAGGACATTTGCAGCATTTTACTTAATTTTCGATTACACGAAGTAGCTCTTTGTTGCGACTTTTCTAAAATGTTTCGTGGAATCTTAATTGCAGCTCAGCATCAGGATTATCAAAGAATCCTGTGGCGTTCTAATAACCCTAAACCTATTCGCGATTATCGTCTAACAACTGTGACATACGGTACTACCCCCGCTCCTTATTTAGCTCATAAAGTTTTACAGCAATTGGCTGAAGATGAAAAACAAAATTTTCCTCGCGCTTCTCAATTCTTAATTTTGTCGATGACTTTGTAACTGGCGCTAGCTCTGTACAAGAAGCTATTTCGCTTCAAAAAGAGCTATCTTGTTTGCTTAACTCTGGAGGCTTTAAGCTTCATAAATGGGCTAGTAATAACAAAAAAGTTTTAGAACACTTGTCTGAACCCGATATAAACCCAACCGCGCTTTCTTTAGATACGGACGAGACCACTAAAATTTTAGGTCTTAAATGGCAGCCTTGTTCTGATTATTTTTCTTACTCGGTAGAACCCTTGAGTCGCGAATGTACCAAACGCAATATACTTTCTGAAATTTTTAAAATATATGACCCTTTATGTTGGCTCGCGCCAGTAACCATTTTAATAATTTCTAATTCAAGAATTTTGGAAACTTAAATTAGACTGGGATTCCGAAGCACCTGTTGAAATTATTCGACTTTGGAAACGTTATAAATCGGAACTACCCTTACTCAAAGATTTTCGCTTGCCTAGCTTTATAAATATTTTATCTGGTAATGCACGCATTGAAATAATCGCATTTTCGGACGCTAGTAATAAAGCTTATGCCGTTATTTACAAAAATAAAATATCAGTTTACTTTTTAGGCTCTAAAACTAGAATTACTCCTCTCAAATTTACAAGTATTGCAAGACTTGAATTAGCCGCTTGTAATTTTTTAGCTGATTTAGTTCATTTTGTTTTAACCACTTTTGAGTCCCGCTTGAAAATACATCAAGTTTTTGCTTTTAATGACTCACAAGTAGCACTTTCTTGGAGAAGAGCGCACCCTTCTAGGTGGAAAACGTTCGTTTAAAATCTTGTTACAAAAATTCAAGATAAAGTACCACCAATAATTGGTCATACAACTCAACGTCACAAAACCCCGCAGATGTTGCTTCAAGAGGAGTTTATCCCAGTGAATTAATTAATCACAATTAATTTTTTAACGGCCCTGATTTTTTGAGACAATCTTATGAATACTGGCCAAAAGACTGTGAACTAAATGACTCTCCTAAAATCATTGCCTAATTTAACTTTAATTGCAACGCAAAATACAGCTCCTAATTTTTTGGACACGCTTTTAATGGAAAAATCTAATATTTCTAAAATGTGTAGAGTTTAAGCCTATATTTTACGCTTTTTAAATAAAAAATTTTTCTTAAAACCGTCTAATTTAAAAATTAATGAAGATTTTCTGACATTTGTTGAAATAACAAACGCAATTCATTTACTCATAAAAAATGAACAGTCAAATCAACTAAATAAATCAATGCAAAAATTAAATTTATTTTTAGATCCTCACGATTTAATCAGAGCAGGGGCAGATTGCATCACTCCTCTCTGCAATATGACAAGAAACAGCAAATTTTATTACCACGCAAGAGTGGTGAGAGAGAGAACATTTCCATATAAAATATCTTCATGCAGGAGTGTGGACGGTACATTTTTTGCTTAGTCAATTGTACTGGATCATTGCCACTGTTCGATCTAGGCGTAATTCAAAGAACCGTAAATTATTTCCAATAGGATTTACCTATTGGTTTGCTGGAATGATATAAAAGTTTAGGAATAAACTATGTCGGACGCACAAGAATGCTGGCACTTACCGCTTAATCTCGTTCGAGCTGTTCTTGGTTGGCCAACCCTTCGATGTTCTTGTAGCCCGTTTTCCAGCTTGCATACACTAGTGAAAATATGTCGAAAGACAGTAATTAAATTTTAATTATAAGTACAAGAAAATTGTTGGCAGCATGCCGGTATCGCAGATTTGACCCAAGTGTCATTTTTCGTCGTCACAGGTATGGGGCGCGCAGGTGCCGGGGCCGACCTGTGCGTCATGATTTCACGCGCTTATTTGAATTTTAAAAACTACGAATATTTTACGGTACTTTGAAAGCAGCCGAAAACGATTAATTAAAACTAAAAATTATAAATAAGAAAAAAAATGCAGAACGTCAGTTTCCGACATTCCACTCGCCAAAAACATAATAGGTTTTTTCTAACGTAATTAAAAATACCGAAAACGATTAGACCGCTAAAATCCCGAGTCTAATGAAAAGAAAGAAATTAATAACTAATTCTAAACTAAGAGCAAGAGGTTCGACCTATTGCTCAGGCAAAGGACATACTTTTACTACGGGACGCTGTAAGGTGCCAAATTGAGTTTTGACAGTTACAACGCGAACGATTCCATCTTCACCCGGATGGACGCGCATTACACGACCGAGAACCCACTCTCGGGGTGGTTTTTGTTCATTTTTAATAACGACGAGTTTGTTTTCTGTAATGTTTGGTGTCGATTTGGTCCATTTGCACCGCAATTGCAGAGTATGCAAATATTCCTGACTCCAACGTGTCCAGAAATGAGACTGCATTTGCTGCAGAAGTTGCCAACGATTGAGTCGATTTTGAGGAATCTCGGTAAGGTCAGGTTCAGGGAATGACGTAAGAGGTTCTGTTGTCAAGAAATGACCTGGGGTCAAAGGAGTGAGATCATTTGGATCCTCGCTAATGCTACACAGAGGTCTTGAGTTTAACAAGCTTTCAATACCTGTAAGTACGGTGTAGAACTCTTCGTAAGTCAAAAGCTGATCGCCAAGGACTCTATAAAGATGTGTTTTGACTGCCTTGACTCCGGCCTCACTCAATCCATTAAAATGAGTGGCGCCTGGAGGGCTGAAATGCCATTTTATACACAATTTCGTTGCAGCAGTTTCCGCAAGAGATAAAAGCTCAGTGAAAGCTCCTTTGTAGTTGGTTCCCTGATCAGAAAAAACTTGAGAGACTCGGCCTCTACGCGCGATAAAGCGGCGAAAGCTTGCCAAGAAAGCTTCTGTGGAAAGATCAGAGGCGAGCTCTAAGTGTATGGCCTTTGTGGATACACAAACAAAGAGGGATATATAAGCCTTTGTACAGACTTGAGCACCTCGCTGTCTCTTTGCCGCCAAAATTTTGAAAGGGCCCGCATAGTCAAGAGCAACTTGAGGAAATGCTTTCAATTGAGAAATGCGGTATTTTGGTAAGTCGGCCATGACTGGTAGATACGAATGAGGTTATGAACGGAAACATTTTATGCCAGAAGACACGCATCGATAGATCGCGCTTCTGGGAGATAGTATTTAAAAGGTTTGGACAATAAGGTTGTCTTGAGACCTGGATGAAAATGATCAATGTGATACTGCTCTATAATAAGTTCAGTGAGTCTGTGCTTTTGAGGCAGCAGGATAGGATGCTTAGCATCAAAGCAGATATTGGTAGATTTTCTTAAGCGCCCTCCCACTCTCAGGATTCCTGATTCATCTATGAAGGGAGCTAGTTTTCTGAAAGATTTAGGGAGTGTGTCATTCTGTTGTCATATTCGAAGTATCTCAGAAAAACTATCCTTCTGGACCATTTTCACAATGATCATAAGTGTATGATGCATTTCAGAAGGAGAGATAACTTGCGACTCAAATACTTTTCGTTTAAAATAGAAATCTAAAAATCTAGAATAGTATGCAAAAAAGCGTTGAATTTTTCTCAAAGATGAAAATCTTGTGTTAAGACTAAGCATGGAGCTTTAACAGCATTATGAAGCATGAAGGCTTTTCTTCAGCCGAAGCTTCGGGAAGCTTATCCAAGATGATAGCTGGTTGGTCTGGCCAGCTGCTGTAATCTTGAACTAGAAATTCGGAAACATGCCACCACAGTGGATGTTCGAGTAGCTCTAAAGAAGATACTCCTCTAGAGGCACAATCAGCCGCATTTAACGCTGTAGGTACATATTTCCAGGATTGGATAGGAACAACCTCTTGGATGTGGGCGACCCTGTTGGCCACAAATGTCTTCCGGCGGAGGGGGGAGCTGGTTAGCCAAGCTAGTGCCACTTGCGAGTCTGACCAAGCGTAGACCGCGTCGAATGTAAGTAGGTTACTATAGGAATCTTTGACAAATTGCAAGAGATTGCTTAACAAATAAGCAGAACAAAGCTCTAAGCGTGCCACAAATTAAGTCTTGAGTGGCGCCACCTTTGATTTTGCCATGATGAGACAAGTTTCTATTTTTCCTATATGAGTAGTGAAACGAAAATATATACAACAACCATACCCTATGGTACTGGCGTCGCAAAAAGCATGAATTTCTAATCGTGAATATTTATAAGAAATGATTAGGCGTGGTAGCTGTATTTTAGAAATTGAGGGTAGCTCTTGTTTAAAGCGTTCCCAAATATCTACAATAACTTCAGGAGCTATTTCATCCCAATCTCGCTTGGAGATGAAGATTTGTTGCAAAATGTGTTTTGCAAGCAGAACAACAGGAGAAAGGTAACCCTGAACATCAAAGATGTATGCTCGCAATTAGAAAAACGATAACTGCAGTGGACTGTATATATTTTAATTAAAGAGCGAACAAACATAAATATATTGATACGAAATCACGAAATAATCAAAGGTCTATAGGTTAAATGCTGTTAACACACAACGGAAATCAGAAACAAAGCACTCACCAGTTTGCAGTCAATTTCTCCACGTTCCAGGGGCCCCTTTCTGGATCTAATGATGGCACCACGTAGCTGAAGGGCTGAAGTTTCTAGTTCTATGTTCAGTACACCAAAATCGAGCACTTTCAAGTGTTGAAAATTGTAAAAGTTGGAGAAAGAAATTAACACGCCATTTTCTCGAGGCGGTAGAAAAGGATCTCACTGATTGTTGGTGCGCATGTCGAAATGCGCGAAAATGTACTCTGTCCGTCATTCAATTATGTGGTTTTAAAATTAAAAACAACCGCGAAATTTAGCGGGAGCTAACATAACTGCCCTCCAAAACACACAATTTTAGAATCTCAACCGGACAGATGTAGATATAAGAAAAATGATCGACCGATAAATATAAATGAATGAAAATAGATAAGTATCGTAAGTTTATTTAGAGATAACGAAACCCGAAAAAGGCAAAACAAACAAAAATTCAAAAAAAATAAAAATAAAGAAAACCTATTGTAATACCCGGTAACAGGTAGAAAAATGAAAATTAGTTTTAATTCGGCAAGAGGCACAGTTTTACAACTGGCCGCTTGTAAACACCGGTAGCCGTTCGTACCGTCGCAACACGCACTTGACCGTCTCCGCCGGGATGCAGTTCGATGACCTGACCGACTGGCCATTTCAAAGGTGATTGGATGTGATCACTCGTTATGATAACCAAATCATTTAATTTGATATTTGGGGACGAATCAGCCCACTTGTGTCGCTGTTGTAGCGTATGCTCTACAGAATACCGTTTCCAAAAATCATTATGTAGTTTTTGGATTAGTTGCCATCTCGAGAGCCGATTTAGGGGAACCTCGGACAAATCTGACTCCGGAATTTCTGAATTAAGGGGTTCAAGGGTGAAAAAATGCCCAGGGGTAAGAGGTTGAAAATCGTGTGGGTCTGAAGAGGCAGGAGATAAAGAGCGACTATTAAGTACAGCTTCTATGCGACATGTAAGAGTGGACATTTCCATGATGGACAACTTCTGGTCGCCGACAACTCGAACAAAGTGAGTTTTAAAACTTTTGACGCCAGCTTCTGCCAGGCCATTGAAATGTGGACTGAGAGGAGGTCCCAGATGCCAACGAATAGAAAGTCTGGTGGACGCACTTCTTGCGTAATCAAGTAATTGGTTACGAAACCCTATAAAATTACTGCCCTGATCTGACCAGCATTGCGTCACGCTTCCACGTCTGGAAATGAATCGATGGAATGCACCTACAAACCCTTCGGTGGACAGTTCCATGGTTAATTCCAAATGCACGCAATGTGTGGCCGTACAGACAAACACACAGACATACGATTTGAAAGCTTTACAACCAGGGTAACGATGAGGAATCACAAAGAAAGGTCCACAAAAGTCGATAGCTACACTCGAAAAAGGTTTAAGTTGATTGATTCGATGAGCGGGAAGTGAACTCATTATGGGCGGTCTATAGGGTTTAGGGTTGATTCTAAAACATTGCAAGCACTTGGATATGGTTCTTTGAATTGCCCGTCTGGCAGATAATATCCAAAATTACTGTAAAAGCAGATTATGTAATGTTTTAAACCCAGGATGAAGGTATTGTCGATGAGTGGACTCGATAAGAAGAGTAGTTAAACGATGGTTACTCGAAAGTAAGACGGGGTGTTTTGCAGAATAAGACAAAAGGTCAGATTTTTGTAATCTGCCACCGACTCTAATGATATTATTTTCATCAAGAGAAGGTAAAAGTTTTCGAAAAGGTTTCGGTATTGGTTTATCCTTAGATAACGCGGAAAAAAGCTCAGAAAAACAAGAACCTTGAACGCGTTTGATAAGAAGGTATAATGAACTTTGCATCTCACCGGTGGTAGGAAAAACAATATTTTCAAAAATAATATTTTGGTCCGGTGGATTAGTGGGTTTTTGATAGGAATGGTTTTGAAAAAGGTTAACTATTCGAAGGACATAACAAATGATACGTTGAATTTTTGATATAGATGAATATTTGATAAGAAGCTGATCTAAGAAGTTAACGTCAATTATCGCATTGCAACAGACATTTGGCTTTTCCTTCAGATTAATATCTCCGAAATCAATCGACATTTTTGATTTATGAAAATCGGGCCATTCGTTTTTGGGAGACCACAAAAACCACGATGCGTTCCACTACATGTCATGTGAAATGAGCTGTGAGGGGGTGGCCCCTCGTGACGCAATATCGGCTGCATTTAAAGCAGAAGGAATGTAGCGCCATGAGTTTGAGGGAATGATTTCTTGGATTCTACTGACTCGATTTCCAACAAAGGTTTGCCAGCGATTAGGAGGGGATGAAAGCCAGTGCAATGCGACTTGCGAATCGTAGAAAGTAACGATATTTGTAAAAGTTATTTTTCCTTCATAGCTAGATAAAACGAAGTCAATTAATTCGCTTAAAAGAAATGCGCCTAGGAGTTCTAGCCTAGCCAAAGTTTGTGACTTTATAGGCGCGACCCTAGATTTTGCAGATATGAGAGAAACAGATATATTGTTTTCCTCTTCTACACGAAAATATACGACGTCTGCGTAGCCTCGAATTGAAGCGTCACAGAAGCCGATGATTTGACAGGTATTGATTTTTGACAGTTTGATTTGTCGGGGTATTTGAAAATTGGAAAGAAGCGGGAATTCAGAACGAAGTTTGTTCCAAGAGTCGATGATAGAAGAATCTGGTTCTTCGTCCCAGCCTATTTTCGATATCCACAACTGTTGCAAAATAAATTTTGCTTGTAGCAACAAGGGACAAAGAAAACATAAGGGATCGAAGATTGTTCCTATGATAGATAAAATAGAACGTTTAGTTGGGGGTTTTTTCTTCGTTCGACATTAATAAGAAAAATGTCGTTTTTTGGATGCCATTGAAGTCCTAAAACTTTGATAAAGTGTGGTTCCTCCTTGTCAAAAGAGAGAGGCATTTGACGATCGGATTCTGGCAATGTTGCCAATAACTCAGGACAATTGCTTGCCCATTTTTTAAGTTCAAATCCTCCCGACTTTAACAAATCATTGAGTTCCATCTGTAGGGAAATGGCTTCAGAAAGCGAAGGGCTAGTTCCCAAGATATCGTCGATGTAAATTGACGTTTTTAGAACAGTACTAGCCATAGGAAAACGTTCCTTTTCTCTCTCTGTCAGCTCATTTAAGGTACGCATGGCTAGAAAAGGTAAGCATGTCATGCCAAAAGTGACAGTAGAAAGTTCCCACACTGAAAGTGGGTCCTGTGGAGAAAACCTCCAAAATATCCTTTGATAAGGACGGTGATAAGGAGTGATAAGGACTTGACGGAACATCTGTTTGATATCAGCAATGTAGGCAATAGGATTAAGACGAAACGTAAGGAGTAAAGAAGCAATATCCTTTTGAAGTTTGGGTCCAGATAACAACGTGTCATTGAGACTAATATTCTTTGGGGTGACTGCCGAACAATCCCAGACTACCCTTAATTTTGTACTTAAGCTTTCCGGCCTTAGTACGCAATGATGTGCCAAAAAACATGATACGTCGACTTTTGGTTGACTAGGTAAAACTAGACTCATATGATTAGAATCGATATAGTCTTTCATGAAACTAGAATAGGCAGTGTACAGATCAGGATTTTTGAATAATCTATTTTCTAAAAGTAAAAATCTACGATAAGCTTGCGGATAAGTATTTCCTAGGTCAGGGTTTATTTTATCTTTAAACGGAAGATCTACCATGAATCTACCGCTCGGTTGTCGTACGACACTCGCAGTAAAAATTGATTCCGCTTGTTTTTCTTCCTTTGATAAGATTTGTTTTTGAGTCAAATGTTCGATTTCCCAAAAGCTAGGGATAATGACCTCTAAAGGAGGTGAATGACTCGTTAAAAAACAACTGGTTCGTTCCGTAAGACTTCCTACTTCGTCCACTTTTCCCATGACGACCCAGCCAAAGATGGTTTCAAGGGCTGAAGGTTGCCCTATTTGTCCAAGAACCCTGCCCTCCTTGAATATCTGCGCGAATAGCTCGCAACTAATAACTAGGTCCACAGGTCTAGATTTGAAATAAGATGGGTCGGCAAGTTTAAGGTTTTCCAAGTATTTCCACTGATTATCGTTCAAAGTGAATGTAGGCGTATTGGAACATAGTTGTGGAACAACAATTGCTTCGAAATTAAGTAAAGGATTGACCTGTCCTTGTGGCTTAATGTGACATTGAACGAGCCCTTTGGAAGTAAGAAAAGACATTTGATTTAATCCGAATATTTCAGTAATCTAGGAAGATTAAGACGCTGAATACACTTTTCACTGATGAATCCTGTCTGTGATCCAGAATCAAGCAGTGCCCTTACAGGTTGAAAATTTCCGCAACAGTCCATAACATCTATTATGGCGGTGCATAAAAGAAAGGTACCTGAAGGTCCTGAGGTATTTAATGACACATGAAGATTATTGACAGGTGGTGTGTGAATGACAGGACTAGTATCTTGGCTTCCAGACTCTTTATTAGTTTCTAAGATATGAGTTAAAGTGTGGTGCCTTTTACTATTGCAATTCCTGCATGAATATTTTGATTTGCTCGTGTCTACCCCATGCGAGGGATGAAAACACGCTAGACATAATTTTTTCTGCTTGACGAAAGATAGGCGCTCGATAGGCTTGACGAAAGATAGGCGCTCGAGAGGTCAAGAAATGTTTGACATTTCGAAAGCACGTGACCTTGATTACACCGGAAACATTTTATTCCCGTACTTGAATTAGTTGAGGTGCCAGCCAGTCCTATAAAAGGCGAATTGGATGATTTATAGGTAGGCTTTTGCCCAAACTGATTTTGCATAGAATTTCAATTTTGATAGGTAGGCTTTTGCCCAAACTGATTTTGCATAGAATTTGATTTTTGATAGGTAGGCACCTTTTTGGGTGCTGTTGATTGAGGAAGTGATTCCAAAACTTTACATCTTTTTTCTAGAAATTGAAAAAATGACTGAAAAGTGGGAATTTCGGTATTAGTATTGGTGTGACTCATTTCGAAATTTGAACGCGTCGGAAAATTCAATTTTTCTAACAAAATGAAAAAAATAATAAAGTCCCAACTGTCAACGTCAAAGCTAAGTGATTTTAAAATTTCTAGGGATTCTGAAAAGGTGTCAATTAAATTACGCAAATCTTTAGCTGACTCGTTTTTTAAGGTAGAGTTCATAATTGTGCTTAAAGCATCATTTGCGAGGTCTCGCTTGTTTGGATATCTATTGACTATTTTGTCGTAAGCAATTTTATAATTTTGATCAGATAAGCTGATCCCTGATATCAATTTTAAAGGCTCATCCTCGAGATATGAAAATAAATATTGAAGTTTTTGAACGTTACTTAGACTTTGATTTTGATCTATAATGTTATTAAAAAGATCGAAAAAGCTTGGCCATAATTTTTTATCACCTCGAAATATGGGAATACCTAACTCTTTGAGTTTTGGAGTTTCAGATTCGTTTTGTCGAACATATGATCCAGAAAAGGATGGGGCCTCAACCGGAAATATTTCTTTACACGCATAAAAATATTTACGAGCTTCTGAAAGGATCGCATCCTGCGTTTTAAACTCCTCGTCGTCCGAGTTGTCTATCAACATAATGACATCATTATGTGCCAACATGCATTTATCGAAGGTTTCATCCAAATCAAAATACCTCACTTGAAACTCGTTTCTCGCTTTTGCGTCCGTTGCCGCGGTTTGTGAAAACACATAACACTCGGTGATCGCAGATAAAAAACCCTTGCGTTTTTGCACGGCTTTTTTGATAGACATGATTTTACCTTTGAAATGACGAAATTCTCGGTAAATATACAATTAACGCTAAATTAATGCTTCTGAAATAGAAAAATGACGAATTGTCGAAAATATGCACTAATTTATCGCAATTGATGAAAATTGTTTTAAATATCGAAATGATATGGAACACATCTAATCACAGAAATGTCGGTAAATATACAATTAACGCTAAATAAATGGCTGCTTTATTAATACCGTCGTATGGAGTAAATTTAAATAACTCGGGTCGAAGGAACACTTTTATGTATGCCCGCAATTAGAAAAACGATAACTGCAGTGGACTGTTTATATTTTAATTAATGAAGCGCGAACAAACATTAATATATTGATACGAAATCACGAAATAATCAAAGGTCTATAGGTTAAATGCTGTTACCAGACAACGGAAATCAGAAACAAAGCACTCACCAGTTTGCAGCCAATTTCTCCACGTTCCAGGGGCCCCTTTCTGGATCTAATGATGGCACCACGTAGCTGAAGGGCTGAAGTTTCTAGTTCTATGCTTCAGTACACCAAAATCGAACACTTTCAAGTATAGAAAATTGTAAAAGTTGGAGAAATAAATTAACACGCCATTTTCTCGAGGCGGTAGGAAAGGATCTCACTGATTGTTGGTGCGCATATCGAAATGCGCGAAAATGTACTCTGTCCTTCATCCAATTGTGTGGTTTTAAAATTAAAAACAACCGCGAAATTTAGCGGGAGCTAACAAAAGATTCTAGCAATTTGAGATAGCACATTTATTTTAGTACAAATAGCTTCAATAGGAGTACAAGAGTAAGTGAAACAATCAAGTGTAGAATTCCACTGAAGACCCAGGACTTTTATGTAGTCCGGCCCTCGGTATCAAAACTTATTTTCTTGTGAGAGCTTGGTACGGAAGCAAGATGAGCTAGGTGGTTACTAGCCCATTTCCGAAGTTCAAAGTTTCCCTTTTTTAATAAGGAAATAAGTTCTGCTTGTAAATGAAGTGCTGAGGCGACAGAATCGGCGCCGCTCAAATAATCATCCACATATACGGACTCTTGAAGTACTTGGGATGCAAGGGGGTGGTTCTCCCTTTCAAGGGTAGCTAATTCTTTAATAGTTCGTGAGGCTAAGTAGGGTGCAGAAGAAACACCAAAAGTGACTCGATCTAGAGTGTACTCTTTAATTTCCTCAGCCTTAGAAAAACGCCAAAGGAATCTCTGATAGTTCCTATGTTCAGGAGTTATAATAATTTGATTATACATTAGACGAATGTCTGAAATAAAACAAACTGGATATGTTCTAAATTTTAATAAAATTGCAGATAAATCTTGATGCAGTTTGCGACCAGGAAAGAGTGTTTCGTTAAGGCTGACGCCCTTAGACCCTTTTGCACTGGCGTCCCAGACTACCCGTACTGATAAGGTAGAACTGGTATCAGATTTTCGAACACAGTGGTGTGGCAAATAAAAAGCTGATTGAGAACAATAATCTGAGCGAGGCACTTCAGAAATGAAGTTCTGCTCGAGATATTCGTTTATAAACTTAGAATATGCAAGGTGCAAATCTGGATTTTTATAAAGCCGAGACTCCAGATAGGTGAAACGCCGAAGGGCTTGTGAAGATGTGTCACCAAAGTCCGGTTGAGGATGTTTGAGTGGAAGTGATACTACAAATCTTCCTTATGATTCTCTAGAAACAGTTTTCTTATATATATTTTCACATTTAATTTCATCAGGAGACAAAACATTGCATAACTTGGGTGGTTGTTCGATTTCCCAGAATTTTTGCAAAATCACATCTACCTGAGGTTCTAGTGAAATATGATAGCTAAGAAGGGGATCACTAAAACTAGATGTAGAAACTTTGCCTTGTAAAATCCAGCTAAAGACTGTCTCTAGTGCAACAGGCTGGTTGTGACTACCGAAGATGCGTCCAGGACCTAGCATGTAGGCTACTAGATCTGCACCTAACAGGAGGTCGATAGAACCAGGTCTGTGTAGTTTACTGTCAGCCATAGATAAGCCTTTGATATATGACAAACTGGAAATGTCAACAGAAGTTCTAGGTTGACATGCAATTACAGAAGGCAATATGATAGCTTCAAATGTAAAGGTTGGCTCAGTTTTATCTTTTGGTCTGATGAGACAATGAGTAATCCCTTTAGCATATGAAGTGACGCCATTGATTCCTTGAATAGAAGCTGAATAATGCTGTCGTTTTAGCCCTAAGCGATTTACACAGGGTTCAGAAATTAAAGTCACCATACTTCCGGAATCAAGAAGTACTCGTACTGTACAAAAATTGCCATGACCATCCTGAATTTCAACCTCTGCTGTGGGTAACAGACAAGTAAACTTGGAGTTGGTCGATGAGCATGTATTCACTGAGTCCGGTTGGGTCGAGTAAGTGCTGCCTTTTGATTGTAGCTGAGTGGCTGGAAAATGTAGCTGAGTAGCTGACTGTGTATGATGCTGATTAGCATGTATAGGTTGCTGCTGTATAGCCGGTTGCATACCTACAGATGATTGGGAAATGCCTGATATAGACTGTAGCTGAGTAGCTGGGAATTGTAGCTGAGTAGCTGAAAACTGATTGTTAGCAGGAAGCTGTTTTTGCCGGTAGTTAAATGTAACTAAATAGCTCTGTGGTGATGAGGATAGCTGAGTAGCTGTGGATACTGGTTGTAGCTGAGAAGCTGTAGCTAAATAGCTAGGTGATGATTGATATGGCTGTGAAGCTGTGGTAATGTTTTGCTGATTACAAACAGGAACATACTGTCTGTTTGATATTAACTGACTGTTATTAGGATATGTAGCTGAAGCTGTAGCTGACCTGATAACATGAACAGTTGAGTGATGAAACTAATTGCAAATTCTGTATCTCATCGAATTAGGACAAGTTGTTTGGCTAGGGTGTAAACGTAAGCAATTCACACATAACTTATGCTGATTCACAAAGTTTAGCCGTTCTTGGGGTGACTTTGACAGAAATAAATGACACCTGAATAACCCATGTGCCGATCGACACAAAAGGCATTTTTGTTTATCACTCTTTGAATCACCAAACTGTGCTGTGTCAGAAACCAAGTTGTGGTAGATACCTGGTGCACTCTTCCTCCCGTACCCTGAAGAGGTGGAATTTTGTGAATAACCCCTGGGCTTGTCTTGAGGAAAAGATTGGGAATACTTGGGTGCAGAAGGCACTGATTCCTGTACTGTTTCAAAAGCTTTGCATTTATTTGTCAGAAAATTTTTAAGATGCTCATATGAAGGCATGTCCACTTTGACATATTCTTGCTCAAACTCTTGTCGAGTTTTCAGATCAAGTCTTTTGTATAACATATTAAATCTTAAAAAACTCCAATCCTCAATTTTAAATTTAAGAGCCTTGAGAGCTAAAAGATTTTCTGAGAAAGTGTCAACGAGATGTCGCATGTCTTTAGAACTAGGGTTAGTTTTTAAACATGGAGCTTCATAAAATGAATTGAAATAAAATGTTGCCAATTTTCTTTTGTTTTGATAACGCTCCTGTAACATGTCATAACAAATATAATAGTTTTCTTCTGAGATAACGACATTTTTAATGAGATTCAGAGGTTCACCTGTCAAACGAGTTAATAAATTAAATCAAAAAGAATGAAAAATAGGTGAACCCTATTTTTCATTCTACGAGTGAACGACAGCGAACCAAGGAAACTTAGTCCATGGCGGGACGAAAACGTCCACCGGTCTATAAGGAAGAAAGACTTTTCGTCACAGTTCAACCAGACCATGCTGTCACCGTCTCCACGGTATCGGTTTGTAACCGAAAACAATGAGTTAATCAAGTATAAAAGGCAACTTCATAGGGGTATAGTCAACCACGTTCGTAGAATGAAAAATAGGGTTCACCTATTTTTCATTCTTTTTGATTTACCTTGTATCTTGTAGTCAGTTTGTTCTACTTTGTGTCAGGCAAGCCACGCTGAGGATGGAAATGCCTTTTTCCGAAACACCGGTGTCCGTGGTTGACTATACCCCTATGAAGTTGCCTTTTATACTTGATGAGTTAATAAATACCTGAATTTTTCAATGTCTGGTATATCTGTATTATGACAGAGACTATTATATAACTGAAAAAATGTAGAAAATGTTTTCAAATCGCCATTCCATTGAGGGACAGAAATATCTAACTTTAGACATGGTCGGTTAACATTTGAAGAAGTGTTCTTGACTTACCAAAGGCGATGGCCCTGGGATCAAGCCTAAATCTGATTTTTTAGAGCAGATTTCCCATAAAGAATTGTCACAAGAAGCCCTGACCTTATCATGCTCCTCAAATTCTGATCATATATGGAGTCTACAAATTCCATACGCGCCAACAGGTTTTGTTTATAAAATGTATCAGCTGTTTTATTGTTAGCATAATCAGTGATTTCTTGCATCTGTGCAAGAGGTATTTTTCGTCGAAGCACTAGTTTCGCGATTTTATCTTTATCTGACATTTTTATTTACTAAAGAAAATAGGTTTTTTAAATAAAAATGTACTTACCGCAAAAATATTTACAACAAACAGGTGGTAAACCGCGCTGCAAATGAACATTTAATATTGTTTATTTAAACAACGTTTTTCCGTACGCGAAACATGAAATTTTCTTTATTTTTAAAAAATTTGAGATTAACCAGTTGTTTTTGTGTGGTTAGAAACACACGACGTCATACGTAGATGTGTTTAATGTTGAGTGCAAATTCACGGGAGATTTGTTTGAGTGGAACTCTCAACCTGCGTTAGACAAGGATAGAATATGATCCGATCTTTTCGAATGACTTTAACGGAATCGAATTAATTTTGCACGTGTTAAGGATGAGTTGGGTGACCTTATGCAAACCCCAAACGATCACACCTAATTATGAATTTAATTTTTAATTAATTTTTATGTGCTGGTTACCTATCACATCTGGTTTGATAGGCCAAAATGTTCGCTCTAGGTGTAATTCAAAGGACCGTAAATTATTTCCAATAGGATTTACCTATTGGTTTGCTGGAATGATATAAAAGTTTAGGAATAAACTATGTAGGACGCACAAGATTGCTGGCACTTACCCCTTAATCTTGTTCGAGCTGTTCTTGGTTGGCCAACCCTTCGATGTTCTTGTAGCCCTTTTTCCAGCTTGCACACACTAGTGAACATATGTCGAAAGACAGTAATTAAATTTTAATTATAAGTACAAGAAAATGGTTGGCAGCATGCCGGTATCGCAGATTTGACCCAAGTGTCATTTTTCGTCGTCACAGGTAGGGGGGCGCGCAGGTGCCGGGGCAGACCTGTGCGTCATGATTTCGCGCGCTTATTTGAATTTTAAAAACTAAGAATATTTTACGGTACTTTGAAAGCAGCCGAAAACGATTAATTAAAACTAAAAATTATAAATAAGAAAAAAAATGCAGAACGTCAGTTTCCGACAGCCGCACAACGCGAAATTGCACATGTTTTATCAAAATGTATAATATGTTTTAAATGCAATCCTAAGTCGGTTCAGCCTATGATGGGTTCATTACCGTTTTTCCGCGTATCTCAGTTGAGAGCATTTTTGCACATCCTTGTTGACTACGGAGGTCCAATAAATATTGTCATGAGTCGACATCGTGGATATCGTACTACGAAGGCTTACATATGTCTGTTTGTTTGCCTAAGTACTAAGTGCATTCATATAGAAATAGCAAGCGATTTGACCGCTGATTGTTTTATTGCTGCGTTTCGCAGATTTGTTGCGCGCCGAAACTACGTATCCGATCTGTATAGTGATAATGCAACTAACTTTTTCTCAGCTAACCGCAAGCTTTTACAGCTCGATTCTACGCGTCCCATTAAATGGCATTTTATCCCGAGTAAAAGTCCAAATTTTGGAGGACTTTGGGAGTCAGGAATCAAGTCAGTTAATAGGACATCAAATATTAACTTTCGAAGAACTATATACTGTAACTTGTCAAATCAAAGCTATTTTAAACTCGCGTCCTCTCACTGAAATTTCTAGCGATACAAATTATATTTCCGCGCTGACCCCAGGTCACTTTTTATCTCTGGAACCGCTAAGTGCCGTTCCTGACGCAAATTTTATTGATATTAAAATAAATCGTCTCACGCGTTGGCAGCTCCTCCAACGTATCCACCAAGATTTTTGAAGACGCTGGCAACAAGAGTATCTCCATACTCTACAACAAAGGAGTAAGTGGTTGGAACCCACTTCAACTCCTGAAGTTGGACGCTTAGTTATAATTAAAAACGATTTATTACCGCCCCTTCAGTGGCAACTCGCCAGAGTGGTTGAAACTATTTCCGGTAAGGATGGGATAAATCGAGTAGCCTCTGTCAAAACCAAAGATAGTTTGTTAAAGAGACCAATCTCTAAACTATGTCCTTTACCTATTGGCCCCTTGGAAAATGCATAGCATTTTCGGCCGCCAGTATGTTTCGGTTTCGCAAAAAACCTCTTTTTATTTTAATCTAATTTTTATTATTTTTTCAGAACATTTTATTTTTATACTCATATTTTGGGTTACAATAAGGCGCTGACTGTGACGTAGGCCACCACCTCGATGACGTCACGAGCACCCCGATACAAAATCGACACAAAATATGATTCTCGAACGTACTGATAGTTTCATTGACTGAAGTCACACATTATCATCCGATTATTTACTGTCTTTTTTTAAAGTAATGTACTAGTAAGGGCGCATAATAATCTAAAACATCCATGACATCAGTTACTGAACAGTGCTTGATTCATTTTATTTACGAAACTCACACATTATCATCCAGCTATTTACTCTCCCTTTTTAATTCAATGTAGTGGGGCAGGCGCACATGAGTCTAAAACAGCCATGGGATTATTTTGGTAAGAAAGTATACGAGAAGTCATATTTATGGGGTTATATTTATTTATTTTGATATAACTGTTTTTTCTTAAATTTTTATAAGAAATACGTTGTGTTTGGCTAATTATCTCATTAAAGGCTGTAAAAGTAATGTAGAAGTTCCTTATGCAGATCATAAAGCAGAGGTAACCTTGACAGTGATTCAGTTTTTGCAGTGATTTTAAATGAGGACCACTCATTGCAAAAAAGACAGGTATATATCATTTTGTGTAACTTTTTATTTTGTGTTGTGCAAATAAAATATGACTTTTTCTACCCCCGGGAAGCTAGCTTGCTGGCCAGTAATAAGAATTGTACAGTCAGACAAACAGTGTTAGGTATTTCCGAGGGGTGAATAGCTACCCCAAAATGTGTACACTGATTGTGAAAATCCACAATATTTTGCTAAGATTATGTAAAGATTGTGAGGGATTGTGAGAAATGTGTACACCGATTGTGAGAGCTGTTCACCTTTCGGGTATTTCATGATGTTTATTTACATGGGCACACCCAGTGGGGGGGCTAGCCTAAACACAAAAAATTGCTTAAAATATAACATCATGAGGCTTCGGGCCCCTCCAAGGCATTTCTGGGTGCGCCACTGATGTTTGTAGTAAAAAATTACTATAAAATCAAAAAAAAAAAGAGTGTCAAAGATATAATTTAAAAATAATCTGGTCTCCAAAGGTCACTCATCGTAAAGCAAGCTTTATAGGTAGCGAAGCCTGACAATGAATTTATATTATTTGGTTATTATTTTTGAAATGTTTTCCTCTGTTCGAATTGGTTGCTGGCTCGTTCTTATTTTAAAAATGTGGTTAAGTCTAAAGATCTATTTAATAATAACAGAGTTTCAAGATAGTTTGAAGCATAACTTTTTATTTTAAAAAACATAAATATATATAGGGTGTTTCAAAATTCAGTATCATAATTTTAATGTTCAATTCCTTAAGTGATTTCAAGACAAAATTTTCATATTGTGCAAACACATATAAACATAGGTCCTCAAAAACCTTATTTTTGAGATACAGGGTGTTAAAGTTTAGTTTTTTATATATTTTCTTGTTTATAGTTTCTTGCAGTTTTTGAGATATTTCAAATTTGGCATGTGTATTAAGCTATAGACACTACACTATCAGACATGCCAAAAAATAGTAAAAATCTACAGAGTGATACTTTTCAGGGCTCATGTCGCCTTGTCCCCAGATTTTTTTCCTTGTAAGCCACTGGTAGGCAGAACCAGGTAGTTAAGACAAGAAATAAAATCCTTGTTTTATTTGCAAACTTTTTTGTTTTCTGCAATTTTTTTGCATCTTTAACTGTTTTAGAGAAAGTTGCTGTTTTACCAAAGGCTGCTATTATAAAATAAAAAATGTGCCTGTATGGCATCACAAGTATATATCAAAATAAAATTAATTAAAACTTATTTGGCATGCCTAATATTGTAGTACCTATAAGTAAATATACCTGCCAAATTTGAGCTAAATATCTTAAAAACTGTAAGAGCTATAAAAACACGAAATTTGAACACTCCGTATCTTGAAAACTAAGCGTTTGTGGACCTATGTTTATACGAACTTTTTGTCTTGAAATCACTCAAGGAAATTAAGATTAAAATTATGTTATTTTTAATTTAATTTAAAACACCCTGTATAGTTTAGACACCTTTGTACTGTGTAAAACAACATCTTTAAAATAAAACTGTGCTGTCAATGTGAAACCGAGGAAAACATGTCAAAAATATTAAACAAAAAATAGAAAATCGTTTCCTATAAAGCTTACCTTTACAATGAGTGTCCTTATCCCAAACTCCCCTGATAGTCTAGCAGAATAAACCAAAACACATGATTTACAGTATTTATGGCAAAAAAAATCATAAAATATTTAAGATAATATTGTTTCACCAAAATTTTTATAAAATTACAAAAGGAGTCTCTAACCTATAATTTAGTACTAATCTGATAAACCCCTCCAGAATAAGCTAAAACACGCGATTTAAATTATACAGGGTGTCCCATAACTTAAGGGCCATAGTGCAGCAGGTGATAGAGGAGGTTATTTACGAGAAAAAAGTTAATATAACATGGGTGTCAACACACATCTTTTAAGATATAGGATGTTTAAAGTTAGAGGAGTGGGGGAAAAAGTGTTTTACAAAAAAAAGAAAATCTGTCATAGCCAGCTGAATACCCGGCTAATTGTTATTCAAAAATGTGATATTCCTTTTATTGATAAAATTACAAGTTAAGGAGATACAGGGCTGTCAAAATAACCTCCAAAAACATAAAAAAAAATAATATTTTGTAAAAAATTTTTTGCTTACCCTTTCTTTTAAAAAATACCAATAAAATTTTATTATTATATCTTGGTAGACTTGTTTTTATTAACAAAAAATATAAAAAAACATTGCGTTTAATATGGCATTTATAAAAGTTTATACCAAAAAAATAGTTTTTTTCCGCAAAAATTGACCAACTAATTTTTTTCAAAATAATTTTTATTTCTGTTTATTGCTCTTATTCTATTACAACACTCTGCCCAATTTCATATTTTTACTGCGTTTTTTTAAAACGTTATCAAAAAAGTTTAAAAAATCGCCAACTTTGATGCTCTGTATCTCGACAAAGAAAGAGTTTTAACCCATGCATTATAGGAACTTTTTTATCAGACATGACCTCCTCTATCACCTGTTGGCCTATAGCGCCTAAGTTATGGGCCACCCTGTATACAAAAAAATCACAAATAATTGAAGACAATTTTGTTTCACCAAAAACTTTTATCACAGATCACCTTTGTTAAGGTGATCCGTGCTTTTCTAAAATCAAAAAAGAGAGGTAAATATAATTTAATTTGTAAAAAATAATTATTATGTTGAAAATGAAGAAAAGGTGTCAATATTTTGTGTATAAACAAGTGTATAACTCTCTCAGTTTGTGATATTGTTTTAGAGAAACAACTTTAAGACCCAAAGACTACATTCTTTGAAATCAGAGGACCAGCCACCCTGTATACAAAAAAATCACAAATAATTGAAGACAATTTTGTTTCACCAAAAACTTTTATCACAGATCACCTTTGTTAAGGTGATCCGTGCTTTTCTAAAATCAAAAAAGAGAGGTAAATATAATTTAATTTGTAAAAAATAATTATTATGTTGAAAATGAAGAAAAGGTGTCAATATTTTGTGTATAAACAAGTGTTTAACTCTCTCAGTTTGTGATATTGTTTTAGAGAAACAACTTTAAGACCCAAAGACTACATTCTTTGAAATCAGAGGACCAGAAGTACACAATTTATGAATCAACAACACCAGGGGGCTATAAGCATGTTCCTAACTTGCATTCCAATCCTTTAAGACATAAAAAAGCTATAAGGTTGATGTATTAAACTTTTTCATTAACATAATTGAGAACAATATTTATTTGATTTTGTACATGAGAAAAAGGGCTGTTATATAAATAATGTTAGAAAATTATGTAACACAAAAATTTAGGATTTTTGACCATAAGACATTTTAAGAAAAACAAAACCCCTTTGAGTGTTATGTAAATGTGTGTATGTGTATAAACAAGTATATAACACTGTTCAGTTTATGTGTTTTTCTTTTTAGAAAATCAACTTTAAGACCCAAAGAGAACCGAGGGGTGAACAGCTAACCCAAAATGTGTACACCGATTGTGAAAATCCACAATCTTTTGCTAAGATTGTGAGGGCTTGTGAAAGATTGTGAGGGATTGTGGCAAGATTGTGAGGGATTGTGAAAGATTGTGAGGGATTGTGAAGGATTGTGGTAAGATTGTGAAGGATTGTGAGAGATTGTGAGAGAATGTGACAGATGGTGGAGGACTGTGCAGCGGCGTAGCGCGCCTGAAGGGGCGGGGTGGGCACCGTCCCATCAAAAAAAAAAGGTCATCATGTCTATAGTTTCCTTTGCCGCCCTCTTTATTTACCGTTCCCGGACCTGCTGCTTAATAACCGAGGGGTGACCAGCTGACCCCAAAATGTGTGCGCCGATTGCGAAAATCCACAATCTTCTGCTAAGATTATAAGGGAACCCCAAAATGTGTACGCCGATTGCGAAAATCCACAATCTTTTCCACAATCTTTTGCTAAGATTGTGAGGGATTGTGTAAAGATTGTGAGGGATTGTGGTAACATTGTGAAGGATTGTGGTAAGATTGTGAAGGATTGTGAGAGATTGTGACAGATTGTGGGTGATTGGGAGGGATTGTGTAAAGATTGTGAAGGATTGTGAACCGATTGTGAGAAATGTGTACACCGATTGTGAGAGCTGTTCACCCCTCGAAGAGAACATTCTTTAAAATAAGAGGATCAAAAGTGTACTGCACATATGTCACCACCAGTGGGCTTGTAGTCCAATTATTAGAGATATATATAAAGGTTGGTAATCTTACTACTCCTGTAAGTTTCTGACCTCGAGCGGCTGTCATCTTAAAAATACGACGCCTTAAATGGTTGCGGTAGGATTTATAGGAAAAAGTTTTAAGTTTTTTATAGTTTTGCAAAAATATTTAAAAGCATAAAATAAAACTGAATGAATTACCTATAAAATGCTTATTATTAGAAGTTGACTGGCTAGTGACTTTGCAGAGATGCAAACCCTAAATTGTTAGCAATATGCGCATTTCCTTTATGTACTATCACATTATATTCCAAATAAACAGACAATATTAGATATTACCTAAATTTCTCAGAAACTAAGCATTTTAGAGTAATGCGAATTTTTATTTATTTATTGCAAACACCACAATTATCTTTTAAACAATTAATTTAAATAAGGCCAAGTTTCTGATTACCTGGAACTATTTTAATTGGCGTCTCTAAATTGTTAATATTTCAAAGAACAAGAAAAAAATGTATAGGTTTTATTCAATTTTCTGAAACACTTTTGTAAAAAATATAATTTTGTTGTAAAAAATGTATCACAAAGTGGTATTGAATAATAATATTGCCAATAAAGTCATTTATTATTATAAACCGAAATTATTACGTAACCTTGACTCAAATTCATGGTGGGCACTCCATTGCCATCCTTAAATTGGGGTCCTTTGTAATCTTAAAAATAGTACCAGTTTACAGACCCCTAAAGTGTGTAAAGGACTATGCTTGCCGGCATAGGTTTTAGTTTTAAGGAAAATTAAATTAAAAATTCATTACCAGAATAGTTATGTATAGAATTTAAATACTAACCACAGCGAAGTTAAGTGCGACTTTGTATCTGGAGACCGCCCCCCAGCATGCGATTGGTTAATCAATAATTTGGTTGGCCGCAATTGATTTGCCTTTACAAGGCAATAGTATTTGAACAGAACCAATCGTGAAAAACCAAGGTCTTAATCAACCAATCGCGTGCTGAAGGGACTCTTTTGTAATATAGTTTATAAGCTCTATCTACAGCAAATATTTTAAAATAGTTAAAAATATTTAAAAAATCGATAGAATGTGATAATAACATAACAGTCATAAGACTTAGAGTACAAAGTTCTTTATCACCAAAGGGTGTAAGATAAGAGTTGTTAAAAAAACTGATTTAAGGCGATATTTTTTCAAAGTGATGGCAGTAAAAAACTTCGGGCATTATATATCATACTCTATTTGGCAATAAGTAAACAATTTTTACGAATTAAATGTGTGTTATTGTAAAAAAATGCCTATTTTGACTATAATAATATAATTGGTTTTCTATTTATTAATGAGCAAAGAATAAAGCCTTATATTACTTTATTTTTTGGAATTGTCGGACAAACCCTTGTAAATCTTGGTATACCCCTCTTAATGCTGAAATGGTCCCCTTATACTCTACTCCATTAGGGTCCCAGTCTGACACTGTCCTTTAGTAATGAGTTTTAAAAAAAACAGTGACTCTTTTTCAAAGGCTGGTGAGTGTTTTTTAGTTTTTATTGTTAAGATTAACGAAAGTGACATTACTGATTCGAACCCCATAAAAAGCAGACTCATTACCAGTAACCATATTTATGCTCTTAATTGTTTTTTGTACATAATATTTTAGTTCCTTATATATGAGACTTAAGCTAAAAACTGCGTTGAATTAGAGAAGCAACACACTTGGGATGGATAAACATGAGACTACCCCAAACATTTTTCGGAGGGGAATAATATATTTATGTATATAAATGTACAGTTTTTTTGCTACTAAGCAAACTCATTACCAGTAACCCTATTTATGTTCTTACTTATTTTTTGTACATAACAGGGACTTATTACAATAAAGCCAGGTACAAATTGTGCGGGGCACTATTCTGACAGTTTTCCATTATAACAACAGCTATCTTCTTTCAAAATTAGGACTTTGTGTATTATAAGAGCCGGAATTAATAGTGACGCCACTATTAATGGAAAATAAATGACTAGATTTATAAATTCGACATTGGTATGTCAATTTTGAAAGGTGAACTGTCAGTTTTCAATGGGAAACTGTCAGAATAGTGCCCGGTACAATTTGTGCCCGGCTTTATTGCAATAAGTCCCTACTACTTTCGTTCAAGCCTTATATATGAGATTTGAGCTAAAAACTGCATTGAATTAGAGAAGCAACATACTCTCCCGAACATTTCCAGAGGTTAAACCACCCCCACCCTGGCAAGGTTGATTGTTCCCTCTTAACAGTTTTTTGCTAATAACTCGAAAACTGTCGTACAAGTGTTAGTTTTTCTTGTGATATTTTTTATTCTTCACACATTGTTTTTCCCAAAAACGTGCCCCACTGCTTCCAGGGATGGCCATGTACATCATTGGAAAAGATGTTTTGTCGAAAAATGATTTCAAAAATATATTTTTTTAAAATTTGAGTTTCCGCGTCAGAGTTACATAACACTAAGAGTGTTGCTACTCTCATTAACTATAGTACAAATTATCTAATACTCTATTCGCTTAGCAATATGAAGAACAGGATAATTTTGGAAAATTTACAACTTTTTTATTTTTTAAATTAAATCTTGTTTTATTTGGATTATAGTGCACTTTTATAAAAACTATTAATCACATGCATTTTTAATGTTTCTGTTTTAAAAAAAAAATAATTCCTCAACATCATGTCTTTTTTTCATGTTGTTTGCGTTTTATAGAGAAACTGCTGATTTTACAAAAAAATCACAAGATACAAAAAAGATGTGTATTAAAAAGTTGTTTTCACATTTTCACCATGAGTTAAACTTTTCGAGGTATGCTCAAAAAACTACGAAATTGGAGTGTACCTCTAGACACCAAAATTTCACATTTTCGTGAGTTTCAAAAGTGGAAAAAATGCTTCAAAAATCAAAGCTCTACCATTTTAAATAACGTTAGCTAAGTTTTTATTTTTTGTAGTCTATATTCTGTCAAATATGACGGCTTACATAATGACCGACCCACGATTTTGCACCAATGTCTTCCCGACTATTTTTTATACCCTACGGCAACATCTAGGAACCCAAAGGACACATTGGTGGAAAGCTTTACAAAAAGCTACCAAACCATTTTGCTTTTAAAATGACAGCTTTCGTCAAAAATCTAAAAAATCTGTTCACAAATAACAAAGTTATGAATTTTCCAAAATTTTTGTTCTTTTCATTTTTGAGATGTTTCTTGTATTTGGCATGAGTTTCACATATGTCGAATAAGTCGAATGGCGTTCCAAAAAGCAAAGGCTTTTGGCGTCTGTCATCAAATTTGCATTTACACGTTAAAATAATAGAGGTCACGAACCGACTAGATAGTGATATGATGATATGAAGTTTTTTAGATTTTTGACCAAATTTGTAATTTTAAGAGGAAAATGGTTTAATAGTTTTTTGTAGAGCTTTAAATTACCTTTCCACCGATGTTCCTTTTAGGTTTATAGAGGTAAAAATTAGTCAGGTAAACATTGGTTCAAAATGGTAGGTAGGACGACATATCATATTTGACAGAATATAGACTAAAAAAATTATAAATTAGCTTACGTTATTTTTTAATTCTTAAAGCATTTTTTCCCTCTTGAAAGTTTTATGAAAAAGTAAAATTTTGGTGTCTAGGGGTACCCTCAGGCCAACTTCGTAGTTTTTTGAGCATACCTCGAAAATTTTCTTACTGTGGATACAACTTGTCAGGAAACAATTTTTGTGTATCTTGTGATTTTTTTTTGTAAAATCAGCAGTTTTTCTATAAAACGCAAAAAACACAAAAAAAAACATGTTCTTGAGAAATATATTTTTTTTGAGACACAAAAACTTTAAAAATGCAAGTGATTAATAGTTTTTATAAAAATGCAATATAATCCAAATAAAATAAAATAAATTAAAAAAAAATTAGGTCAAGAAATAAAATTTTTTTTTAAATTTACCAAAATTCTTCTATTTTTCACTTTTGAGCTGCCATATTGTATTTTGGCATAAGTTCGACAGACGTCCAATAAGTGTAATTGTATTCCCAATTGTAAGGGCTTTCAACCCCTCATCAACAGTGCATGAAGGCCTCTAAGCGAATAGAGTCCAAACTATTATAAAAGTTGGCGCGTTCCTATAGTAAAAAATACTTAACTTTTTTTAAATGCTCTATTGTGTTAATAGATATTTTATTTTAGTATTAGTATTAACTTTTTAATTATTCTCTATTTTAAACTTAAAAGTAAAAAAAACATATGTAGGTATGTGACTTTTTATTTGTTTTGTCACAGATTATTTTATTTTTAGTATTATTATTATGCTTTTGGTAAATGGTATCATTTTATTTTGCAGCTGTTGTGCTATCTTTATTATTTAATAATGTTATTATTCTTATATTTACAACTTCTTACTTAATTTAGATAAATATTGTATTGTATTAGTTGTTTTTGACTAAATAAACGATAGTGAACCTACTTATAGCGTTTTACAAGATTTCGTAAGCCAGCCCATTTCCTTACCTAAATGAATAAATTTGAATCTGTATTTTATGAAATCTGATCTGGTTTTGGTTGTTTGATATCTCAGATAGAAATATATAAAAAAAAGTCTGCAATATATCATGCAGGATTTTTGGCATGTGTAAACATTTAAGAAGTTTTATGAAATTTTTAAATTAATAACAAATTTAGAAATTATATTATTATATTATTTTTTTAAAACTGTTTATAACTTTCACCATATAAAGAATAAATGTAATATCCTACTAACTAATATACAACTAACATGGATAATTTATTTGCTGCATCAAGTTTTCTTGTATTCTATCCAAACGGCCACAAAGTTGCTAAAAATAATAATATAATGTTGAGATATTCAAATATTATTTTTGCTAAGACTTATAGACCAGTCATTATAGAATTTTAGCTTGCAAAACGTGGTATAGTCGCGATTTTGACATATGTTGTTCACATTGGAGTCCTAAAAAAATTGAGGTATTTATTATTATTAATTATTTTGTTACTGTGCATTTTAGAAAAATAATAGTTGATGACAAAATAGATGATAACAAAAGTTCTTATAAAAGCGTTTGTATACGTATTTTCGTCAGACGAATGGTTTTCGAGTTATGAGGCTAAACATTTCGCCACCGAAAAACATGAAATAAAGACTAACTAAATCTGGTTATTACCCTTGCTGAGATATGAACTCTGAAGTGTTAGCGGTACACCCGTTTCCTAAGTATATGCAAAATAAACCGAACTTATTAAGTTTTATCTCATTTTCGTAAAAGGTAAGCAATTAACTGAAAATATGTAAGCAACTTTTTTGTAGCAAATTATCTTTCAAACGGTGTATCATTTGAATGGTTTAATTTCACGGTTACCACTTAATATGCCATCCCAAACATGGGGTTATTTTTTAAGTCATGAAAAAATGTTTTTTTTAGGTTTTATTCAGGTTTCAAGAAAACTAAAGCATTTTTGGGAAAAATTTTATTAAAAACTAAGTTTATCGAAAAGATTAGTTTTACTCTGTATTAAAAAAAAATAAAATTATTTTTAAAACAATATGAATTTAGTGGGTTTTTGTAATCGGGGAACACTCAAGGAATGAATATACGCATGTTTGGTGATTTTTTTCTCAATTCAGTTTTTATACGCCCCTGAGGTATTAACGGTTGCCCTAATGTTATAAATATACACACTGTTCGAAAGAAAATTTAATTGTCTATAGTACAAAGTAAAACTTTTTGCCGATAGAGCTTGCTTTAAAAATAATTGATTAAACACATGATAATTTTTTTAAATTAAAAAAAACCAAATATGCGTATGTTTCTTAAGTGTCCTCCGTTAACAGAAACTACTAGATATATATCACTTTAAAGATAATTTTATTTTTAACAATATAGAGTAAAACGGGAATTTTTGAAAAGTTTAGTTTTTAAGAAAATTAATTAAAACAAAAAAAAATATTAAAAAAAAATAACCTTAATATGCGGACGCCCCTCAGGTATAATAGGGTAAGTAATAGCTTTCACACCACTTTGTGGTACGCTGTTTAAAAGTACAATTTATTTTTTCTGAAAAGGGTGTTTTTTTCCTAAAATGTTTTTAGATGTCAGTTAAGTGCTAATCGTGGAATTGGCCCATCTAAGTGATACATTGTTTAAAAGATCATTTAGTTTCCTACAATAAACTTTATTAGATATTTTCTGTAAAATGCTTACCTTTTGAGAAAATGACAAATATTAATGATTTAGGGGTTTATTTTGCATACACTATGGAAATATATAGCAAACGAGTGTACTGCTACCACATCAAGGTTCGCATCTCGGCAAGGGTACTACCCAGGCCATTCAGTAATGTTTTTTTATATGCCATTAATTAATCTTTATTTTATACAAAAATTGGCTAACATACAAAATTGCGGCGAAATGTTTAGCCTCATAACTCGAAAACCATTTGTCTGTCGAAAAAGTGTATATAAACGCTTTTGTAGAAAATTTTATTGTCTTCGACTTTTGTTTAAAACGAATTTTTTTCTAGAATGTACCGGAAAAAGGTAATTTTTAAACAATTATTTTTGTTCACACTAAATCCGAGATGAAGGGGGAGCCGCCCCCCTACGCCAAGGTGAAAAACTTAATTTTTTTATAAGGCGTCCAATATAAACATATGTCAAAATCGTCACCACACCAACTTTTATGCTCTAATGACTGGCCTATTAGTGCAAATTATTTTTTATTATGACATGGCTACTGGTATTATTGCCAAGAATTTTGGCAAAAAATAAATACCTTGTACCTTTTGACATGGGAAATGCCTTAAATTTTTGTACTTTTAATCCTACAAGGATGAAAAACTTTAAATAAAAGTGACACTTCTTATCCCGAGACGAAAATTTTGTACCATGAGCGTAGCCATGTCTAGCCATTACTTTTCATTCTGAGGATTTTAAGTGGAAAAGTGCAATTTTAATTGTAAAGGTGCAAAAAATGTAATAACTAAAAAATAACATTTCAAATTAAATCTTGAAAATTTTTGGCCCAGGAGTTTATTTTTAAAATAACTTTTAAAAATTAAAAGATTACCAAGTTTTGCTGCTACATAGGTAAAGAAAAATAGGAATATCTATAAAACTACTTTACAGCAATCTATGAGTCATACCTTGTCAAAAAGGTATTTGAAAGACCTTTTAAATAATGTGTCACATGACACATTTTAAAAATTGCCAATTTATGGGAACTTAAGCTCACACTAGGTACTATAGTTATAGCGTACGTGTGAGTTAATATAACTAAATACTGAAATATATTTTATTCAATTTCAGACTCAATTACCTTTTGTTTGATACCACACAAGCCATGTTTTGACTTAAACTTTAATTTTTGAAATCTACCCCCTCCCTTTTTTTTAAAACTAAAATGTATTTTGTTTAACTCCAGCGTATTTCCACTTAAACTCTAATTTTTAAAATTTACCCCCACCCTTTTTTTTAAATAAGCTAAAATATATTTTGTTTAACTCCAGACTCAATTACATTTCGTTTGATATAACACACGCCATTATTTTACATAAACTCTAATTTTTAAAATATACCCCCACCCTTTTATTTGGCTTGTGTTCGGTGGATTTTGTTCATTAAATGGGACCATCTCGACCCAAAACCCAGCCTAGGTACCAAACTTCATTAAAATCGGGCAAGCGGTTTTTGAGTTATGTGCGTTGGTCGTTACAGACAGACAGACAGCGCAACAAAAAAGTTTCAAAATCATCTGAAACGCAAAGATATATAAAAAATTTTGAAATCGGAGCAACTTTTGTTTCTCGAAAAAATTAGGATCGCCATAGCTCACACTACTATAGTATAGTATATGTGTGAGCAAATAAAAACAAACAACCGAACCAGGCCCCCCCAAGCCTTTGATTTTTTTAACATATTTTCCACATATTTCATGAAAAAACACAAAAAATAGCTTAAAATTCGACATCATAAGGCCTCGCCTCCCCCTCTACGAGGCCTCGAGACCCCCCAAGACATATTCGTGGGTCCGTCACTGGGTATAGGCTAAAGTACATGAAGACTTTAAAAAATGCTGAATCCCCTGAAGCTGGGTAAGTTTTAATTTTAACTTTTTTTTACAAAACTAAACAGAAAGTTTTAAATATTACCAATACCATACTAGACGAATTTATTTCAGCGCCATCTACCCTTCACTGTTGAGAAGCTTGCCAGTTGCCACTCTATATGGGTCATATACTCATTGATATTACAAAAATCATTTTTTATTCAATATTCAAATTATTTTAGACAAATAAAGTAAATGTGAGTTTTTTGCACCCAAACGGGTCAGCCCCTCTTTTTATTACCCTAAACCTAAAGCAGATATTTTAATTATTGAAAGAAAAATGATTTTAAGAAAAGTTTAACCCATTACCGCTACAGGTTTACCTACAAATTTTGGAAATTAAAATAATTTAAAAAATATTTAATTTACTTGAAAATTTGAGAGGCGTGCTTATTACTTATAAAATATTATTTTTTCCTATATTATAGCATTTATCTTTGATTCTTATATGTTTTACTTGTAAAAGCTACCATTTTTTACATGTTTAAATATTGTTTTATTTTTTCATATGGAACCCATCATTTCTCCATCTTGAAATTTGGTGAGTGTCTTAGTAAAACATTGAAAAAAAATTATATATTTTTTTGAAAAAATTTAAAAATGGTATTTACCCAAAAAAATCAATTTAAAATTTTTAAAAAAACATATTTATTTTTAAAATGTGTCATGCTATACATCATTTAAAAGGTCTTCGAAAGGGGAAATGGCATAGATGCTAATATTAAAATTGTATATAGAAGTTACTAGGATTAATTATCTATAGGTACAAATTTTTATTTGAACCCCTCAACCTCCCAGGGGACTTATTATACTAAGTGATTGGAAATAGTTTTTGTAGTTCTGGTTAGATTTACCAATTATAATTATAAAATATTGTATATAAGAACAAAACTTCATAAAAAGTTTAAAAAAAGTATAAACCAAAATACCTTAAGTATTAATTTTTATTACTGATTGATAAAATCTACCTTTTTTTCCTGCTTAAACCAGTCCAGTTAATCTATAGTATCATGTAAATGTTCCAGTTGCTAAAGTATGTATGAGTTTGGTGGTTTTCCAGCCTTTTTTGTCCAAATGCTCATCAAAGTTTTGTTAATACATGTTTTTATCTTCCCTAAATTCAGTAGATTTCTTTTTAGTATTTATGTCACATATATTAGGAAACTGTGCCGGAAACCCTAAAAGCATAAAATAGTGGATTTTTATAAAACTATACTTTTGTACATAACAAAAAGAGAAAAATGAACATAGTTCTTATAACATTGCAGTAAGTATAATTTAAAATAAGTAAGAATAAAATAAGTTATATTATGTAAGTTATACATTATTACACAAAAACTTAGAAACAAATTTTGTTTCCTAGTTCTGTATGTGTATATAATAAAAGGGATGAAAATATTCCAAGTAAGAAATTTTACATTGAGGCCATCAAAATAATAATTAGTCTTTGTGAAACATAATATGGGAATACATAAACTACCACAGCGATTGAAGAAAAGCTTTCGTCTCTGGAATACATCCAAACAATTAATAAGAACCTTTTCACTGAAGCCATCAAAATAATAATTTAGTCTAAGCTTTTCACTAACCAAAATTTGAGCATATGTATTGTCTCTGTAGTATGATTATGTCTTTTTTATTATTTTCTAGATTATATTGATAGCCTCAGTATATATCTACGCCTTATGCCTAATTTACTCAACAATGTAAGGGACCATTCTTAAATTATGTAGTGCCACAGGGAGGGAGGTTTAACCTCACCTTGTGTTACACTAAATGTTTTTTTAATGTATTTTTTACAAAAATACCTTATCAGGGGGGGAGGGGAAGGAGGTCGAAGATACTGAATTTTTGAGTTAAATAATTTAAGGATGTGCCCTAATTTAAGTGCTTTCAGTGAACTTCCAGGGCTCTCTTTTTAATAAAATTATGAAAAATATGAAATTAAGAAAACAAAATATGAAAGAATTATGAATAAAAAATTTAGTTTCTTTTTGGGTCCTCTACCAAATGGCTTGTTATGTCAAACCCAACTTTTTTTAGGAAAACTCATTTATTAAGCAAAAATATATATTTCTTAATTTTATTTATTAAGAAAAGTTATAAGTAACATTTTCAAGTTGAATTAGGCCTGGATGGGGTATGGCCAAACAAAAACAAGGCACATTTTTTAAAGCATATTTTACGACAAGGTATAAGGTGTTTCCATATTTTTAATCCAAGGTTTACTGGAATTATTCAAAGAAATAGACCAAAATTATAAATGCAAAAGTTGTAGGCTTTATTCTATACCATCAAAAAAAGTTATAAAAAACCACAAACATTGTAAATCTCTTACGGAATATCCTACAAATTACTATGTTTATGATTTACCTTAAAAAAAAAATAGATATTTTCTTTTAAACTCAAAAATATATGATAAACTGCCATTTGGTAAAGCCAGTGTTAAAATATTAGCATCTACAATTTCTAGCAGTTTGGGACCTACTCTACATTTCTTGAAAATAGGTACCCTATTTTCTATCTCTTGAAATAAGTGCAGTAGACCTTTTTGGAAATATATTAAAACACCCTGTACATCTAGTAACACAGAACACTTAAGTATACTTGATGATGTACTTGGTATACTTTAAACACCTATTCCGAGCTCAAACATTAAAAAAACTCAACATTACAATTAGACTTTTTTAGAACTAACCACGGATGTCCACAACAACTAATTAACATAAAAGATGCAACAACCATAACAATAATAAAACAAAAGGCAAAAAAGCCCTACTTTATTCAGACTTTCTCAAAGGCAACAAACTAATAACAAACTAAAAGGAACTCAAAATTCAAGACTAGGAAAATTTGGAAAATTTCTACACTTATTCTATGACTGAAGTTTCTTCATTTGGGAAAATATGAAAAATATGGAGTTTTATGAAGTCTGAAAAAAATATGAACATTTTCATAAAATATGAAGGTCTTAAGTACCATTACTACATAGGTGGAAAAAAGATAGATTGTACCTACGAAAATTAAGCAACAAGCTTATATTATGTCCATTGCATTTCTAAATAAATCAGCCTTTACTTATACTAGATGACACAAACTATTATTTAAAATTCCTCCTTTTTTATATTTTTAGTATTTTGTCATGTTTTCGCTTCCTTTAGTGTGATTTTAGGCAAAAAATTAAAGTTTTTATTTGCTTACATTATGGCTATAAAATTTAGAGCAACGTTTTTTTTTGTCAATTTCAACCTTTTAATACTATAAACTAAATAAAGCTTACCTTTCTAGATAGCGGGAAATCCGCTTTGCATCAAGATACTAAAAGATCTTTTTCACAATTAACAGAGTCGAAATAAACTTTTAAAAACATTCTGTATTCAACGAAAATTATCTAATGGCATCCATTTTGCCAAATTTTTGACAACCCGTCTTCCAGCAGAGCTATGAGTTAGACAGCAATAAAATGAATATACTGTGCATTAAAAAGAGATTCAAATGAGTATGTTCCAAAATTACAATTTATGTCGGGGAGCCAATGGGGTGCTAATGTCAACCTACGTCACGAGTCAGCGCCTAATTGGGTATAATTGGGTTGTAGTTTTACTCAATAGGTTAAGTTAAATTTAAGGCTTACAAACTAGCTACAAACTATCAATTTGGCATAGTTTAATATTTAAATTCCAAACGCATTTAAAAATATATTTCTAATTTTAAATCAATCCTCATATTACTACCGCTTTCTGCATATTTTAATTTAAATCGCGTTTTTATTCTTTTTAATAAAATTAGAATTCTAAATTCTTTTTATCAGACGTGATGCGATTTTCCTATAGAGGGCGAAGAAACACGCCGCTAAAACAAGACAGAACCTAAAAAGAACTGTCGCCATTCACACACGCTCTCGATCGGAATATTTTGAACGATCAACGCTTTTATAAAAAATGGTGAACTCTAAAAACCATTAAATTCCTCTAAAACTCCAATCATTGAAACTCGGGAGTGCTGGACCGCTATAGAAGACTTCTAGCGAATCTGGTGCACCAGTTGGAAGAGATCAAGACATCACCGGTAAGTCCCTCTCCTATAAGATCGCATCATTAATATTTTTCTATTATTTCACTCTTAAATAATCATTATATTCCAATATTATTTTTATGTCTCAATTAAATTTCACTTCAGAAAGGTAGGATTTCGCGTGCGTTTGTATACCCTTTAAATGAAAGCGGAGGACTTGTTTAAATACAGTCCACTAGGTAGTCCAATTTTTTGAGCTATCGGAGTGTAATTGTCTCACTCCGTTCTTTTACTTCAAGTTAGTAACTTATCCTTAGGGTGGTGATTTAGGATAGTTTGGAGGTCTCAACCAGTAGAGGAGTCAGAAAGATCTGGAATTTTATACAGTCCGGTCTGTGACTGGTAAGGACTTTTCAGGGTCCTTCGAACCGGATCATTCTGGTTCCTGGTTTTCCAAGCTGTCCTGGAAATCTTCTCTCAGGAAAAGTATTTTTTTTTGATTGGCACTGCAGCGTTACAATTTACGATACAATTCAATACCAATACAACTTTACTAGTGTACGTTTTAATAGCCCTTGCGTTAAAATTGCACCCGTTAATTTAGGAAAACCCTTGTTTTCAAAAATCACACCCATACGGGCCCCATACTTTGTAAAAATTTACAGTTTTTTTTGTGCCTACTTGCGGCTTGCGATAAACTTGACCTTTAAAATATCGAGAAAGCAAAAACTTTATTCTCAATAAGTTTTTGTCTTTTCGTGTTGCTACGATCCTTATTTTAATTTACATATTTCAAATTTATTTAAAATATATTTATTTTATTATAAAAATACCTACGATACCTACATTGCCTGCATAAAATAGAATTCTACTGTTTTTATAAATTTACAAATTTAATTAATAAACATGCCACCTACGCTTAATACGGAGCAAAAGAAAGAGAAATCCGAGGCTTTACGGCAATCGGTTATTGAGCAGCTAAAATTGATCACGGATGCTGCCAGTAAGGCAAAAGCTGATCCTGTCTACACAAATAGGTTTCGAGTCGCCTACCGAAACTTGCCAAAATTACATAAAAGTTTTGATACACATTATAATGCTATAATCGCCCTTGTTGCCTCCGACAAGTTAGAGTTAATTCGGCAAAGTGCTATAGCTGTTAGCTTTCAAGGTCAGCTCATTGATATCGAAGATATTTACTATACTTTGATAGAAGAACCTGAGCAGAATACACCTGCTAACCTAACTGTTCTTAATGAAACCCATATGGGTCATTGTCATGACCATGAACATCACCATAAGCCTAGGTTAGACTTAATGACCTTCAATGGGGATCATCAAAGATTTACCACTTTTATAGAGGTTTACAATGCCCTTATACATTCAAACAAATCGATGAGCAACGTCGAAAAGTTTTCCACTCTTCTTTCGGTACTCTCTGGTACTCCTTTGGGGAAAAATTAAATTACCAAATCCCAGGCACGAAAAAATAAATAGCTTTCTTACTACACTTAATGACTCGAGCCTAGAAAATACACTTAAATTATTCTGGCAAGCAGAAGAAGTACCTAGTGTCATTTTTAAAACGTCCGACCAGGAATACTGCGAAGATCTATTTTCAAAAACAACCACTAGACATCCCTCGGGAAAATACATCGTTACTTTACCGTTTAAAATAGCGGCGCCTGATTTTGGAAATACGCGCGATGTTGCGCTGCGCAGATTTTTCTCCCTAGAGAAAAGAATTTTGCAAGATAAAAACTTACATACTACCTACTCTGATGTTCTCAAAGAATATTTAGAACTTGGGCACATGCGCCCTGTTATACAACCCTCTACATCCAAAATTAATAATTATTTTTATATTGCGCACCATCGGTAACTACCCCTGTAAGGGTGGTTTTCGACGCGTCTAGCCACGTCCCCGGCGACAAACCTTCCTTAAACTCGGCTCTGTACGCGGGCCCCAAATTACAAAGCGACTTAGTCGCTCTACTATTAAAATTTCGTCTGTACAAATACACTTATACCTGCGATATAAAGCAATGTTTTCGAAACGTTTTTGTCGTCCCAGAACAAACAAAATATCAGCGAATATTTTATACCGTTTTAACCCCTCCGAACCGGTCCGGGATTATGAGCTACTTACCCTTACGTTTGGGTTAGCTAGCAGCCCATACCTAGCCATTCGTACGATTTTACAACTCGCGGCTGACTATTTAGATTTACCTCTTGCGTCGTATATAATAAAAGACGATTTTTATATAGATGATGGTCTTTTTGGAGCTCAGACTTTTGAAGAGGCCGTTTTAATGCGAAATCAACTCATCGAATTGATGCACCGGGGCGGGTTTGAGTTACGAAAATGTGCGGCCAACGACCTCAAATTACTTTCTGACTTGCCAGAAGAGCACTTACAGCTCAAAGATTTTTCGCTTGATTTCGAAAACGACACTACTTTAAAAATACTAGGCCTTAAATGGCATCCAAAAAAAGATAGATAGAAAAGATTTTTTCTACTCTTTAAATTATACTGACCAGACCTGTACAAAAAGGTCTATACTCAGTAACCACGCAAGAACGTTTGACCCCGTTGGTTTTTTGGCTCCAATTACGTTTTTTGCTAAATTACTAATTCAATACTGCTGGAAGGCTAATTTACAGTGGGATCAAACACCTGACCCAGAAATAGTTACGAAATGGGAAAGGTATAAAAATGAGTTTAATACTTTACAAGATATCACGATTTCGAGGCACATTGATTTGTGTAATATGACAAGCTGTCATTTGATAGGATTTTGTGATGGTTCTGAAAAGGGCTATTGCGCCGTTTGTTACTTACGAATTACATACAAAAATAATTCTGCAAAGATTTACTGCATTACTGCAAAAAGCAAAGTAGCTCCAATAAAAACATTAAGCATTTGCCGCCTGGAACTATCAGGTGCCGTACTTTTGGCCAAATTAATGGATTTTGTCCTACACACCTACAAAGAAAAAATTATTTTTGACCGAATCTTTGCATTCTTGGATAGCAGTGTGACCTTAGCGTGGATAAGAAAGCCCAGTTTTTCTTTAATAACCTATCTAAGTAACAGGGTTGCCTATATCCATGAAAAGGTGCCACCGGACCACTGGCATTATGTGCAGACGCATTTAAATTCGGCAGATTGTGGCAGCCGAGGCCTTATTCCTAGTGAAATGGCCAATTTTTCGCTCTGGTGGGAAGGTCCTGAATTTTTAATGCAAAATCCTAATACTTGGTCTTTTTTACAACAACAAAAAATTACAGAATTAACTCAAAATTTAATCTCGGAAGAGGAACGAAAAATCACATTAAAAATTACGATTGATAAATCCTTTTACGAACATTTTTATAAAAACCATTCAACTTTCTCAAAAATAAAGATAATTTTTTCTTATGTATTACGATTTAAACAAAATTTAATTTTTAAATTACAAAAACAACCAGTTTATCTGCATTCAAATCTTACTTTATTTGAGCTAAAAATGCAGAATTAATTTTAGCCAAACACACGCAAAAAATATTTTTTGGAAAGAAAATTTCTTTATTAGAAAATAATCTGCCTTTGCCAAAGCCCTTTCGAAAACTAAGTCCGTTCTTAGACGATAAGGGCTACTTGCGCGTGGGAGGTCGCTTAACTCATTCTACTACCCTAAGTTACGACCAAAAATTTCCAATCCTATTGCCGAGCCAATCCGAATTTACTAGACTGTTAATTGCAGACATACATGTCACATACTTAAATACAGGAGTACAGACAACGCAGTTTTTACTCGTTCAAAATTATTGGGTCTTATCGGCTAAAAATTTAATAAGAAAAGTAATCTCAAACTGCCACATTTGTTGGAAAGTTAACAATCCACAACCCTTTCAACCCTATATGGGCAATCTACCCAGTTTTCGCATATCCCAGCTTGACATTTCTAAACATGTTGGAGTGGATATGGCTGGCCCAATAATGATACGTGCAAATAAATTACGTAATAGTAAGCAGTTAAAGTCTTACGTAGCCTTATTTATCTGTTGTGTTACTCGGTGCACACACTTAGAATTAATTACTGACCTTACGTCCGAAGCTTTCTTGGCGGGTTTTCGCAGGTTTATCGCTCGTAGAAGTAGGTGCCTTCATGGTTATTCAGATAATGGTGGCAACTTTGTTGCCTCGGCTAAGTACTTTTAAGAGATATACTCTTATGTTGCGGAGCAAGAAGGTATTCAGTGGCATTTTAACCCCCCGACTGCCAGCCATATGGGCGGTTTGTGGGAGAGCAACATAAAGTCAATGAAAACTCATTTAATTCGGGTCATTGGGCAACAAGTTCTTACATACAAAGAACTTTATACAGTACTAGTTCAAATTGAGGCCATTGAGCCATAGCCGACCAATGAGCCCAGTTTCTACGGACGGTACGGATCTCTCCGCGTTAACTCCAGGGCATTTCCTCAACCTGGAGCCACTTTCTTGCATACCAGATCCGGATCTGGGCGAGATAAAATTAAATAGATTAAATAGGTGGCAATTACTTACTTAACTTCACTATGATTTTTGGCGTAGGTATCGCGACGAATATCTACATACATTAACGCAACGACACAAGTGGAATATGCCTGACGGCTTACAAGCTCAAATAGGCACCATGGTTCTCATAAAAAATGAAAACACCCCTCCCCTTGAGTGGGTTTTAGGACGAATTATGGAGCTTGTTAAGGGTGCGGATGGTATTGCACGAGTAGCCTTAGTTCAAACAAATAAAGGTGTATTGAAGCGTCTACTAGTAAAGTTGTGCCCTCTCCCTATGGAGAGCTAATTACATAAAATGCCCTGGCATTTTCAGGGGGGTGGGAATGGAGCGTTTTCACTCTGTTTAATTATTTTAGAATATTATTATTTTTTTTTGTTTCTTACTTTTACCTTTTTTCTGGGTTGTACTATTTGTGAATTTTACAATTAAATTATTCTTAAAATAGGGTTTTTTTGGGTCTTTAGTTTATAAGATATATAAAAAAATATACTTTACAAAATAGGTATTGCTGCTAGTGCCTATTTCATTAATTAATAATTACATACTGAAATTACGCGATTTGTCTTGACCCCTTGATTCCATTCCCGGAATACCTAGTTATTACTTCCTTTTTAACCGATCCTGTAGAAGCATTCCTTTTTTACCTATAAAGGAGCAAAAAACAGCGATACGAATCGAGGCGTGATTTGGGTCAACCACTTCAATAAGACAAATCAGCACGCTATAAATTTCGACGGAGGATATACGCTTTTCTCGCCGGTGCATATTCACAAATTTTTACGTTATTTACCTACTATTTTATGCGGGCTCGCGAGCCGGGTTTGTGCCTATTACTTAGACAATTTGGATTATCTACGTACCCTTGTACACTCCAAAACCGGTAAGTCAAGACAAATTCGTTTCATTACGTTCTTTTACTTCAAGTTAGCAACTTATCCTTAGGGTGATGATTTAGGATAGTTTGGAGGTCTCAACCAGTAGAGGAGTCAGAAAGATCTGGGATTTTTTACAGTCCGGTCTGTGACTGGTACCATTATCAACGCGGACTTTTCATATTATGTTGATTAAAAAGAATAAGAGAGAAATTCATCAATGGTGTAAAACGATTGCAGGATTAGAATCTTTTTTAATTCATTACGAAATTTTGAAAAGTCTTGAATGTTTTTGATCTCAGCTGGAAGATGATTGTAAAGTTTAATGGTTTTGTAGATTATAGAATTTTGCACAAGTGAAGAGTGAGGAATGGGAAGAGGTATGTTCTCGCTCTGACGTGTCAGGTATGCATTTTGATTTTCAGAAAATGAGTTTTTGTTTTTGTGGATAAGACTAGTTGACTCCAGAATAAACAGGCAGGGTAAAGTTAGAATGTTGAAATCTATAAATAGAGGTTTACAGTGATCTCTTGGTGAGGCACCAGCTATAAGCCTGACTGCTCGTTTTTGAATTTTAAAAACTGATTGAAAAAGATAATCAGTGCAGCAACCCCAAAAAGGAAGACCATAGGAAGATGTGATTGGATAACAGCATAATATACAGATTTTGCCACAGAAGTATTTAGATTTGTTGCCACTGCCCGCACACAATAGCAACCAGAAGCAAGTTTCTTATTGAGAGTGATAATGTGAGATTGAAATTTTAGATCAAAATCAAGTTGAAGCCCAAGAAATTTGGTGTCTGTAAGAGATTTTATTAAAAAATGATCAAAGTTTATATCACTGAATCCCAACATTTGAGTTTTACTAAAATTAAGTAAAAGTCCATTTAAATCACACCACAATTTGATGACTTTTATATCGTTGGATATTACTTGCACTAATTCTTTCGGTCCTTTGCTATGCCAGATGACTGTGGCATCGTCTGCAAACGCCGTGAAAACCCCAGAGATATCCAAATGTAAAAGGTCGTTAATGTAAATTAAAAACAAGATTGGTCCAAGAACTGAACCTTGTGGAACACCATATTCGATCTTCTGCTCTGATAATAACAACCCATCAATGACGACACGCTGGCTACGGTGTGACAGATACGAGTTAAGCCAGTTTAGACTGCCGTCACGAAAACAGTAGGATTCTAGCTTCCGCAGCAGCGTTCTGTGACTTACTCAGTCAAAAGCCTTAGATAAGTCACATAACGCCCCTGCAGTAGCATAACCGTTGTTATAATGCTTAAACAGTTGCTCCATCACACGATACATTGCATCATGAGTGCCCTTTTTAGGTAGAAACCCATACTGAGCAGAGTTCAAAACGTTGTGGTCTATTAAAAAATCCATAACCTGCTTTTTAACCAGTTTTTCTATAGCTTTGTAGATAGTTGAAAGAAGTGATATAGGATGGTAGTTTGAGGGATTCTTTATGTCACCGTTTTTGTGAATGGGCATAACAAGAGCCTGTTTCAGGGTATGTGGAAAAGAACTTGTTGTGAATTAAAAGCTGATGGCCTCTGCTAAAACATGGAGGGCTCTATCCGGTAATTCTTAAAAAAATTTTATTGAAATTCTATCGGTGCCAGCAGCGGTTTGATTTTTAAAGGATTTAAGAATGCATCTAACTTCATGTGCGTTAGTAGGTAGAAATGAGAAAGAGTCTTGTACCCGCAAATTTTCAACGTAGGTTAAAGGATCGACTGTAGTAATAGTCGAGGTAAGATTGGAAGCAACATCACAGTAAAAACTATTAAGAGTCTCTAAATCGATATCAATCTCGTGGATTTTACCAGTTTTCCCTGTGATCTCTCTAACAATATTCCAGGTTTCTTTAGGTTGGTTCGTCGCATTACATAAACGGTTTGAGTAGAATATAAGTTTAGCTGCTCGTATTAGTTTTCTATACATCTTGCGATAGTTTGAATGGTACTCATGAAGAAATAAATTGTCGACATAATGTTTTTTTTTAGCACAGTTAACAATTTTAAATTTTTAGCAGATATCCTTAAACCCTTTGTGAGCCAGAATTTTCGGACTCCTTTTTTCCGAAGGGGCTTTAGCGGAAAAGACTCACCAAGACTTTTGTTCAAGAAAAGATGAAATTCTTCAAGGGGAGCAGCTTTTAATAGAATAGTTTCCCAAAGAGTATTGTTGCAGACTTGTTTAAATTTAGAAAAATTATTTTTACAAAAATTTGGCCTAGTTTTTTATAACGATGTTTAGATTTAACTTTTATAGTGAGTAAAGTCATAACGGCATGATGGTCGAAGAGGTTAGTATGTACAACATTGCAATCGAGTGTGTAGTCCAGATTCGAGCATACATAATCAATTATAGTAGAAGTAGAGTTAGTAATTCTTGTAGGTTGCTTGACATGCATTTGTAGGTTGTAAGAATAAAGTAGATTGAGTAAAAGAATGATAGAATGTGCTTCAATGTCATCAAAGTCGATATTAAAATCTCCTGCAACTATTAATTTGGAATTTGTAGGTATGTTAGATAAGAGCAGCTCAAAGTTATCTAGAAAATTTGACACACAGGCGTTCAGGGAACGATAAATACACAAGATATAAGTGTTAAGTGATTTTGAGTACACAAGAGAAAATTCGAAAGATCTCGCAGAGAGTAAAAAGTCGAATTTATCACAATTGCAAAAGTCTGAGGTTGATGATAGTTCCGAGTTTATAAGTATAGTTGTACCTCCGTTATTAAAAGAAGTGCGACAGAATTTAGATATAATTTGATAATTTGGAATGTAGAAGAGTTCTCCCCCTTTAAGCCAATGTTCAGTAAGAAGAACGAGGTGAGAAAAATATTAACTTTCTAGGTAAATAAACAATTTATCAGCCTTATTTCTCGCTGACTGAATGTTGAGAAGCATTACAGAAATATAATCAGAATAATTTCCCTTTATTCATTGTTTTTGTTACTTGTCTCTCTAAAAAATTAAGCGAGGAATTTAGATTCATATTATTTCCACAACTGACATTGTTTAAGTCGTCAAACAAGCTGTCTGTCGTTAAAAAATAAAATAATTTCTAAAAATATTTGTTCTCAGCAATGACGTAGCAACCAGAGGCTGTGGAAAGACCAAATTAGTAAACGATTGAAGTAATGAAAGAGTAGGTAAAATGAGTTTAAGCCGAAGAAGTAGGTATGTGTGTGTGTGTGTGTGTAAAGTCACAACTGGCAACATTGTAAAAATGTATACCTATTACGTTATATAATAAGTTTGAGGCGGTCTGTCAACTGTGATAGATTTCAATCTGTCAATTGCAATATGTTAATCTGTCAATGACAAGCTGTCTTTTGTCGTCAACTTTGTTAATGGAGGCTTAGTCGTTTACAAAAAATGGGTGAGCTGAGTTCACGATGCGGGTCGATCGATCAGTTGTTATATTTGTATGTTAACTAAACAGACATTAGGCTGGGGCAATACTCCTGACTGATAGTCGTCGAAAAAGTTTAAGTAAGAAAGAGAGAGAAAGAGAGAGAGAGAGAGAAAGATAGAAAAATAGTATGTAAAAGGGTCTTACTAACTGAGTATGCTCTGTATTTACTGTGGCCTTGTGTGTGTGCATCATCCTGTACTGTAGCCTCCGTTCTAGTTGTGACCTCATACACCCTGATGTCACAGCAAAATTGTCTTTATCATTAAAAAAAAGAGGATAAACTAGCAATTTTGAAATTTTACGCCAACATGTCACGTGCTTTAACGGCTAATTTCAATTTATCTTGATTTTTCGAGTAAATAAAAATTTAAGCCTTTGTGTATAAGATGCCACAAGTCGGGATGAGGCACACGTGCATCAACCGGATTTGTGACTTCAGTGGATAGTGTGTGTCGCCTCCTAAAGTATACACTTTTAACTATTGTGCGAATCAGGTGATTTTTTTCACGCGTTTTTTTAACGGTTAATTAGAGCATTGAGCTTGTCATTGTGAATTGTGTGCGTGCTTTGGAAACACGTGAGTTATATTCACATAATATTATTTTTATTATATTAGATAAGCATTTTTATAACCACACGTGTTTGCTAACTTTGCACTTTTTTACTATTATATGAATTGTTAGGAGAAAATTAAACCATTCCCAGCAAAGCTTCTGTAGACTTAAGATCGTACTATTGTTACTCTAAAGTTAATACTTAACTGGCGCAGTCGTGCGGATGCGTTTAGTATCGGTTAAAAAACAAAAACTTTAATCGGTTCGTGAGTTTCAACTCTTTAAAACGCAAAAAGAACTTTAACAGTGACAAGTCGCAGTTCTCTGTTGGTGAATCGGGGAAGGATTAATTTGGGCCACAGCGATAAAGCAACCACGACGCAAGAAGACCACAAAAATCGTAAGTGCCAAATTTTCCTTTTCGCCTCTTCCAAGATCGTGTAAGATTTCGGTAGAGATAATTTTAGGGCGTGATTAATTGCAATCAATTAATTTTAGGCAAGATCAATTGGGATCATTAGTTTAGGCAAGATCAATTGGGATCATTAATTTTAGGCAAGATCAATTGGGATCATTAGTTTAGGCAAGATCAATTGGGATCAATAGATTTAGGGCAAGATCAATTGCGATCAACTAGGTTAATAATAGAATAGGAAAAACAAAAATAAATAAAATTCAACAAAAATCGAAAACTGAATTTTAGAATTTTGAAAAAAGAAATTAGTATTAAAAAACATTTAAAAATTTATTTTTTTTTGTAATTTTTATGAGCTCAGACAGTGATTCTGATTCGGATTCTTTAAGTAGTTTATTTTCGAATCAGTTTAAATCAAAAACAGAGAAAAAACAACCGAAACATTTTGAATATCGGTTTCAAAATTTTGCAAACGTTATAAGACCGTCAAAAATGGCAAATCAAGAAGGTAATGTTATGCCACTACCTCAACCACCACGTATAGAATGGGATTTATTAAGGGCAAGGTTAAATACTTTAAGACCTTTTGATGGTAGTTATGAAACTCTTAATATTTTCTTAAACAAATGCGATAGGTTAGTACAAGACTATTCAGTTGCACGAAATGAGACACTTAATGCATTAATTTTTGATCACATCCAAAGTAAATTGACAGGTAATGCCGAAAAATTGGTAGGCAATAGAAGTGATATACAAAATTATTTCGAATTAAAGGAAGCTTTAAAACAATGTTTTTCTGATCGAAGAGATAAAGAATGCTTAATTCAAGATTTAGCTCGCACCAAACCTTTTAAAAACGAAGATCTTTTTTCTTTTGGTACACGGCTTAAGCACCTTACAAACGCAATCAATCAAATGGTTCGACAAGAAAATCTACCCCTCGAAACATTTGCTATTTTGAAAAATGAATATGAAAAAACTGCATTAAATACTTTTATCGCAAATTGCACAGGTAAAATCCGTGACAATATGTTTTTCAATAAACCCGATTCGTTAGAAGAAGCCATGACTAAAGTCAACGAATTCGAAAATTTCGAAAAATTATACGGTTCTCAAAATAATCACAATTTCCCTTCAAGTTCAAAACAAGTACCTAATAGAAACATTTTTAGCTCACCAAATCAACCGTTTAATAATTTTCAAAACCCAGGTATTTTTCAACAAAATCAACTGTTTAATAATTTCCAAAGACAACCTCAAAATTATTTTGGTCAAAACTCAAACTTCTTTCAGCAGCGACCTCAAAATCAAAATTTCTCTAATCAAAATTTTGCTAACCAAAATAGGTTTCCTACTGGTCCAATAAATATTCAACCACGACCAATGCCACCAAAAAAGTTTTTCACAGGTGAACAAGTTTTCGGTCCCAAACCAGATGTATTTAAACCAAAAAATACGCCACAAGATCAATTACCAAAACCTACCCCAATGTCCGTGACATCTAATAATACATTTAGACGCGTACATAGCCAACAAAGTCAACTACCACAACACTGGCAACGTTATCCTAAACCACCTCAATTTCATTTCGAAGAATTACACATGAATGATGTATCTTCTCAAAATAATTATAGTCATGATTATAACCAATACAATGACTATGATTATACCCAATACGATGACCATGATTACAACCAATATAATAGCTATGATTATAATCAGTACGATAGCCATGATTATAACCAATACCATAGCGATGATTATAACCCATACACCGATCAGTCATATGAAACTAATGTTTATTACCAAAACCAAGGAAATGAAATGCAAAATCCCGGAACATCAACTCAAAATTTAAATATCTCGGAAACTAAAAATAAAACCGAAAATTTTCAAGAGGTCAGCTCCAAACAAAATCAAACCTAGTAGAAATAAATAGCTCTGGCAACAGCGCACTTCCTTATATCGAAATTAAACATCCAAAATGTAAATTATTAATCGATACAGGAAGTTGTCGTTCGGTTCTTCGACCATCAATCGCTGAAGAATTTTTTCCAAATTGTATTTTTAGAAAACAAAATAAAATTAAAACGGCAACAGGTTGCACAGAAACGCAATTTGAAGCAGAAATCCCTGCATTCGCAGAATTTAATTGTAACACATATATTAAGTTCGTTTTATTCGACTTCCACGATTTTTTCGACGGTGTAATAGGTATAAACGACCTTAGACAACTTGAAATCAACCTGGACATCATTAACCAACAATTGATTGGATCGAATGTAAAAATACCATTCATATATCGACAAAATTTTGACACAAGCTCAACAGTAGCATTAGGACCCAAGGAAAAGGCTTTAAAATTAATACCCGTTTCGATAGACGAGGGCGAAATATTAACGAATGGAAATAAAATTGGTAATTTTTTAATACCGCCAATAATAACAAATGCCAAAGATGGATGGGCATGCGTAGAGATTCAAAACCCCACTGATCGAAATTTATCCCTTACTTTCGAACAACCCCTAAGAGTTCAACCCTTCGAAGAAAATTATTTTGAAATGTTTACATTTGAATCGGTCATTAAAAATTATAGTCAATCAGAAAAATCAATGCCAATATCAAACCAATCAATAAAAAAGGAAATAGATCACTTGATTAGAACAGATCACATGAATATAGAAGAAAAAAGAGAAATTACCAAATTATGTCGAGAATTTTCGGACATCTTTTATAAAGAAGGAGAAAAACTATCTTTCACCTCCGCTGTAAAACATGAAATAAAAACCAACGATGAAATACCGGTACATACAAAGTCATATCGCTACCCATACATACACAAAGAAGAGGTCAGACGACAAATTCAAGAAATGCTTGACAAAAATATTATTAGACCATCATGCAGTCCTTGGTCATCTCCAATATGGATTGTTCCAAAGAAAATGGACGCCTCTGGAAGACAAAAATGGAGAATTGTAGTAGACTACCGCAAAATCAATGAGAAAACAATTACAGATCGATATCCAATTCCCAATATATCAGATATACTCGATAAATTAGGTAGAGCCCAATATTTCACCACTTTAGACCTCGCTAGTGGTTTTCATCAAATAGAAATGCAATCAAACTCTATTCAGAAGACAGCCTTTAACGTAGAAAATGGCCATTACGAGTATTTGAGAATGCCTTTCGGACTTAAAAATGCACCCTCTACTTTCCAACGAGCCATGGATGAAGTCCTCAAAGACCTCCAGAACAAAATTTGCATGATTTACATGGATGACTGTATTTGCTTCAGTACAAGCCTCACCGAACATATAAATAACCTAAAATTAATTTTTCAAAAATTCCGAGACGCAAACTTAAAAATTCAGTTGGATAAATCAGAATTTTTACAAAAAGAATGCGAATTTTTAGGTCACGTTTTAACAACAGAAGGAATTAAACCAAATAAAAAGAAATTAGAGGCAATAGCAAAATTTCCAATACCAAAAACCCAAAAACAAATCAAATCATTCCTAGGTTTATTAGGCTATTATCGAAAATTTATTAAAAATTTCGCGAAAATCACAAAACCAATGACTAATTGCTTAAAGAAAAATAATAAAGTGGAACACACAAAAGAATTTGTAGACTGCTTTAATATTTGCAAAACTATTTTATGTTCAGAACCAGTACTTGCATATCCCGATTTTACTAAACCGTTTGAAATGACGACCGATGCCTCGAATTATGCGATTTCGGCCATTTTGTCACAAAATGGACACCCAATTTGTTATGCATCAAGAACATTAAACCCTGCAGAGATTAATTTTGCAACGATCGAAAAAGAATGTTTAGCAATAGTATGGGGATGTAAATATTTTCGACCATACTTATTTGGTAGATAATTCACCGTGTATACCGACCATCAACCACTTACTTGGCTTATGAACTTAAAAGAACCAAATTCGAGACTCGTGCGCTGGAGATTAAAATTAGACGAATATACCTTCTCAATAAAATATATAAAAGGTAAATCCAATAACGCAGCCGACGCATTGTCTAGAAACCCAGTAGACCTCAATGCCTTGGAAACGGCTTCAGTACAAAATAATGCGGGAGATTCCGATGATGTCATACAAGAATTTTTAGACAGACCAGAAAGCTTTGTAACACCGCTAGAACCTGAAAACCAAACAGAAGAATCACCCAATACCAATAATAATGACAATAATCAATCAATATCAAATCAATCAAAGAGAATATCAAAAAATCAATCAAATCAATCAAATAATCAATCCCAGGATGAAAATTCAGATGGAGAAACTGTTCACTCATCAGCTGAAGAACCAATATTGTCAATACCAATATCGGAAAGACCTCTAAATCAATATAAAAATCAAATAATAATGACTATTAGCGATACAGATAAGATGCAATGTAAATTTGACAAAGTCTTTGAAAATACGAGATATTACGTCACACTAACTGCCAATGATGCACAGCAAGACATAATTAAATTTATAAAAGAATTTTTAGAACCAAAACAACAATACGGTATTTTCTTTAGAACCTCAATTTTGGCCCCATTATTTACAACAACTGTCCAAAATATCTTTAAAAATGCATCTTACAAAATAATACATTGCCCAAAATTATTAGTAGACGTAGAGGTAAGAGAAGAGCAAAAAGAAAAACTCACCCTGTATCATACCACAAAAACATGTCATAGAGGCATTAACGAAATGAAAACATCAATATCTTCAAATTTTTATTGGCCTAAAATGATCGAAGACATTACTGAATATGTCAACAACTGTGAAACATGCCAAAGGAATAAATACGATAGGGATCATCCAGTGATTAAATTTAACTTGACGCCCACGAGTTCAAAACCTTTTGATCATGTACATGTTGATTCATTTCGCATATCAAAAGAAATATTTTTAACGTTGTACGACACATTTTCTCGATACGGCCAGTCGTACCTTTTAAAGACCTTGACCGGTACATCAGTCACAGATGCATTACTGACCTTCTCAAGCCACCACGGCTTACCTTTAAAAATAACCGTTGACCCAGGAACTGAATTTAAAAATAAGGACGTTCAAGATTTTTGCAAATTACACAAAATCCAACTTCACATAGGAACCGCCAAAAATTCGAATTCAAATAGCCCCGTGGAAAGATTCCATTCTTCCATTATTGAAGCATTTAGATGTTTAAAGGAAGATAATCCAAAATCAAGCGCAGAGCAACTCATGCAACGCGCATGCCTTGGTTATAATAATTCGATTCACTCTGTACATAAATTTACCCCCTTTGAAGTGGTAAAAGGGCACATAAGTAATATCGACCCCTTTAGCATATCGGACGCAGCCATTGTTTCAGACTATGTCCAAAAACACAAAGAAACAACTCAAAAGTTATACGAAAAAATAAAAGAAACAAACCAGCAAGTTAAAGAGAAAAATATAAACAAGGCAAACGAAAAACGATCGGACCCCCCAGACTTCTTAAATCATTCTGACGCCTACATACAAACGAAATCGAGATCAAAAGATGCCCCCAAATTTACAAAAACCGCAGTAAAGAGACAAACTCCTAAAAAGATTTTCACCACAAAAGGCACTTATCATAAATCGAGTGCGCGAAAACCAAAAACTAAAAAGAAATCTTCTTTACAGGTTCAAAATGACACTCCCGAGGAACGCCCTCATAGTAGCAGTCATAATGACGTCACTAATAGTAGTCAGCAGCAATGATGACGTGCAAATTACGACCTTAAATAACCCCCTTCTTCCTATCCAACTAGGTAGCTCAAAACAAATTTATACAAAACATACTTTTTTGCATTATATTGATCTTCAATCAATAATCGATCAATTTTCAAAAATTAAAAAATTTTTCTCAATGATTAAACAAAACTTTTTAAAAGACAATAATACAAATCCGATATCTTTAAACAGTCTTTCCGAAAGCTCACTTTTGAGAACGGAATATTTAATACAAACCACTCAAAATAAAATTTTAAATTTGCACCCTGTTATCAGGAATAAACGAGGTTTAATTAATGTTGTCGGAAAAATTAATAAATGGCTTTTTGGAACCCTCGACTCCGAAGATGGTGAACGTTACGAACGAGCAATATCTCACTTACAGAAAAATCAAAAAACCATTGTTCAAGAAATGAATTTACAAATCTCGTTATCAAAAACCTTAATTCGAGATTATAACAAAACCTTAACAGTTCTTAGTAGTAACCAAAATAAATTAGAAAACAGTTTAAAAAGATTACAAAATTATATGGGAACAACAATTCGAGATTTAAATATCTATTTGACTTTCCAAAATTTGTTATCACGGGGGCAATTCTTTAAAATTTGAAATAATTTGAAACAATCTGAAAAAATTTGACGCCTCAAATTTAAGCCCTAAATCATGGCAACATCGTAAATTTCAGTTTTTTGTACAGCGGCAAAAACCGAAAAATGAGGAAAAATATAATCTAAAACCTACCTTTAAACTCGATTGCTGATAGTTCAATATTTTTCCGGGATTGTTGATGATGCACAGGTTCTTAAAAAATTGTATTTTTCCGGAAAAAAAACAATAACAAAACCATGAGACGTTTTTCTTATTTCGTTAAAGTTGGATTCAAATAACACGAACATGACATGCAAAGTACAGCCGACCACAAAATCCACGTAATTTAATTTTAACGAAATCAAATGAATTTTAGGAAAGAAAACGATAAGTTGATAAATTTATGAAAAAAAATAATTTTCGGATTTATTGCAACCCGTGGCCCAAAAAATAACCTTTGAATATATAAATATCAAACTTGTTATTATTATCATATAATTAAAAATAATGTTTGTCTAATATTTCTTATGATCAGGTATGAGAAGAGATAGAAAAAAAGTCTGCCAAACCCAGGTTATAAAGGTTAGGTTCAGGTCTGCTACAGGGTGACCTTAAAATCTATTATAGATTTGTTTAGAAATTCTAGTTCTCTACTTAACAATAAAAAGTTGAAAATAGCCCAAAAAGTTAAACTATGTATTAACGGATTATTTCAAATTTAGGTTCAGGGGGTGAGTTACAGGGTGATATCAAAAATAGTTGTACAATTTACATTGTTAAAAACAACTTTGTCAGGGGTTTTACTTAGCAAACAAGAGTTAGAAATACCTTAAAAAATCATATCACTAACTTATTGTATTACCTTTAGAGCCAGCAAGTGAGCTACTGGGTGATATCGAAATTACTAGTGTATTTTTCTAAAAATCACATTTTTAGAAAACAATGTTGTCAAGAGCTTTCATTATCAAAAAATGCTTAGGAACACGTTAAAAAATCATAACATTAACTGACTGTATTACCTTTAGGTCCTTGGAGTAAGGTACAGGGTGATATCAAAATTAGTAAAACACTTTTGTAAAAATCACAATTTTAAAAATCAACTTTATCAGGAGTCTTGGTGAGCAAAAAATAGTTAGGAATATGTAAACAAACCACACCATTCACTAACTGCGTTACATTTAGGTCCAGTAGGTAAGATACTAGTAGTAAATTCTTTTATAAATCATATTTTTAAAAATAACTTTTGGCCTCACCTTACTGTTTACAAACCAAGAACATATAAGTTAGGGTTTCTTGAGCGATCTATTAAAAGAATATTACGTTAATTACTTTTCCGCACAATTTTACTTTTTCGCATCATTTTTACTTTCCTCACGATTTTTTTCGCACGTCCAAATTGCAAGAACCTTCCCGTCCACAATCGTTTTCAAATGAAAACCCGTTCTCCTACACACAAGTTTCATTTTCAAGAAGTGCTGCTGTACCGATGCTACCAGAAGCACCGAATGAAGAATCATGTAATGTGTTACAGCCTGTACAGACCAATATACCTTTCTCCATTCACTACAGTAGTAATTCTAAGCAGCAAACTGATCAAGGCATTTCTGTAGTGGGCCAAACACCAACCAATCAAATTCCAATAAGAAACGACGTTATTCAAGATGTTGCGGCATCTGATGTATATTGAAGCATGCAACAAACAGAAAGTGCACTTTCAATTTCAATATCTACCATCGTTAACTTTTTCGTTATTGTTATTTAAATGTTCTTTACATAAAGTTTCTTTTTAATATATCATAATAAAAAAATCCTGTTTTAATATTTTTCCGTGCATAAAAAAATCAAGTAAAAATAAAAGTTAAAAAACGTACGGAAAAGTAACTTTTCCGCACTAGTGCTGAAAAATTTCTTTTCCGCACGATTTTTGTTTTGTTAAAAATGAAGATATTTAGGACTCATTAAATGATTTATGTAACTATTCTATCTTACGTATCATTTTCTAGCATTATTATAAAATCTTTGCGAATTAAAACATGTTTTTTGATAAAGAAGATGGACAAAAACACTCGTAGGAAAAACATTGTACCTAATTCTTGCGGAAACTATCTTTTCCATCCTTGACGGCTTGCCCGAACTCCGCTCCGCGTCGATTGTGCAACTGCCGTCGCGTGCGGAAAAGTACCTCTTTCCGCACTTGTTAGGTAAATAACTATTGTACAAACAATTAAAAGCCTAAGCGATACAAAAAAATATTTATGTAAAAGATATTTAAAATTTAAAGATAAAAGACCTTAAGTGGGATGAAACTACTGCTTTTGTTGATCTGGAGTTTTCAGTAAAAATAGCTAAAGAAGTAAAGAAATATATCCCTTTATCAGACAACCAAATAACTATGTAGCGGTACAGGTATTAACAGATTTTTTGAAAGAAATGCAAAATATTGAGTCGCTTCACTTTGGAAGAAGTCTATATACAAGTAATTAAATAAAACTAAGAACGACATACGGGACAAAAATATTTGTGTGCAGGTTGTTGTTTGTCAATGTAAATAAATGTAATATTTATTATGTGTATTTGTACATTTTTATATTGAGCAAGCTTAATAATTATAAGGATTTGATTTGGCTCGGTTTGGTTATGTTAAATAGATAACTTGGGTGTTAAATTGTTGCCTAAAAAACATGCAAATTTGTGAAATAACAACGAAGAGAGTTTTTTCCTGTAAATAAATGTGCAGATTTTTATATTTATCGTGTATGTTTGTAAATGTTTACATTAGGCAAGCCTAGTGAAGGCTTTCGTTTTGTTACATTAAATATATATTTTAGGGCCAAGATTCTAAAATATCTTGTAAATTTGTTAATTAACAAATCAAACAAATGTAAAATATTTGTAAAAAAATTTTGATTTACTATAAATTTGTGAATTAACAACGAAGGCAGGCAGGTTTTTCTGTAAATAATTATTGTACATTTTTATATTGACCAACCTTATTTATATGGGTTTGGTTCGGTTTGGTTATACTTGATATGTATTATAAAGCCATGATTTTTTCAAACTAACTTGTGAATTTGTAAAAGAACAAGGAACCAAGATGTTGTTACGTAAATAAATGTAGGGATTTTTGGATTTCTTATGTGTATTTGTAAACTTTTATTTTGACCAAGGTTAGTTAGGGGCTTAGGTTGATTTGGTTATATTAACTAATATGTTTTAATGTCAAAATTTTATCATATTAACTTGTAAATTTGTCAAATAAATAGTAAAAGTTTTTCACGTAAATATATGTGAATATTTTTGGATTTATTTATTCATTTCACCCTGTAGCTCACCTCCCTTGTTTTTTAAAAACGTGATTTTTCAAAATCTTTACTGCTATTTAGATATCACCCTGCAGCTTACCTACTGGAAGTAAATGAAATTTAGTAAGTGGTATGATTGCTTAACGTGTTCCTAACTATTTTTTGCTAACAAACGCTCCTGACAACGTTGATTTTTAAAAACGTGATTTTTACGAAATTTTATTACTAATTTCGATATCACCCTGTACCTCATTTCCTGGACCTAACGGTGATACAGTCAGTTAATGGTATGATTGTTTAACGTATTCCTAACTATACTTTGCTAACAAAAGCTTCGGACAACCTTGCTTTTTAAAAATGTGATTTTTAGAAAATTTACACACACTAATAATTTCTATATCACCATGTAGCTCAATTCCTGGACCTGAAGGTGATAAAATCTGATAATGGTATGATTGTGTAACGTGTTTCAAATAATTTTTTGCTAACGAAAGCTCTTGACAACATTGTTTTTTAAAAATTTGTTTTTTAGAAAATTACGCTTCTAATTTCGATATCACCCTGTAGGTCTCTCACGTCCTGGATCTAAAAATAATACAATAAGTTCATGATACATATTTTAATGTATTTCTTACTCTTATTTGCTAACTAAAACTCCTGACAGAGTTGTTTTTTAAAAATGTGATTTTAATTAAGATTTACTACTATTTTCGATATCACCCTGTAACTCACCTCCTGGACCAAAATTTGATCTAATCCGTAAATAGTAGTTTTTTAGGGCTATTTTCAACTTTTTATTGCTAAGTAGAAAATTAGAATTTTTTAACAAATCTATAATATTAGGCACACAAGAAATTTTACATAATTATACAAACATTATTTTTAATTATACGAATTTATAGAAAGTTTGAAATTTATGTTTTAAAGGTTTGTTTCTTGGGTCCCGTTCATTTTATTCATATTATGAACCTATTTTCAGGTCGGCTGTACGCAGTTCCCTGCCTATATGTGTGGCTCCCTCTAGGGAGCGTGTCGCAAACTTAAGTTTTCCTTGCACAAAGTGACCACGTGGTCGTGGCACCCCTGAAAAATTCCGCCTTCGACTTATTTTCGTCAGATGGAGACTGTGGCGACTATTCTTAGGGTCACTGCATCCTGAAAGCCTGGCATCTTCCAACGAGCGGATAGTTCACAACTTGCATTCCATTTGCTATTGGTTGACATAGTCAGGCGGGATTTTTAAAATTAAAACTCTCCTGTCCTCGTTTTGGGAGGTTGAAATCGGTGTTAAACCAAACTGAAACAAAACCTAACCGTGGTCAATTGATGGGAAACGTATCCTGACCGGGGCGTATCTGGACAGGTTAGGATACGTTGTCGAATAATTTATCAGGGTTAGGTTAACACCGATTTCGACAGGAAAACAAGATAAGGAAGCTAATTAAAAAAAAATATAATATGTTTTTAAAAAACAATAAAAAAAAACTCATCGGCATATGCATAGATTTAGTTAAATTCAATAGGTATGTACTGCACAAACCACTACTCTTTTTAGTCACTTACAACTAGTATATATTCGTATTTTACGCCGAAAGCTGTAAACATAAAGTTTGTTAAATGCTTGACTGGTGGCACCATCTCTTAATATAATATAATAATAATCTTAAACGGCAACGTTCAACATTAAAAAGTCAGCTGACTATTTCGACCAATAGCAAACGGAATGCAAGTTGTGAACTAGCCGCTCTCCCAGGGGTAGCGACACCAAACATAACCTCATTTACGAAAAACTCAAATCTGACACTGTCAGGAGCATAGCTTTTTTTATGTTTAAAAAAATTAAATGGTTTACAAATGTTACGTAAAGAACTGTCCGTCACATCCGGTGTATAAATTTTACTGTCCAAATAAACAAACCTAAAAAAACTAAGTTTTTTATGATTTCAAATTTATTAGGACCCTGTGTCCAGCAGTCCACACAGCGAAGGAAACCAAAAATATAGTTTGCATGTTTTATATATATTCTAAAATATAGAAAACTATTATGTTGGGTTTTGTATTATTTAATAAATGTTTTATGCTCTCTACGGAATAAAGGTGTACGTTTAATCCCTTTTTTCATGGGCTAAGGTAGTATTTCTTGTCTCCAGTGATTGAAAGTAATTTCTTTAAAACCATAAAGGCAAAATATAGGTTTTTGGATTATTTTATTTTATCATAATACAAAAAACAAAAAGGAATATATACACGATACCGATTATTTTGTTCCAGCTTGCCGTAAGCTTACTTTACTTTGCCGATGGCTTGGTTCGTTTTGATCGTTATTGTGTCCTTAGGCATAGAATATTGCTTCCATATAAACGAAGCATTTAACTTTCTAGACTTCTCCAGGCTGTAAACCAGGAAACTGTGAAATTTTCGAAATTCTGTTTATTGCATCATTTCCATGCCCATCTCAAAGTAAGAATATGCTTTATTTTCCATCTTCGAGAAATGTAATTCGAACTTTTTCTCGAGTAAACTTAATTAGTTTGTTATGAAATAAATAATATTTTTCCACATTGTTTGTTATAAGGTCACTCATCGTCAAGCAAGCTTTACCTTGCTTGACGATGAGTGACCTTTGTTTGTTAGCATCTGACTGACTTTTGTTTAATGTAATGCCATGACAACTATCACTGCCCACTGTTTTTTTATATACTTGACATGCTAAAACTACAGTACGGTAAGTGGTTTAATACCTATTTATTTAGTTTATGATTATTATTATTTTTAGTATATAAAAATAAACCTTGGCATTAAAGTCCCTTTTAGTCACTTAGCAAATTATAGCCCTTCTTCCGGTCGAGCATGAAAATTCCCGCCGTGGTATTAAAAGTAAACACTGCACGCTCCAGGTTTATAATATACCTACTATTATTTTTATTATTGTTCAAAAAAAAGCGGGCGGCGAAGAAAAGGTCGAAAATACAAAAAGTCGAAAATACAAAAGTTCGAAAGTACAAAAGGTCGAAAATACAAAAGATTGAAAAACAAAAGGTTCAAACAAAGATCGAAAGTAGCTACACTGTAATGATTGCAAAACAAAGTAGAATTAAGAGACACACAGGTACACACACACACACTCATAGAAAAGTTTTTAAAAAATCAACATCCAATAAAAACTCAAGGTAGCAACACGACGGGTCGCAGAACTTTGTTCGAAAACATTTTCTTCGAACGGAAATTTTTATGAAAACCATTTCTTCTAATGAAAATTTGTTTGAAAACATTTTTTTTAAACGGAAATTTATTCGAACACCATTTCTTTGAACGGAAATTTGTTCGTAAGTAATAGTTGTTCAAAAACATTTTCTTCGAATAGAAATCATTTTCTTCGAAAGCAAGTTTTTCGATAAAAGACGCTCTAGACCTGGATTTCCAAACCTAACACAATTCATATAGTTTGACTACGGCAAGGTCTTTTTAACATATTTTTTCAAAAAAACCCTGACTTCTTTCCCGGGATCGTAAACATTCTGAAAATTTGTCTACTTTCCTCCTTTTGGAAGGTCGAAATCGGTATTTTCCTAAACTTTGTCAATTGATCGCAAACGTATCCGAACCGGTCCAGATACCTCCTGATATGCTCAATTAAGAAAGGTTAGAGTAACACCGATTTCAACCTTCCAAAATGAGGACCGGAAAGCTAATTTAGGGAAATCATTTTTCGACAATAGGTCTCGGTTGGTTCGGTTTGGTTTCACACCCTCTAGGATCCCGGGAAAGAAGTCAGGGAAGTTTTTATTTCCAAAAATTGTTAGAAAAAAACCCCATTAGTCGAACTATATGAGTTGTGTTAAGTTTGGCAAGCCAGGTCAAATTTTTTTTTCGAAAAATTTGTTTTCGAAAAAATGTTTTTGAACAAATTTTAATTTTAAAAAAATATTTTCGAACAAATTTCCGTTCAAAGAAAATGTTTTCGAACACATTTCTGTTCGAAGAAAATGATTTCGAAAAATTTCTGTTTGAAGAAAACGTTTTCGAACAATCTTTTGTTCGAAGAATATGTTTTAGAACAATTTTTGGTTTAAAGAAAATGATTTTCGAAGTTTATGCTTTCGAACAATAATATTAAGATATTTATATGAAATGTACTATAAAAATATAAATAATTAAGCCGAACCTTACGAAAACTCGAACTGTATTTGGGCATTTTTTGTCTTTTGATAAAATGTAAAATTCGGAATAAAAAGATACTAAAAAAAACCACAATACCAAAAACACCCAAAAAAAATGGGAAAAAACCTTGGAAAATAAATTAAACAGTGCGAAAAATAGCGTATAAACATCGTGATAAAATTTTCATTTTATCCCTTGATATATTATATACTATTAATAAACTTTTAACATAGAAATGTATTTCTGTCCTGTTTGTTTATTTATTACGTATTATTTTTATACAAAAACAGAAATAATATTTAAAAGAAAATAATTTTTAACAATAATACCTACAATAAATATTCATAACCCAAAAACTCAAGGAACATATTTTTTATTTCTTAAGCTGTATAAAAACGAGTTCTTTTTAAGTTCTATTAAAACATTTGTCTTTTCTCAGACTGTATAAAAATGAGTATTTTTCACGAATGTCTATGGAATTTTGAGTACGGTTTTGACACTCGTGTCGCTACCCCTGGGAGACGCTAGACTTCCAGGATGCAGTGACCCTAGTATTTTTAATTACACTATCCAAAACCTTATGGGCGCAGCTTTCGTGTTCGTTTACGACAGAGACAATTTATTATTTTCTCTCTGGTTTACGAAGGACTCAGCCGCATGGGCCGTCACTGAAGAACAGCAGTTTCTATATGGGAGGACCCCCCAAAATAAAAAACTATATACGTGCCTAGCTTTTTTAAAAAGTAAAAAAATAATCACCACTTCAATAATTTGACAGGATCTTCACTTAGTCAGATTTTTCTGGCAGATTTTAAAGAAATAATTTGACATTCCCTTAAAATTCCGTTCAAATATAACGGTGGCAACAGCGTAGTGCTAATTTTGTAGCGACCCTTCCACGACATGCAGTTAGTCCCTCTTTGTTAATTTTACCGTGAAAAACAAAGAAAGAAAGTAAACTTAGCTGACCTCATAAAGAAAACGAATAGGACTCATAAATTTGAAAGAAATGTGACGAAATGTGACGAAATTTGACATTTCAGTTTGTGTGGTTAATAGTGAATTTATTTACAATTTTTAAATTAAAAATTTTCAACAAATTACGGGTTTTTAATTAAAAACAAATATTATATCGTGACGCTACATCTATCAAAAAGTGGGAAATGGCCTTTTAGGTAAGTTTTTAAGTTTAAAAATTGCCTTTTAAACGAGAAATCTTAAGCGCCAGATTATGTCACATTTTGTCAAATTTCGCCAGATTTTTTGAAATGTAAAGAATTGACCCCCACAAATCAATTTAGATTGCCAAAATCTTATTACTTTTGTCGATAATTTAGGAGATGCAATAATGTTTGCAAAATTAAACACTTTGCATAACTCAATTATTTCAGGCACTGAACTGATTCGAATGATGGAATATTTAAAGAAAATTTACAAACCTAGTCAAATTCCAAGTTTTAATAATGTCTTAACTTACTATCAATTTTTGGGTACACAAATAACTTTTTCAAACTTAAAATTAATTTTTGCAATTCATGTCCCAATTATTGAACCCGAAACATATACATTTTACCAATTAATACCTACTATCCAAAATAACCAAATTTTCGTACCTCGATACCCTTTTTTGGCACAAAGCTTACAGAAAAATCAGTTCCATGAAGAAGCCTGCCCACAATTAGAAGAAACGTACTACTGCCAAGAACGATTCACCACCGATGACAATTGCACCCTTAGACTCACAGAGGGCTTTCAACCACAAAACTGCCCTGTATTTAACATCAATCTGCAAGAATCAATAATCGAACAAATCGCACAAGACCAACTACTGGTGATGCCAGCCAAAACTGAAATGGTCCACACAAAATGCCGCACTAGTCAATATATTGGAACTAGTAAACCGATTTTAATTAGAATTCCACAGTCATGTGAAGTAACAGTTGCAAATCGAAAATACAGAAACGAAAACCAATTAATAAAAGGAAGACCACTGATCTTACCAAATATTGAATTCCAAAAATTTAAGCAACCAGAAATTTTGGAATCAACAAATTTAACAAAAATCGATATTGCCAATATCTATAAATTAAATGATATTGCCAATAAATTAAAACCAATCAAGATTCAAAATGAATTTCATGCCAGCCACATCACGTCTTACGTTACTTCAGTTATCATTATGATTGCCATAGCCATGATGATATTTTACTTTTGGAAAAATGGAGTTTCACTGAAGTCTTGCCGACACAAAACGTCAAGAAAAACAGTGGTAAAGCAACCACCTGATGAAGAAGCAAAATCCAGCCGCAACTCTGAAGTTGAGCCTGAAAACAACTCCGTCTTCAACTCCGTGATTTTCAGACCTAAGGAGGGAGGAGTTATATTCACATAATATTATTTTTATTATATTAGATAAGCATTTTTATAACCACACGTGTTTGCTAACTTTGCACTTTTTTACTATTATATGAATTGTTAGGAGAAAATTAAACCATTCCCAGCAAAGCTTCTGTAGACTTAAGATCGTACTATTGTTACTCTAAAGTTAATACTTAACTCGTGGGAAGTATCAAAACAAATATTATAAAAGCGATTTTTACAAGTTATTGCTATAACATTATTGAAAATTGGGTTCTTGGGGGTTATCTAGAGGGGATCCCGACCGTTCCGGTTGGGCCAGTCTTAACCAGAAATCAGAAAGTATTTCCCAGCAAAAGTCTTTCCCTAACTTCTAAACTTAACACTACTTACTTTAACAATTTTTGTTTTTAATTAAATCAGACAATCTTAACAAAATTATACATCTTATTGGCAATTTAAAAATGGAAAGTAAAAAGAGGCTTCTGCTGTTTAATTTCCGAGTGGGCCAAAAAAACCGGACAATTTTTCTTTTTCTATAACTTTTGAACTATACAATCGATTTCAATCGGACTGCAGTTCGTTCGTTTGGCCGAGGTTTGATCAGAGTTTTGACTAAATATGTTCTTTTGTCTGCCATCTTAAAATCCAAGATGGCGTACGAAATTAAAATGTATCCTTCAAAGATGCTCGTTTATTCTTGTGTTGCGAACAGGTTTTAATTATTTTTTTAAATAAGTATAAAAGCGGCATCCCTACCACGCAAAAAAAGGCACGTTTCAACCATTGTTTTACAGATTATTCGATTGCATTGCCAATCATGTCTGCATTTATTTCCTTATAAATTCATTACTACTAAACCAATTTTAATAAAATAAAAAACATCCTGGTAAAAATTGAGTTCTTTTTAAAGATCTTGATCACAGTTTATCGCCATCTTAAAAATGAAGATACTGGACAAAATCATACTTGGTTCTTCAAAATGGCGTGTTTATTCTTGTTTTCCGAAAATGTTTAGTTTTTTTTTTAATTTACAGTAAAGTAAAGTAAAGCACTACTTTTCTCCCATACAAATTAGTACAATCGGCTTAATGGTCAAAAAGTCTATTTTTGTTTCAACGATTGTTTTACAGATTATTCGATTGCATTGCCAATCCTGTGTTCATTTCATTTCCTTTTTCGTATTACTAAACCGATTTTTAAAAAAATCATGGTTAGAATTGATTGCTGTTTAAATCAAAATTTGCCGTCATCTTGGTATTTAAGATGTCGGGCATAATCATACTTAATTCTTTAAACTGGCGTGTTTATTTTAATTTTCCGAAAATGCTTAAGTTTTTTTTATCACTTATAGAAAAACACTACTCTTCTTCCGCATAGGAAGGTAAAAATTAATAAAATCGGTAAAGTGATTATCATAAAATCTGATTTTGTTTTAACCATTGTTTTACAAATTGTACGATTTTGCATTGCACTTAAGAAAGTTGCTCTCAAAATTTAACATAAGAAATAACATCTGTAAATTCTGACATAGCTCCAAAGATAATATTGTTACAAATTTAAGTTATTTAAATTTTATAGTAAGAATTTATTTAGGTTTAGTGTAGTATTAGGTTAATTTATCTTATTAATGTATTCTTAGTCAAAGTTTTAGTTGCGTTATCTATGACATACTCGTGCTCGGACGAACCGCGGTCTAGAAAAGGCTAGTATAAGCGGGAATCGAACGAGAATGAAAAATTCCGGAAAGTTCGACGACTCTATAAATAGGGCTGGATATCGCGCATCAAGTCAGTCAAAGATAACGAAAGGTAGTGATGCTTAACACGTTACACGTTAGTTAATAGGTCGATTAAAGTAGTGAATTATTAGCAAGTTATTAGTAAGTTTAAGTGCGCGTTTTTGTACATACTTGTCGAAATAAATTGACATATCGTTTTTGACGTTTGCGAGTTTTATTTGAAGCAGTGAACCCGTAACAATTGGTGTCAGAAGTGCGACTAAAAGAAATAAATAGTGCAAAGACAATTCTTACATAGTACCACCGGCTAGGACAATTAAAAAAAGAACAGTAAGTGAATTTGCCAGAATATTCAGAACTGAATAGTGCAAAGACTATACTCTTACATAGTGCCACCGGCTAGGACAGAAGAACAGAATATTCGAAGAATTTCGATATTGTTTCATTCGAGAACTAGAAGAGATATCCAAAAATCGACTTCGACATTAGCTTAGTTCGTTAAAAAGTAAGAATTAGAAAGAATTTATAGAATATTCCATCATTTTCTACGACGTTCTATTCGTGAACCAGAAGAGATATCCAAAAAGGGACTTCGACATTAGCTAAGTTATTTAAAAAGTGAAAATTAAAACCGACTTCGACATTAGCTTAGTTATTCAAAATGTAAGAATTAGAAAGAATTTCTAGATTATTCCATAATATTCTGCGACGTTCTATTCGAGAATCGCAAGACATATTGAAAAATCGACTTCGACATTAGCTTTATAGCCCAAAAAAAAATTATAAATAAATAAATAATCATTTTAAGTGATTTATCAGGAAGTTGATGCTTACTAGACAAGGATCGGCAAAGATGAAAGATCTAACTAAAATGGTGCAGGCTCTAGCAGCTGAAATGGCTCAAGACCAGAACGATATAAAACAGACCATTGAACAAAACCAGGCCGACATGAAACAGGCCATGGAACAAAACCAAAACAATATGAGACGTTAGATGACATGCAAGAAAACTTCGATCAGATAAAGAGCAACTCCGAATAGCTAAGAGGAGAGTTCAAGGCAGCAACCAAAGATCTTAAGGAAGAAATAACTCAGAGAATTCAGAATGTAGAAAAAAAGGTAAAAAACAAATTGCAGAATGTAGAAGAAACGTTACAAAACAAATTGCAGGATGTAGAAGAAACGGTACAAAACAAATTGCAGAATGTTGAAGAAAAAGTGGAGACCAAGCTATAGAATGTAAGAGAAGAAGTTTTTCAAACAGTGAAAGAAAAGCTCCAGGATGTGTCAAAACAGCTTATACAGCTTCAGAAAGAACACAACAAAATGAAAGCTCAGGGATTTGTTGTGAATTCCAACCAAAACATTAAGCCTCCAAATTTTGATGGTACGTCTTCCTGGTCCCCCTACAAACAACAATTTGAAGCTGCCACCGCTGCAAATAGTTGGGACGATGACGAAAAAGCTAGAGCTTTGTTAGTAGCTCTACGAGAACCTGCTCAAGGGCTTTTACGGTTCATTTCAGCGGAACAAAAACAGAGTTACTTTCGTGGCAGCTTTAGAAAGAAGATATGGAGATGAACAATTACAAAATTTGCATTGGTCAAAATTAAATATTCGTCAACAAAGAGCAGGGGAGTCAAGAGTATGAAGCGTATATCAGGAGGCTGATGTACTTGGCTTACCCAGAAATGCCAGAAAATTACAGGTACGGTAGATCGCTTTATTAACGGCTTGCGACACAGACTTAGCAAAGTTACTTCGCCGAGAACGTTTCCATAACAGCAGTGAAGATTCGAGCCCTTGAAATTGAGTCATCAAATAATATGTCCAGGCCAAAAGTAAGGGCTGTTTCAATTCACGAAGGTGAAGAAATAAGCAGTGATCAAGAAGTTCCCTCAAAGACGCTCAAATTCTTCAATCACTGATAGAGAAGATTGACTCTTTTCGATGCGGACGTTCAGGGCATATTCAACGCGATTGTCGGGTCCAAATGAGGTCTCGCTCACCATCTAGTGGTACAGAGTACCGAAGAAGAAATCAGGAAAACTAAAACTAGTCAACGCAGAGGGGCGGGTGTTGGCTAATGGGAATGTAGCCCCAAAATTTATCAAATCAAAAGCTTAAAACCTGCTACTGTCAGTCTTAACATCGAAGGACTAATTAATGGAAGAAGAGTTAATATAACAGTAGACACTGGTGCTTAAGTTCAAAATTGCAACGAGATATAAAATTCGACCAACAGAAAAGAAAATAACATTTAAGACTGTGACTAAAGAATCCGCCGACTGTTGGGGCAGAAAGATATGGACCTACAGCTGGGAAGGTTGAACATTCGCCACACTGTATTAGTTGCAGAAATAGAATTTATTTTGGGAATGGACTTGATAAGTAAACATGGATTTGCGTTTGTTAATAAACTTAATACCCTAAGATTTGGGAACGAAGAGTTCATTTTATCAAATAGTCACATCAATAAAGAACCAATAAAACTGGTGGCAGTATGCACAACAAGACTGGTCGGTAACAGTGAGACCATAATTTTTGGGAGGCTAGAAAGTAAAACACCAAGCTGCGTAGGACTCATTAGCCAACACAATACACCCAACACCTACCTCGTTGCAAAGTCACTAGTTAGAACCTATAAAGACATCCCGACTAGAGTGGCCAATATTTTTCCAAATAGTCTCATTATTAATAAGGGGGAAGTGGTAGCATTATTTGAACCAGTTCAGAAAGTGATAAGATGTGAAGAGTCAATTTTCCAGGATAAAAGCAAGTTACCAACGGAGGTACTTCAGCAATTTCAGTCAACTTGGCAACATCTCACTCCAGAAGAATTTCGTAAAGCGAGAGAGTTTATAGAAGAGCAAAGCAATATCTAACTAAGAGTAGTTCTGGACGCACAAACCTTATTCAACATTCCATCAACACTGGTGATGCCCAACCAATAAGACAGCCGCCAAGAAGACTACCAATGGCCAAACAAGAAGAAGTTCACAATCTTATTAATAAAATGCTCAGTGACGGTGTTATTAAAGAGTCATCAAGTCCTTGGTCATCTCCTGTGGTGTTGGTCACTAAAAATGCTGGAAGTACTAGATTTTGTGTCGACTACAGGAAACTTAACGATGTGACCAAGAAAGATAGTTACCCACTGCCAAGAATAGACGACACATTAACAACGTTGGCAGGATCGTATTGGTTTTCTACTCTTGACCTGAAAAGTGGGTATTGGCAAGTAGGAATCTTTGAAAGAGATAAAGGGAAGATAGCATTCTCTGCTGAAAGTGGACTTTATCAGTTTAATATGATACCATTTGGCCTACGCAATGCCCCAGCTACATTTGAAAGACTAATGGAAGTCGTTCTACGAGGTCTTACTTGGAAAACTGTACCATCAATTATAAAAATCGGGAATGGTGAATTTCCAAACCACGTTTTTGTTGGCTAATTTGATATTAAATGACCCCTTTACATTTAATTTAATTGTGGCATCAAATAAGTGTGTATCATAATCGTTATATACAAGGCAATTGTATTTACTGTGGCATCATCGTTTAGGGGTACGGATAGACCTCGTCAGATGTCTATTAGGGGAAATGAATCGACCCCTGCCCTCCGTAGATTCCAGGTACTCTCCGACCCGGAGAGTTAGCACCTGTATAGTGTCCCTTTCCCAGGGTTACGGGAGAAGACCACATCGATATGAAAGGCGGAGAGAATGGACCCAGGTACGGTGATCATAGCGTAGGTGGCAACCCTTTCTTTTAGGGGTAGTATAAAAGACTACTGTCTTGTACTACCGGCGTTGGAATCGTCAAAGGCTAGGGGAAGAAAACTTTGATCAAAAATCACCTGGTCCTCCAAGTTGGGGGTTGGGGCATCAGACTAACTCTCTCTGATACCCGGAAAAAACGTACACTGTTAAAAAACCCAATCAAACGCCTCGGAAAGAAAAGAAAAACCTAAGACGAACCACGCAAAGAAACAGAAATATGATTTTTGGTACATGAAACGTGCAAGGAATGGGTCGAAAAGTAAATGAAATAGTACATGAGTGCAGCAGAATGAAGGTAGACCTTGCTGTACTAACAGAAACAAAAAAGAAAGGAAAAGAATTTGAAAACCTAGGATAATATGACCATTTCTATAGCGGAGTGGCAAAAGAAAAAAATGTTCAACAAGGAGTATCTATTTTAGTCCACAAAAGATTTAGAAAATTTATCACCAACTGGGAAGCAGTCAATTACAATGAATATAACAATAAAAGGAATGAGACTTACGATTTTTGGAATCTACGCGTATATCGACGATGCAAATGTAGCCGTAAAAGACAAATTTTTTGAAAAAATACACAATGAAATATCAGCAGTAAGTACATCTAAAGAAATTGTCATATTGGGAGATTTAAATAGTAGACCCGGTAACAGAGTTAATAATCTGACAGTTGACCAATATGGAGAAAATTTTGTTAATGACAATGGAAACCGGCTAATTACAGTATGTGAGCAATTAGACCTAAAAATCCAAAACGGTTTTTTTCAACATAAGTAAATACACAAATATACCTGGACCAAATTCTCACAAAACCTGAAATCAATATATGTATGTAAATATAATCTACTAAGCCTAGAACATGACAGCGTAAAAAACTTATAAAAAAAGAGACTGAACGAAAAACTTAATACAAGTTCAGGTGAAACCCCGAATGAGGAATACGAATTAATTACATTAAGCATCCACCAAGCTGCAAAAAAAGCACTAGGATTAGTGGAAGAAACTTTTAAAAGAAGAAAACCATACTGGTGGGATGCTGAGATTGAAAGAGAAATAGAGGAAAAAAGGAAATTATATCACACCTACTTATCCCAAAAGACAGATAGAAGCAGACAAGAATACAAAATCGCGCAATCAAAGGTGAGAAGAATGATCAGTGATAAGAAAAATCATTCGTGGACGCAAAAGTGCCAGAAAATAGATTCTTACTTAGGAGGTAGGAGAAGTACCGAAAGCTGGAAAACTATAAGATCGATTAAAAAAGAAACATGCAGATATATATATATATATATACATATATATATATATATATATATATATATATATATATATATATATAATATGGGGTATTTTCTTTCACGTTGGGGGCAAAATTTATATGGCGTTAGGCGCCAAATTTGTGACTATTATAGTCGATGGGCGCTATATTTATAACTAGCCCACATTGCACTTGTTTATTTTAGTTGGTAGCATTTTCTCTTAATATTTCTCCGCTCACTTAATTTTCACCGCTTTAATGCATGGCTATTTTTTCCTTGTAGAGGCCTTTCTTTTTTTGTCCTGGACATCCTGTTCTTGCCATCTTTCACTGATAGCATTGGTATCGCCATGATGACGCCCGTCAGCCCTGCATGCAAGAAAGCCTGACTTTTTGAGTGACTTTTGGATGTACATTTGCAACCTGCCAGTCAGATCCTCCTAGGATACAGCAGCTAAGTAGTGTCTGAAACAAAGCAAATATGTAGACCCCTAAATTCAATGAAACAAGCATTAGGTTACTTTTAAAAACCAAGATCATAAGTACTTATTTGTATTTTTTACTTACCCCTTGCACTTAATACTGGGTCCCTCCAGTAATGAGACGGGATGTGTGTGAGTGTGCATTAAGGGAATAAACTACCCTCTTAAACTTAACTGATAATCTTTAATCACATTGTAAACTGTGGTGCACCTCAGGTATTAGGTATTATACCTTATTTTCAACATGTCTTTATGATTAAGCACTGTAAACACATATTTTCGCACATCTTTCAGCCCTAAGGTTTGTTTACAAAAACAGAATGTGGTTATATATTTCTCCTTGAATTCTGTCATACATAGCAGCATAAAGATCGAAGAAATTAGACTGCGTTAGAGTACACAAAATGACATCCTCGCCCTGAGAGCTAGCTTAAGTTTTTTTCAGTCCAGGGGTACTTGGCCTTTTACGAGATAACAAATAAGTACCCCGATGATACCTCCCTGGATATTATTTTACAATAATTTTCATTTATTGTCTAATTAATGTCCAGGCGATATCAAGTTATACCGCAATAGTAAGGCAAAAGTTAATATAAAAGCAAAACTAACCAAAGGCTTTCAAGTAAATAAAGGTCTTAAACAAGGTTGCTGTATCTCGCCTACCCTCTTCAAGATATACTTGGAACAAGTCCTTAAAGTATGGAAGAGAAAATGCCAAAACATGGGAATTCCGTTGGACGAAACCACCTTGTATACTTTATGTTTCGCCGATGATCAGATAGTAGTGGCTCAGGATTATGACGACCTCGAATATATGACACGAAAACTAATAGAAGAGTACAATAAGTGGGAACTAGAGGTTAATCTCAATAAGACAGAGTATATGTGTATCGGTGGAATGAAACAGGATCTAATCTTAAATACCGGGCAGCCAATTCAGTCCTGTAATGAGTATAAATACTTAGGTCTAAAAATTACAGCTGACGGAACACTAGACGAAGCTATAAAAGATCGAAACTTACAAGGAAGAAAAGCAATAACTTTATTAAACGGAATAATTTGGGACCAAAGTATATCAAAACATAACAAAAAGCTTATATATAACACCATTGTAAAAAGTATTATTACATACGGCTCAGAAGTATGGCCAATCCAGGATAGAACAGAAAAAATGCTTTCCGCTACGGAGATGGACTATTGGAGAAGAGCAGCAGGGAAATCAAAAAGAGAAAGAGTTACAAATCAAAGAATAAGAGAAATTATGACAGTGGGTGAACTTACTTTAGTGTATGATATAAGAACAAAACAACTAGTGTGGTACGGACATGTACAAAGAATGAATGACGAAAGACTACCTAAACAAATACTACAATGGAAACCAACTGGCCGAAGAAAATGAGGACGGTCAAGGAGAAGCTGGAGAGAAGGAATAGACAGTGAAATAAGAATAAGAGGCCTAGATGATGAATTATAGGCAAACAGAAACGAGTGGAGATTGGGTACCGAAAGGCGTAGAACGTTGTGAAACCGATAAATATATTATAATGATTATATCGTTATATTGTTTAAAAATTAAGGAATTACATATTTTGTAATAAAAATATATTATTTAATTAATTAAATTTCCTTAATGAATAATAATCAATTTTACTGGCCTATTGAGCTTCGAATGGCTATATCATTTTGACTGGCCTAAATTATTTATCAAAATCTCCGCATTCAGCAAAAAAGGCAAGCATATGTATCCATACGCTGAATTGAGCCAATCTATCATATTTCCTCTTTGTTTTACTTTCGCGCGAGGCAAAGGATAAGCAGTCAATGATCTGCATAGTGTTAGTTGAGATGATTTAAGATAAATACGTTTTTTATTAAAAAATATACTCCATAGGATGTCTGTTTTAAGAGATCTTAAATATTAAAATTCAGTGTGTTTTCGATTTTTGGTCTGACGACATTGAAATTCAGGTCAGTTCGTTCCTTTTTTCACTCAAAATTATTTATCTTAATTTAGCGCAAATATGCATGATTTGATTGCATTTATCTTAATTTTTTGGTAGAAAACCAAATTTTGATAAAATTTAATGTTTGCTAAAATATTGGCCCATAGCACAGGTATTTCTCGTGGAATATTTTTTTTTTTCAGATTAAGGACCCAATGAGTTCAGCCAAGCTTCCCTTTTCAGTCTTATAGGACAAATTTTAGCCCACCTGACTCATTCGATCAATGCATTCCAAGGAAGTGGATTCTTGAGGTTGATGGACTTTGGAGATATGGATCTATTTGGATAAATTATCTGGTAAGTTTTTTTATTCATATATATATTTTAATAGACTTTAGTCAAATCTGCTTTGAATGAAAAACTTACCAGAATGATTTTCTAATCTCCATCAAAAGTCCTCAAAAATCTAACTTCTCAGAGAAATATTTAGCTTGCTCATTCTTAAATGAACGGCGGCCATTTTGTATTTTTTATTCTGCTTGCGTTCTTGAGTGAACAGCAGCCATTTTGTTTTTTTTTCTGAGTGAATAAATTAAATTCATGAACGACCAGATTTCAATTTTTGCTTCCCCTTTTTAATTATGTTTTCTTTAATGAAGAAGTTATTTTCCTTTTAAGGAAAAAATAAAAGGAAATATTTTTTTTATTGCCCTCCCTTAAAAGTCGAAAACATACTCACGTTTCAGTTAACTTTCCCTTTGTTTGTGTGAAAGACTGAAATGTTCCCCATGTAAAATTTTTAGATACATTTTTTTTATAAATTGTTAAAAAGATTTTATCCTTTCCCTCAATTTTGAAATATTGGCTGTCCTTTATTCTCAAATTATTTTGTAAATTTTTCTAGCTTTAAGAAATAAAACCAACATGTGTGAAATTATATTTTCATTTTAATATTGGGTATTATTTTAAAGTTATAAAATCCAAACAGTTATATTTTTTATCTTAAGAAACCAATTGTAAAGATGAAATAGATAATAACCTGTTAAACATTTATTTTTTATGAATTTTTTTGATAAAATTTGTAAAATTTTTGAAATTAAATTTAGAAAATATATTTTTTTTTCTAATTCAGGAATCTATCAATAGGATTCATGTAAACCTGAAAGGTCTAAATATTCTGCTGAATATTTGGTTGAAATTTTGTAAAGATTCCTTCTACATTTTCTTTATATTTTTTATGTATATTTTTTTTTGTAAACTAAAACTATTTTTTGTGACACTCTCAATGCTAGAGTTATACGTAATTTTTTTTTTAGAGTTTTGTTGAGAAAGCTAGGTCATCAAGTCTGACAAATTGTTTCTACGGTTGCGTAAATAGTCTTTCTTTTCATGTACAAAAAATCCACGACGACAAGTTCTCCACCACTGAGTAAAACCAACAAAGATAAGCCACATACAAGTCCTCCTGGATTGCACACCTGCTGACGAGGCGAAGACTGGCACTGAGACCATGATGGGAATGTTGTGAATATGATCTCATGGTTGTAGATGATGCTCTACTATTGGTGATGCTATTTTTTTTAAATAGATTTTTTTTGAAAAGAAAAGACAATCTAAAACTTTAAAAAGCAAGTTTCAAAATTAAATAAGACTTGAGACTCTTCTTTCTTTAATAAATTTTCTTCATTTTTTTTTTATAAAAAGGTTTAGTTTTTTTGTAATTTTTTTTGATTGTGTCACTGATTTTTTTTATAAAATAAATTGTAAAATTCAGAATTTCTCTAATCCAGAATTTCTTTATACTCTAAACGAGGTGAGATTGTTTGGAGGATTCCAAGACTATTTAATTCTTTAATTTTTTCCATTTATTATTATATTTTTTTATATATAATTTTTTTTTAATGAATGAATTTTGTCCTAAAGGATCTTCCAGGTAAAGCTCAATGGCGCCCCATTACCCTTAAAAGAAAACAAATTGGAAGAAACGTTAGTAGAACTAAAAAGAGAAGGTACGACCCTGAGATAGTCATTTCATTATTTTGATTTGAAAAAGTTTCTGTTCTTTTGATCTTCCACTTTCTTTGCTTTGCTAAAAAAAAAGGAAAAGGAAAAGTGAAATAATACCAGGCAAATATCAAAGATCTTAAAAAGCATAAATTGGCACTCCACCATAAATGTGGTGCTAACGTGCTATAAATTTGGTGCTCTATACTAGTTATAAATCTGATGCTCAATGTGGGCTAGTTATAAATATAGCGCCCATCGACTATAATAGTCACAAATTTGGCGCCTAACGCCATATAAATTTTGCCCCCAACGTGAAAGAAAATACCCCATATTATATATATATATATATATATATAATATCATTAAAGAAAACATAATTAAAAAGGGGAAGCAAAAATTGAAATCTGGTCGTTCATGAATTTAATTTATTCACTCAGAAAAAAAAACAAAATGGCTGCTGTTCACTCAAGAACGCAAGCAGAATAAAAAATACAAAATGGCCGCCGTTCATTTAAGAATGAGCAAGCTAAATATTTCTCTGAGAAGTTAGATTTTTGAGGACTTTTGATGGAGATTAGAAAATCATTCTGGTAAGTTTTTCATTCAAAGCAGATTTGACTAAAGTCTATTAAAATATATATATGAATAAAAAAACTTACCAGATAATTTATCCAAATAGATCCATATCTCCAAAGTCCATCAACCTCAAGAATCCACTTCCTTGGAATGCATTGATCGAATGAGTCAGGTGGGCTAAAATTTGTCCTATAAGACTGAAAAGGGAAGCTTGGCTGAACTCATTGGGTCCTTAATCTGAAAAAAAAAAATATTCCACGAGAAATACCTGTGCTATGGGCCAATATTTTAGCAAACATTAAATTTTATCAAAATTTGGTTTTCTACCAAAAAATTAAGATAAATGCAATCAAATCATGCATATTTGCGCTAAATTAAGATAAATAATTTTGAGTGAAAAAAGGAACGAACTGACCTGAATTTCAATGTCGTCAGACCAAAAATCGAAAACACACTGAATTTTAATATTTAAGATCTCTTAAAACAGACATCCTATGGAGTATATTTTTTAATAAAAAACGTATTTATCTTAAATCATCTCAACTAACACTATGCAGATCATTGACTGCTTATCCTTTGCCTCGCGCGAAAGTAAAACAAAGAGGAAATATGATAGATTGGCTCAATTCAGCGTATGGATACATATGCTTGCCTTTTTTGCTGAATGCGGAGATTTTGATAAATAATTTAGGCCAGTCAAAATGATATAGCCATTCGAAGCTCAATAGGCCAGTAAAATTGATTATTATTCATTAAGGAAATTTAATTAATTAAATAATATATTTTTATTACAAAATATGTAATTCCTTAATTTTTAAACAATATAACGATATAATCATTATAATATATTTATCGGTTTCACAACGTTCTACGCCTTTCGGTACCCAATCTCCACTCGTTTCTGTTTGCCTATAATTCATCATCTAGGCCTCTTATTCTTATTTCACTGTCTATTCCTTCTCTCCAGCTTCTCCTTGACCGTCCTCATTTTCTTCGGCCAGTTGGTTTCCATTGTAGTATTTGTTTAGGTAGTCTTTCGTCATTCATTCTTTGTACATGTCCGTACCACACTAGTTGTTTTGTTCTTATATCATACACTAAAGTAAGTTCACCCACTGTCATAATTTCTCTTATTCTTTGATTTGTAACTCTTTCTCTTTTTGATTTCCCTGCTGCTCTTCTCCAATAGTCCATCTCCGTAGCGGAAAGCATTTTTTCTGTTCTATCCTGGATTGGCCATACTTCTGAGCCGTATGTAATAATACTTTTTACAATGGTGTTATATATAAGCTTTTTGTTATGTTTTGATATACTTTGGTCCCAAATTATTCCGTTTAATAAAGTTATTGCTTTTCTTCCTTGTAAGTTTCGATCTTTTATAGCTTCGTCTAGTGTTCCGTCAGCTGTAATTTTTAGACCTAAGTATTTATACTCATTACAGGACTGAATTGGCTGCCCGGTATTTAAGATTAGATCCTGTTTCATTCCACCGATACACATATACTCTGTCTTATTGAGATTAACCTCTAGTTCCCACTTATTGTACTCTTCTATTAGTTTTCGTGTCATATATTCGAGGTCGTCATAATCCTGAGCCACTACTATCTGATCATCGGCGAAACATAAAGTATACAAGGTGGTTTCGTCCAACGGAATTCCCATGTTTTGGCATTTTCTCTTCCATACTTTAAGGACTTGTTCCAAGTATATCTTGAAGAGGGTAGGCGAGATACAGCAACCTTGTTTAAGACCTTTATTTACTTGAAAGCCTTTGGTTAGTTTTGCTTTTATATTAACTTTTGCCTTACTATTGCGGTATAACTTGATATCGCCTGGACATTAATTAGACAATAAATGAAAATTATTGTAAAATAATATCCAGGGAGGTATCATCGGGGTACTTATTTGTTATCTCGTAAAAGGCCAAGTACCCCTGGACTGAAAAAAACTTAAGCTAGCTCTCAGGGCGAGGATGTCATTTTGTGTACTCTAACGCAGTCTAATTTCTTCGATCTTTATGCTGCTATGTATGACAGAATTCAAGGAGAAATATATAACCACATTCTGTTTTTGTAAACAAACCTTAGGGCTGAAAGATGTGCGAAAATATGTGTTTACAGTGCTTAATCATAAAGACATGTTGAAAATAAGGTATAATACCTAATACCTGAGGTGCACCACAGTTTACAATGTGATTAAAGATTATCAGTTAAGTTTAAGGGGGTAGTTTATTCCCTTAATGCACACTCACACACATCCCGTCTCATTACTGGAGGGACCCAGTATTAAGTGCAAGGGGTAAGTAAAAAATACAAATAAGTACTTATGATCTTGGTTTTTAAAAGTAACCTAATGCTTGTTTCATTGAATTTAGGGGTCTACATATTTGCTTTGTTTCAGACACTACTTAGCTGCTGTATCCTAGGAGGATCTGACTGGCAGGTTGCAAATGTACATCCAAAAGTCACTCAAAAAGTCAGGCTTTCTTGCATGCAGGGCTGACGGGCGTCATCATGGCGATACCAATGCTATCAGTGAAAGATGGCAAGAACAGGATGTCCAGGACAAAAAAAGAAAGGCCTCTACAAGGAAAAAATAGCCATGCATTAAAGCGGTGAAAATTAAGTGAGCGGAGAAATATTAAGAGAAAATGCTACCAACTAAAATAAACAAGTGCAAGTACGGTTAAATAAAGGTAAACATATAAAAGCATTGGACTTACCGGTTCGGATTGGGCCTTAATGTGGTACCGAGTGATCTGCTCGGGTGGTTATCATTTTAAGAAAATATCTATCTTTAGAAACAACAATATGGCAATCTCAGCCTAAGTGGACTTTTAAACAACTAAAGTCGCCACTATAAATTAATCTAAAGAACATTTCCTTATGTAAAAATCAGCAAAAATGCTTTTCTTTTTGGGTTTCCTTCCACGGAAAAACTCAAAAAGAGGTTAAAAGATCTGTCAATTCAAAAATCCACATGGTTTGGCACCAAAATTCCCTAGATTTCACCTTAACCTTGACAGTGATTTATGTTTGTTTACAAAATTTTATGGAAAATTAAAAGAAAAATATGATTATTTTAGAGTTTGGAAAGAAAGTAAGGGTTGAAATCGAGTCAAAAGGAAAATCAAGGTCCAATGTTTGACAAAGTGATTTAAGACTTTTATTAAAAGTGATATTTTTGGGTTTGTTTACCTAGTTCGGTAAAATGGAAATCTTCGGTATTTTTACAAAATAAAGGGCTAAGACTTATTTTCCAATGTCTTTACTTATTGTACCTCAAAGATTTCTTATCTAAGTCCATGAAAAAAAGAAAATTTAACTTAGGAGGCTTAAGATGTCTACCAAATACAGGGTGTTTTGGTTGCTGTTCAAGTTAACGTTAAACAAACCAGAAAATTTTCAGGTAAGAGTCTATAAGGTTTTGTGCAAATACAAATAGGTAACTAAAAACTTATTTATTTTATGAAAACTTGTAAGAAGGAAGCCTGGGTCGTTTGACCCGTAACAAACTCCCCCTTTACCCAATGGAAATTTTTCATCAGAAAAATTTCTAAAGGTAAAATGACTAAACCTAATAACTAAAATCTAAACTCTGCATTTCAGAAAATGTACTTTCTGACACGGAAACATATACATAGCTTCAGGCTAATTATATATTTTTTTAATAATACAACTATTAATTACCAACAAATAGGATATCTTAACCCTCAGAATTCTTACTCTGAACTGATAAATATAATTTAGTTGTTCCTACATTATCGGAGATTCACTCCAAGCCCCAGTCAGAAATCTATAACCTAACCTATTGGAGTTTTTTTTTCTACTCAAAACTACCAATACGATCAACTAAATCTTACTTAACTACCAAGACTTTTAATCCTAGTCTTACCACTTTCTCTACTTATACGTTACAACATCGGGTATCAACAGGTTTCAGCTGTTGATTGTCATATAAGGGTTTTTTTTTTAATTTGGGTTAATATACGTCAGCAGTCTAATCATCATTCGGATGAGGCTTTAGATCCTTCGCGGACCAAATGCCCTTAGACTTGCCGTTGTCATCTACCAATTCATATGACCAAGGAGACGTAATTCTTTTTATAGTAAATGGACCTTTATAATTAGGTGCAAGTTTGGCCATGAAGTTCTTACTAGCATTGGACAAATAGAATGTTCTCTTCCAGACCTTCTGACCAACAACAAATCGGTCGTCTTGACGACGTAAATTATAGGCTTTCGCGCTCTTTTCATAAGCTTCTTTAAGCTTCTTTTGGACATTTTCAAACAACTTTGAAAGAGCGTGAGATCTAGCAAGAACTCTAGCAATCGGATCAGTGGTAGTGTTATTAGCCGGATTCGGACGTTTGCCCCAGAGAAAACCAATTCTCGACCAAAAGTAATAAAATTTGGAGTCATCCCAGTTGCTTCATGTTTGGCAGAACGAATCGCAGCGGCAAGTTGTGACAAGAGTTTATCCCAATCCTTCTGCTGGTCCTTTACATACGCAGTAAGCATGGTACCAAGCACTCGATGGGCTCTTTCAACAGGATTGGCCTGAGGGTGGTAATTAGATATAAACTTAAGTTTGATTTGAGATTTATTGGCCAATGAACCTGCAGTTTCAAACTCTTTTTAAATTGAACTCCGTTATCGGTTATAAGTCGCTCTGGTACCCCAAACATCATAAACACATGATCCTCTAGGTTTCTACAAACCGCAACCGCAGTCGCCTGACGCAAGGGGAAAAATAATACAAACTTACTGAACACATCTAAGACCGAAAGAACATAAGTATATCCAGTGGATGAGCGGGGCAACTAAACTAGATCTATGCTGATCACGTCCCAAGGACGTGTTGCTGTAGGAGTCTGACTTAACATAAGACCAGCGGGATGTTTTTGTTCCGGTTTCGTTTCTAAACAGACCAAACAATTTCGAACATATTTAGCGACGCTGTGTTTCATTTTAGGCCAATAGTATTTTAGTTGTAGGCGAGCTAAAGTCTTCGATATGCCTAAATGACCACTCGTAGGCGGATCATGATTGGCTTTTATGAGGCTAGGTCGCTTTTCCCGAGGCACTACTTGTCGCCATTCATCGCTGGGGTCAGAAAGATCCGGATAAGGTAGTTCCACATGTTTGAAAAGAATACCTTTATGGACTCTCCACAAGGGATAGTTTTCGGGACGCTGTTGAACATCAGTAATCATTTTAGCGTACCATGGATCATTTCCAGAGTAAACGTCTTCTACGTCGTCCGAATTATTGGGTTGGACGTCGTCTGGAGCGTCAATTAAGTCTAGGACAGGTACTGAACGAGATAAAGGATCAGGTGTTACGTTATCTTTTCCCTTTCGGTGAACTCCCTCAAAATCGTATTGCTGCAATCTGACCAGCCAACGTGCAATTCTACCGATGGGATCTTTGATGTTATGTAGCCATTTAAGGCTATAGTGGTCTGTTATCACTGTAAATTTAGTACCCTCCAAGTATGGTCTGAGACGTTCCAATGCCCAAATTACCGCAAGAGCCTCTTTCTCGGTAGTGCTAAATTTGCGTTCTTGTTTGGTCAACGACCTGCTTAGATAGCAGATCACCTTCTCATTACCCTCTTCATCTTGTTGAACTAAACAGGCACCAAGACCAAAATCACTCGCATCCGTCTGGACAAAGAAAGGTTTTTCGAAGTTTGGTTGGGTCAGTACAGGGGCAGAAATTAAACTTTCTTTTATTTTCTGAAACGCCGTTTCACAGTCACTACTCCAAACAAAAGGTTTGTTCTTACCTAATAACGCTGTCAAAGGAGCGATGGTATTCGAGAAATTCTCTACAAATCTCCTGTACCACCCCGCGACGCCTAATAGGGATTTTACTTCCTTGACAGTTTTCGGCTGAGGAATACGTACTAACGCCTCAATTTTGCTTGGGTCGACTAATAAACCCCTCGAATTTAAAAGATACCCGAGGTACTTTAACTCTGGAACACATATGTGGCATTTATTTTCAATAAAACCAACCCCGCGGACGTCAATCTATCAAGGACCTCTTTTAGGACATTAAAATGGTCTTCAAAACTACTTGTTCCTATGATTATATCATCTAAGTAGACCCAGACGTTCGGTTGAAGGTCACGAAAAAGTTCCTCGACAAGTCTTTCCCATGTTGCCGGCGCAGAATGCAATCCAAACGGCATTCTCCGGAACTGAAATAGGCCACGATTAGGTACCGTAAAAGCTGTTAGAGGTCGGGATTTTTCAGCTACTGGAATCTGCCAGTACGCGGACTTTATGTCCAGTGTTGACAAAAATCGGGTCTCTCGCAATTTAGCTAAGGTAGATTCTACAAAAGCTAGTGGATAAGCGTCCGCCTCTAAATTCTTCTTCAAAATGCGATAGTCGACGCAAAATCGGTAATTTATCGGTTTATCTGGTCCAGTTCGCTTTCTAAAGGGTACAATGGGCAAAGCCCATGGCGAGACTGAGGGTTCTACTATACCATCTTGAAGCATTTTATCCAATTCAGCATTGACATGTTTTTGCACAGCGGGGGAGATAGGGTAGTATCGTTGTTTTATGGGAGAAACGCCAGGTTTTAATTTTATTTCATGTTCAACCAATGTAGTGCAGCCCAGTTTCTCACCCATCTTGGTAAAAGTGGAGTCAAACAACTCATCCAACTTTTTTCGTTGGTCCTGGGTCAGTCCTTCGTAAGGTTGAATAGCTGAGATAGTAACTGCGTTGTGCATACCAGCCTCGGATCGGAAAAACCATTCTCCTGCGAATAAGTCTGGAATAATCTCCATTATTTTCCAAAATTTTGCGCCCAATATTATAAACTGAGAAATGGCAGGAGTTACCATTGTTAGCCCGCGGATAGAAAACGCTAAATGCAGTGGACTGTAAATATTTTAATTAATGATATCGCGAGCAAACATAAATGTATTGATATGAAATTACGAAATAATCAGACGTCCATAGGTAAAATTGTTGGAACCACACAACGGTAATCAGATAAGTGCACTCACCTCCTTTGCAGCCAAATTCTCCTCGTTTCAAGGGGCCCCCGAAGGATCTAATGATGTCACCACGTAGCTGAAGGGTTGAAGTTTCTAGTTCTATGCTTCAGTACACAAAATTCGAGCACTTTCAGATGTAGATATTTGAAATAGTTGGAGAACGAAATTAACACGCCTTTTTCTCTAGGCGATTGACAATGATCTCGCTGGTTGTTGGTGCGCATGTCCAAATACGCGGAATGCGCTTTGTCCTTCATACAGTTGTGTGTTTTTAAATATATATTTAAACAACCGTGAAATTTAGCGGGAGCTAACATAACTGCCCTCCAAAACACACAAATTTAGAATCTCAACCGGACAGATATAGATATAAGAAAAAGAATCGACCGATAAATATAAATGAATGAAAACAGATAAGTATCGTAAGTTTATTTAGATATAACGAAATCCCGAAAAAAGGCAAAACAAACAAACAAAAAATTCAAAAAAAATTAAAAATAAAAAAAAACCTATTGTAATACCCGGTAAAAGGTAGAAAATTAAAATTACTTTTAATTTGGCAAGAGGCACAGTTTTACAACTGGCCGCTTATAAACACCGGTAACCGTTTTTACCGTCGCAACACGCACCTGACCGTCCCCGCCGGGATGCAGTTCGATGACCCGACCGACCGGCCATTTCAAAGGCGATTGAATGTGATCACTTGTTATGATAACCAAATCATTTAATTTGATATTTGGGGACAAATCAGTCCACTTGTGTCGCTGTTGTAGCGTATGCAAATACTCTATAGAATACCGTTTCCAAAAATCATTATGTAGTTTTTGGATTAGTTGCCATCTTGAGAGCCGATTTAGGGGAACCTCGGACAAATCTGACTCCGAAATTTCTGAATTAAGGGGTTCAAGTGTCAAAAAATGCCCAGGGGTAAGAGGTTGAAGATCGTGTGGGTCTGAAGAGGCAGGAGATAAAGGGCGACTATTCAGTACGGCTTCTATGCGACAGGTAAGGGTGGACATCTCCATGATAGACAACTTCTGGTCGCCGACGACTCGTACAAAGTGAGTTTTAAAACTTTTGACGCCAGCTTCTGCCAGGCCATTGAAATGTGGACTGAGAGGAGGTCCCAGATGCCAACGAATAGAAAGTCTGGTGGCAGCACTTCTTGCGTAATCCAGTAATTGGTTACGAAACCCTATAAAATTACTGCCTTGATCTGACCAGCATTGCGTCACGCTTCCGCGTCTGGAAATGAATCGATGGAATGCACCTACGAACCCTTCGGTGGACAGTTCCATGGTTAATTCCAAATGCACGCAATGTGTGGCCGTACAGACAAACACACAGACATACGATTTGAAAGCTTTACAACCACGGTAACGATGAGGAATCACAAAGAAAGGTCCACAAAAGTCGATAGCTACACTCGAAAAAGTTTTAGTTGATTGATTCGATGAGCGGGAAGTGAACTCATTATGGGCGGTCTATAGGGTTTAGGGTTGATTCTAAAACATTGCAAGCACTTGGATATGGTTCTTTGAATTGCCCGTCTGGCAGATAATATCCAAAATTGCTGTAAAAGCAGATTATGTAATGTTTTAAACCCAGGATGAAGATATTGTCGATGAGCGGACTCGATAAGAAGAGTAGTTAAACGATGGTCCCTCGAAAGTAAGACGGGGTGTTTTGCAGAATAAGACAAAAGGTCAGATTTTTGTAATCTGCCACCGACTCTAATGATATTATTCTCATCAAGAAAAGGTGAAAGTTTTCGCAAAGGTTTCGGTATTGGTTTGTCTTTAGATAACGCGGAAAAAAGCTCAGAAAAACAAGAACCTTGCACGCGTTTGATAAGAAGGTGTAACGCACTTTGCATCTCACCGGTGGTAGGAAAAACAATATTCTCAAAAATAACTTTTTGGTCCGGCGGCTTAGTGGGTTTTTGATAGGAATGGTTTTGAAAAAGGTTAACTATTCGAAGGACATAACAAATGATACGTTGAATTTTTGATATAGAGGAATATTTGATAAGAAGCTGATCTAAGAAGTTGACATCAATTATCGCATTGCAACAGACTTTTGGCTTTTCCTCCAGATTAATATCTCCGAAATCAATCGGCATTTTTGATTTATGAAAATCGGGCCATTCGTTTTAGGGAGACCACAAAAACGACGGTGCGTTCCACCACATGTCATGTGACATGAGCTGTGAAGGGGTGGCCCCTCGTGACGCAATATCGGCTGCATTCAAAGCAGAAGGAATGTAGCGCCACGAGTTTGAGGGAATGATTTCTTGGATTCTACTGACTCGATTTCCAACAAAGGTTTGCCAGCGATTAGGAGGGGATGAAAGCCAGTGCAATACGACTTGCGAATCGCAGAAAGTAACGATATTTGTAAAAGTTATTTTTCCTTCATAGCTAGATAAAACGAAGTCAATTAATTCGCTTAAAAGAAATGCGCCTAGGAGTTCTAGCCTAGCCAAAGTTTGTGACTTTATAGGCGCGACCCTAGATTTTGCAGATATGAGAGAAACAGATATATTGTTTTCCTCTTCTACACGAAAATATACGACGGCTGCGTAGCCTCGAATTGAAGCGTCACAGAAGCCGATGATTTGACAGGTATTGGTTTTTGACAGTTTGATTTGTCGGGGTAATTGAAAATTGGAAAGAAGCGGGAATTCAGAACGAAGTTTGTTCCAAGAGTCGATGATAGAAGAATCTGGTTCTTCGTCCCAGCCTATTTTCGATATCCACAACTGTTGCAAAATAAATTTTGCTTGTAGCAACAAGGGACAAAGAAAACCTAAGGGATCGAAGATTGTTCCTATGATAGATAAAATAGAACGTTTGGTTGGGGGTTTGTCCTTCATTCGGCATTGATAAGAAAAAATGTCGTTTTTTGGATGCCATTGAAGTCCTAAAACTTTGATAAAGTGGGGTTCCTCCTTGTCGAAAGAGAGAGGCATTTGACGATCGGACTCTGGCAATGTTGCCAATAACTCAGGACAATTGCTTGCCCATTTTTTAAGTTCAAATCCTCCCGACTTCAACAAATCATTGAGTTCTGTTTGAAGGGAGAGAGCTTCAGAAAGCGAAGGGCTAGTTCCCAAGATATCGTCGATATAGATTGACGTTTTTAGAACAGTACTAGCCATAGGAAAACGTTCCTTTTCTCTCTCTGCCAGCTCATTTAAGGTACGCATGGCTAGAAAAGGTGAGCATGTCATGCCAAAAGTGACAGTAGAAAGTTCCCACACTGAAAGTGGGTCCTGTGGAGAAAACCTCCACAATATCCTTTGATAAGGACGGTGATAAGGATTGATAAGGACTTGACGGAACATCTGTTTGATGCCAGCAATGTAGGCAATAGGATTAAGACGAAATGTAAGGAGTAAAGAAGCAATATCTTTTTGAAGTTTCGGTCCAGATAACAATGTGTCATTGAGACTAATATTTTTTGGGGTGACTGCTGAACAATCCCAGACTACCCTTAATTTTGTACTCAAGCTTTCCGGCTTTAATACGCAATGGTGTGCTAAAAAACACGATACGTCGACCTTTGGTTGACTAGATAAAACTAAACTCATATGATTAGAATCGATATAGTCTTGCATGAAACTTGAATAGGCAGTGTACAGATCAGGATTTTTGATTAATCTATTTTCTAGAAGTAAAAATCTACGATAAGCTTGCGGATAAGTATTTCCTAGGTCAGGGTTTATTTTGTCTTTAAACGGAAGATCTACCATGAATCTACCGCTCGGTTGCCGTACTACACTAGCAGTAAAAATCGATTCTGCCTGTTTTTCTTCCTTTGATAAGATTTGTTTTTTAGGCAAATGTTCGATTTCCCAAAACCTAGGGAGAATGACCTCTAAAGGAGGTGAATGACTCGTTAAAAAACAACTGGTTCGTTCCGTAAGACTACCTACTTCGTCAACCTTTCCCATGACGACCCAGCCAAAGATAGTTTCAAGGGCTGAAGGCTGCCCTACCTGTCCAAGAACCCTGCCCTCCTTGAATATCTGTGCGAATAGCTCGCAACCAATAACCAGGTCCACAGGTCTAGATTTGAAATAAGATGGGTCGGCAAGTTTAAGGTCTTCCAAGTGTTTCCACTGATTATCGTTCAAAGAGAATGTAGGCATGTTGGAACATAGTTGTGGAACAACAATTGCTTCGAAATTAAGTAAAGGAGTGACTTGTCCTTGTGGCTTAATGTGACATTGAACGAGCCCTTTGGAAGTAAAAGAAGACATCTGATTTAATCCGAATATTTCAGTCGTGTAACTTCGCCTAGGAAGATTAAGACGCTGAATACACTTTTCACTGATGAATCCTGTCTGTGATCCAGAATCAAGCAGTGCCCTTACAGGTTGAAAATTTCCGCAACCGTCCATAACATCTATTATGGCGGTGCATAAAAGAAAGGTACCTGAAGGTCCTGAGGCATTTAATGACACATGAAGATTATTGACAGGTGGTGTGTGAATGACAGGACTAGTATCTTGGCTTCCAGACTCTTGATTAGTTTCTAAGATATGAGTTAAAGTGTGGTGCCTTTTACTATTGCAAGTCCTGCATGAATATTTTGATTTGCACGTATCTACATTATGCAAGGGATGAAAACACGCTAGACATAATTTTTTCTGTTTGACGAAAGATAGGCGATCGATAGGTGAGAGATCAAGAAATGTTTGACATTTCGAAAGCACGTGACCTTGATTACACCGGAAACATTTTATTCCTGTACTCGAATTAGTTGAGGTGCCAGCCAGTCCTATAAAAGGCGAATTGGATGATTTATAGGTAGGCTTTTGCCCAAACTGATTTCGCATAGAATTTGAATTTTGATAGGTAGGCTTTTGCCCAGACTGACTTTGCATAGAATTTGATTTTTGATATATAGGCACCTTTTTGGGTGCTGTTGATTGAGGAAGTGATTCCAAAACTTTACATCTTTTTTCTAGAAATTGAAAAAGTGACTGAAAAGTGGGAATTTCGGTATTAGTATTGGCGTGACTCATTTCGAAATTTGAACGCGTTGGAATATCCAATTTTTCTAATAAAATGAAAAAAATAATAAAGTCCCAACTGTCAACGTCAAAGCTAAGTGATTTGAAAATTTCTAGGGATTCAGAAAAGGTGTCAATTAAATTACGTAATTCTTTAGCTGACTCGTTTTTTAAGGTGGAGTTCATAATTGAGCTTAAAGCATCATTTGCGAGGTCTCGCTTGTTTTGATATCTATTGACTAATTTGTCATAAGCAATTTTATAATTTTGATCAGATAAGCTAATCCCTGATATCAATTTTAAAGGCTCATCCTCGAGATATGAAAATAAATATTGAAGTTTTCGAACGTTACTTAGACTTTGATTTTGATCTATAATGTTATTAAAAAGATCGAAAAAGCTTGGCCATAATTTTTTATCACCTCGAAATATGGGAATACCCAACTCTTTGAGTTTTGGAGTTTCAGATTCGTTTTGTCGAACATATGATCCCGAAAAAGATGGGGCCTCAACCGGAAATATTTTAGAGTAAACCCCCTTACACGCATAAAAATATTTACGAGCTTCTGAAAGGATCGCATCCTGCGTTTTAAATTCCTCATCGTCCGAGTCGTCTAGCAACATAATGACGTCATTATGTGCCAGCATGCATTTATCGAAGGTTTCATCCAAATCGGCATACCTCACTTGAAACTCGTTTCTCGCTCTTTCATCTTTTTCCGCAGTCTGCGACAACACATAACACTCGGTGATCGCAGATAAAAAACCCTTGCGTTTTTGTACGGCTTTTTTGACAGACATGATTTTACCTTTGAAATGACGAAATTGTCGGTAAATATACAATTAACGCTAAATTAATGCTTCTGAAATAGAAAAATGGCGAATTGTCGAAAATATGCACTAATTTATCGCAATTGATGAAAATTGTTTTAAATATCGAAATGATATGAAACACCCTAACATATAAATGAGAAATGTTTTTGTTTGTTTTGTTTTGTGGTTCCTTAACGACGCCCGGACGACTTCTCGTTCACTACTCGATTCAAGGCCGTTGTTTGGCTTGGCCACAGATTAGGTAAATAATTATCAATACCGTCGTATGGATTTATTATTTAAAATAATCCGGCTCGAAGGACCACTTTGTGTTAGCCCGCGGATAGAAAACGCTAAATGCAGTGGACTGTAAATATTTTAATTAATGATATCGCGAGCAAACATAAATGTATTGATATGAAATTACGAAATAATCAGACGTCCATAGGTAAAATTGTTGGAACCACACAACGGTAATCAGATAAGTGCACTCACCTCCTTTGCAGCCAAATTCTCCTCGTTTCAAGGGGCCCCCGAAGGATCTAATGATGTCACCACGTAGCTGAAGGGTTGAAGTTTCTAGTTCTATGCTTCAGTACACAAAATTCGAGCACTTTCAGGTGTAGATATTTGAAATAGTTGGAGAACGAAATTAACACGCCTTTTTCTCTAGGCGATTGACAATGATCTCGCTGGTTGTTGGTGCGCATGTCCAAATACGCGGAATGCGCTTTGTCCTTCATACAGTTGTGTGTTTTTAAATATATATATAAACAACCGCGAAATTTAGCGGGAGCTAACAACCATAATGTCAAAAACTTTGACTTTCTCACGAAGTTGGATTGGAGGCTTGATCCAGCCCAAACACATTACAGGCTGTCCATTGGCCACAGTGCAAGCTCGAGGTCCGTCCTTTTTCAAGGAGCAATAAGGCTTCAAAGCATCCCATCCTGGCCCACCAAGAAAAATATCAGATGCGCCTGAATCCATCAAAGCCAAGCACTTCTGACCATAAATCTTTATCTTTAAATATGGCCTTTCGTCATTTCGGGCATGCGCAAAAACATAATTTAAAACTGGCAAAATTTCCAAACATTGAGTTGTATTTGCGGATTTGGAAACTTCACGACTCCTTAAGTCTCCTTTCGCGTGTTTTTTGACACCTTGGAGTACAGTTAGCTGATATTACTCCAGGTTTGCCACAACGAAAACAAAACCTAGTTCTCGGCTTGTTGCATTTCCTAAATTTATGCTGGTCTGACTGGCAGTTCCAACATCCGGGAGTTATCTGGGACTCAGTAGAATCTACTGCTTCGACTCTTGGTGCAGGTGGTTCTGCAGGAGTGATGGGAGGTGCTGTGGAAACAGTTGCGACTTCCCTATCGTAATAGTGGCGTGTTGAAGGACGATAAGCGAGCGATGGTTCAATCAGATGTTTATAATTGGTGGGAGGAGGTTGAAATTGTTGTGCCCGTAGGTCAGCTTCTTCTAAGGATCGACCCTTATATACAAGCTCCTCAATTAAGTTGATTGGCTCTTAAGCTAATCTCCTCTGTCGGGCAACAAATTACCGCGAATAATGTTTAATCCCTCATGTTCAAACGGTTTCTGAGGAAGCATGTTAAATAAATTTTCGATAGCGTCAACAAAAGTCGCCACGTCCTCTCGAGCTCCCTTAGAACGTTTCCTAATCTCTTTTTCCAAATCCGAGACAAAATTGTAGCGTAAAAATCTGCTTTTTAACTGATTGGCCAGATCGTCCCAATCTGCAAAACTATTTCTTCGCCAAAACGTGAGTGCATCATCAGTTAAAATTTCCGGAGCTGCCTTGAACAACGCTTCTTTTGAGATGCCCCTAGACGCCCTGATTTCTTCTGCCCTTTGTAGAAAATTTAACACACAGGTCTTTCCGCCATATGTCAGGCGCGTTCTAGTGACATCCCAATTTCTAGCAGCGTCTGGCTGATGTGCTTGTGGGCTGTTTACCATTGGTTGTACTGAAGTTATCTGAGTATTCTTAAGCAGGGATGCCAAATCAGCTAAAGTTAGCGTTACTGTCTGAGTAGTACTACTACATCCACCATTGTGAGTTGTAGTCACCGTCGAAACAGGTATGGTGTTTGCTGTGCTAACAACAGGTTGCGAGCTAGCGGTCTCCATCGAATGTGCTGGGTATTGTTCGCTAACAGGCCAGTTGACGTAACGAGTAGAGGAAAAAGGATGATTTCCTGTTGGAATTTGATCATTTTCTTTAGGAGGGGGAACGGTGTAAGTGTTCTGTCCCACGCCGTGAGAATTTGGAAGAGCATTCTGATTGCCTTCAAAAAAGGGCTGTGACATCCAGTCATTGGGTCCATAATGATTTCCCATCTGGTTTGCAACAGGCTGAGGTCGTATGGCATGATCTGAGTCTAAGTCATATTCAAGCACACGGCGTCCCGGTCGCACTCGCACAGGTCCACTCACTGTAGGTGCCCACTGTACCGGAGCCATTGGCCTGGAAGCTGACTGTGTGATCGATGTCAGTTGTTCAATAGCTGGAGCCACTTGTATCTGGTTTTCGCCAAACAAAGGAACTCTATGCGAATGACCTACAGCTGCATAACCATATTGTTCCCGAAGAGGTCTGTTTTCCATAATTACTGGAACTGGGGTAATTTGCCTATGGTCCACGACATGGACATCTACTGGCTGGATTTGATTATTTGTCCAGTTCTGTGTACTATTTCCAGCAAAAGGTAGTATTTGATCTTGTGTCTGATTATATTGCACTGATAAGGCCTGAGGACTTTGAATTCTCATTGGTGATTCTCCTGAAGGTTCGCCTGTTCGTGAAAAAGGAGGGGGTCGAAAGGGTGCGCCAGGTGTAATCGTTGGTTGAACTTGAGTAGGTGTTTGATGTTGAGATAAATTATGACTCTGTTGTTATTCACAGCGAGAGGTTAACGCAAGAGGTTCCTTCTGAACCGTTGGCAACCATGGTGGCAGTTGAACGTTTTGCAAAATTATTGCAGCTCTATTTTCTTGAAGTCCCGTATGAGGTATTCCTTGTTGGCTAAGTTCCTGAATTCGACCATCAGAATTCGCCAATTCATTTTCAAAACTCCCTTCACGAGTTTGAGTATGGTTAGCAGTCGAGTGTCCCCTGGTCTCTCTTCGAGAATTGCTTAGGTCTACTGGTCCTTCCAGTACATTGTCCTCTTCGACCTCTTCTGCCCCTGAACTCTCACTCTCCTTCGAGTTTTGGTTTACAGCTAAGGGTTGATAGTATTCCATCATACGAGTCAGCTCGCTTCTTACATTTTGTACCCTCTCTATCAATTTGGCACATTGCAACTGTGATTCACCTTGCAAGTAAGGTGTTCTGCACAACCGTCCTTGGATATGTATTAATCTTGTGTTTAGTTTTGCATATTCGTTTTTACAGTTGCTTGCACTAAAATTCGCTAAGTCAAAAATAATTTCGCTTATTTTTGTGTGGCATATCTGTAGCTCTGTTTTTGGATCTAAATGTTGCAAATAAAAAACTGGTTCTATGGCCTCGTTTTCTAGTTTTAAGGCCCTTCTTAAAGATGCACGAATTTCTTTATATGGAATGTTAATTGGTTTTCCCCTAATGGACAACTCGTATTTCATTTCGTCGACTTTAAGACGATTAACCTCCATTTTAATTTGCCTATAAACTAATGCAAAATAAATGTTTTATACGACAGTACAACCCCCACTCCTACCAGATAAAAAGAAAAACGCAGTTTTTCTTTGTCAAAAACTAACCGTCCGCTCCGTAAACACGAACAACACGGCTTACAACAAAATTCTAGAAGGCAGTGTGCGTACGGTGGCTGCACTGCGTCTCCCTGCGAAAGCAGCGTTCACCAAAAACCTTAGCACAAAACACAAAGGGACAGGTAGAGTGAAAAGCAAAACCCTTCAAAACCTAAATACCATCATACACCTCGACCTATATTTTAATATCTTTGGTCAGACTCATACCTAAAGACATTTCTCAAAAAAATTTATATCATTTAAAAAAATATTTTCTTACTTTCTTACATTCCTTTGTTCTTAAAGAAAAACCATAAGCAGTCTACCTATTTTAGTAACTTACTTTTCTTTTTATACCTATACCTACAGAAGGATGCATAGGCTTAAAAACGAAACTGAAAAATTCATTTTAATATCCAGTCATCAGATTTTTTTTCGCCAAAAAACCTACCCTACAGTGGATATATTTACTTTACTTATAACTCTGTCACTTAAATAAGTATATGGGCTCTCAAAATTTTTTTTTTAAATTTCGGTATATTAGTACGTGACTTCATGAAAACTAAACGGAATTGTAGAAACCACAACTTTTCTTAGCAGAAACAGCCATCACTTTTTCTAACAAAAAAAAAATAGATAAACCCAAAATTTTTTCCAAAAAACTAAAACTTGTATGTAAACAAAATGCATAAAATCAAGAAGCCTGAAAAAAAAATGATTTAAACACGTTGGGCGCCAATTTGATACCGCCTGGACATTAATCAGACAATAAATGAAAATTATTGTAAAATAATATCCAGGGAGGTATCATCGGGGTACTTATTTGTTATCTCGTAAAAGGCCAAGTACCCCTGGACTGAAAAAAACTTAAGCTAGCTCTCAGAGCGAGGATGTCATTTTGTGTACTCTAACGCAGTCTAATTTCTTCGATCTTTATGCTGCTATGTATGACAGAATTCAAGGAGAAATATATAACCACATTCTGTTTTTGTAAACAAACCTTATTTGTTTTTACTGGATTAGGGCTGAAAGATGTGCGAAAATATGTGTTTACAGTGCTTAATCATAAAGACATGTTGAAAATAAGTTATAATACCTAATACCTGAGGTGCACCACAGTTTACAATGTGATTAAAGATTATCAGTTAAGTTTAAGGAGGTAGTTTATTCCCTTAATGCACACTCACACACATCCCGTCTCATTACTGGAGGGACCCATCATTAAGTGCAAGTGGTAAGTAAAAAATACAAATAAGTACTTATGATCTTGGTTTTTAAAAGTAACCTAATGCTTGTTTCATTGAATTTAGGGGTCTATATATTTGCTTTGTTTCAGGCACTACTTAGCTGCTGTATCCTAGGAGGATCTGACTGGCAGGTTGCAAATGTACATCCAGAAGTCACTCAAAAAGTCAGGCTTTCTTGCATGCAGGGCTGACGGGCGTCATCATGGGGATATCAATGCTATCAGTGAAAGATGGCAAGAACAGGATGTCCAGGACAGAAAAAGAAAGGCCTCTACAAGGAAAAAATAGCCATGCATTAAAGCGGTGAAAATTAAGTGAGCGGAGAAATATTAAGAGAAAATGCTACCAACTAAAATAAACAAGTGCAAGTACGGTTAAATAAAGGTAAACATATAAAAGCATTGGACTTACCGGTTGGGATTGGGCCTTAATGTGGTACCGAGTGCTCTGCTAGGGTGGTTATCATTTTAAGAAAATATCTATCTTTAGAAACAACAATATGCCAATCTCAGCCTAAGTGGACTTTTAAACAACTAAAGTCGCCACTATAAATTAATCTAAAGAATATTTCCTTATGTAAAAATCAGCAAAAATGCTTTTCTTTTTGGGTTTCCTGCCACGGAAAAACTCAAAAAGAGGTTAAAAGATCTGTCAATTCAAAAATCCACATGGTTTGGCACCAAAATTCCCTAGATTTCACCTTAACCTTGACAGTGATTTTTGTTTGTTTACAAAATTTTATGGAAAATTAAAAGAAAAATATGATTATTTTAGAGTTTGGAGGGAAAGTAAGGGTTGAAATCGAGTCAAAAGGTAAATCAAGGTCCAATGTTTTTCTGACAAAGTGATTTAAGACTTTTATTAAAAGTGATATTTTTGGGTTTGTTTACCTAGTTCGGTAAAATGGAAATCTTCGGTATTTTTACAAAATAAAGGGATAAGACTTATTTTCCAATGTCTTTACTTATTGTACCTCAACGATTGCTTATCTAAGTCCATGAAAAGAAGAAAATTTAACTTAGGAGGCTTAAGATGCCTACCAAATACAGGGTGTTTTGGTTGCTGTTCAAGTTAACGTTAAACAAATCAGAATATTTTCAGGTAAGAGTCTATAAGGTTTTGTGCAAATACAAATAGGTAACTAAAAACTTATTTCTTTTATGAAAACTTGTATGAAGGAAGCCTGGGTCGTTTGACCCGTAACAAACTCTTTGATGGCCTTAATTAGTTGTACGCTTATGTTTGTGTTTTCCAACGCTTTACAAAGTAGATTTAGTGGTATACTATCATATGCCTTCTGCAAATCGACGTAAAGCCGATGCAGCTCTTGTCCGTATGCCATTTTCTTTTCAATAACTTGGGTTATTCAAAAGAGATGATCTGAAGTCGATCTACCCGCCCTGAAACCAGCTTGTTCTTCTGCCTCCATGTCCTTATATTCGCTCTCCACTTTATTTCTTATTATTTTACCGTATATTCTGCTTAGCGTACTAGTCACAGATATACCTCTATAATTGTCACATATATCTTTCCTTCCTTTTTTGTGTATTGTGGATATATATGACGTTTTCCACTCAGTTGGTACTACAGTTCCATTTAAATATTTTTGGCAAAGATTCCGTAATCTCCAAAACAGTTCTTCAGTGCCATATTTAATAAGTTCGGCTGAGATATTTCTGGGTCCGGCAGATTTACCGCTTTTTAAGGTTGTGCACACGTTTTTGACCTCAGAGATTGTGAGGGGTACTGGAGATCCCATCGTTCTAATTATATTGTCTCTTGCGTCTTACTTGAATTCTGCTCTATTTTCAGTTAAAAGTTTTTTAAAATGCTCATCCCATGTCTTAATTAAAATAAAAAAATTTGGCTTGGTTACATCACAGTCGCAGATATACATATATAAATATAAATTTAAAAAAATAATAATAAAGAGATGCCAATGCATTTTCAGACATTTATAAAATATATGTTGGTAAAAAGGAGTAAAAACCTAAAAAAAGTAATTATTTAAAATAATAAATGGTAACAAAAATGAAAATATTAATTAAAATGAAAAATTTGGTTTGGTTACATCACAGTCAATGCAATCCATGCTAAAGAATCTGGTCATTAAAATGTTCAGTAAGTGCATAATATGGTTTTTGTAGCAGTGCATTTTTTAGTTTTTTTCTAAATATTTTGATATTAGAGGCCTGGCGAATAGATATTGGCAGGGGATGAAAAATCTTGCGACCCCCATAAATAAAGAACCTCTGAGTTAAAGCACTGTGTGGAATTGGCAATGGCAAATTACCATTTTGCCTTATAACCCTGTGATGTCTCGAATCAATTAGAGTGGTGGAATTCTTAAATACTAAACTGGTAGTTTCCAATATAAAGAGAGATGTCAAAGTCAGGATCTTATGTTTAACAAAGTGAGATTTACAGGCTTCCCTTTGATTTACATTACTTATAAATCTAACTGCTTTTTTTTGTAGGATGAAAATTATTTCTAATAAATGTAGACTGGTTGACTCTCAAATAGTGAAAAATATGCTGTTCTTGCTACATCCTCTCCTAGCTCAGATCTTAAACAGCTTATCGCAAAACATCCGGAGGAAAGTTTTTTACTCAATTTATAGATGTGGTCTTCAAATCTGAGTTCATTGTATATGTGTAACTGTAAGAGTTTGAACTGGTTCATCTTCAAGGTTTATATCTTCTTATAAGTCACATTTAAAGCACAAAATATTGGTCTTATCAACATTGAAGCAAAGACGATTTGCATTACAACCGTTTTTTTATTTTTGCAAGATCTTCAGAAATTAAATTCTTTAGAATGTTGACATTTTTATGGTGCCAGAGGACAGAAGTGTCATCCGCAAATAATGTAAACAAACCCGTAATTTTAAGCCGAGTAATATCGTTTATATAGATTAAGAACAGTAGGGGCCCGAGAACAGAGTCCTGGGGTACCCCGCAATTTACCCCCAGGGGAAGAGGAGCGCATATCGGAGCTGATAACCTTTTGACTGCGGCAGGTCAGGTATGATTCAAACCATGACAGCCCCTTACCTCTAAACCCATAGCGTTCCAGCTTTCGCAGCAGTATACTGTGATCCACGCAGTCAAATGCTTTTGACAGATCGCAGAACACTGCCGCGGAGGCCTCACCGCCATTAAGATTGAAATAAACTCTGTCAAGGAATGCGAATATTGCATCGTGAGTGCTCTTGGAAGTCTGAAAGCCGTATTGTTTATTGGTTATCAATTTATATTTGATAAGATAGCCCCACATTCTCCTTTTAACAATTTTCTCAATAACCTTTGATAAAGTTGAAAGAAGGGAAACAGGTCGGAAGTTAGAGGGAACATTCCTCTCACCTCCCTTGTGAATTGGAATAACTAGTGAGGATTTTAAGCAGCTTGGGAAAGATCCTTTATCAAATGAGTCATTAATAGCACTGCAAAGAGCTGCAAGAGCGCTTTCAGGTAGTTTTACTAAAATTTCAGCCGATATTTCGTCCTCTCCGCAAGATTTTTTATTAGAAATTTCCCTACACGCTTCAGGCGCAACAGGGTAAAAATAAAATGAGCCGGAGACAGATATATCTGATCAATAGTCAAGAGGATCTTCATTTGAAGGGAGATCCTTTGTTAAAGTATTGGCTATGCTACAATAAAACTTATTTAATTCGTTAACATTAATTTTTGTTTCTTGGTTGCTTTTAGATTTGTTACAAATATTATTAATAATGTTCCAACTTTCTTTCTGTTTGTTTTTTGCCTGATTTATTTTATTCTTATAATAGACTTTTTTTGCAATTTTATTTAATTTTTTTAATAATTTTTGGTAATTGTTGCAGTATATTATGAACCAGTTTTCTTTAAAAAATTTCTTTAGGTAAACTAAGCAACGCAGGTTTTTTTACGATAATTTTAGCGCTTGAGAAAGCCAATGTTTTAAATTAGGGCGTTTTGGTTTTACCCATCGCAAAGAAAAGGCCCGCTTAAAATTGTCCAGCAATACGTGATGAAAAGTATCTAAGGGATCTGGTGCTCTACTAACCCCCTCCCAATTGACATTATTGCAGTTACTTTTAAAATCAGTAAAGCTTTGGTTATTATAAATCCTTTTTTGTTGACGGGGAATTTTTTGAGCTGATACTTTCAAAGTTAAAACGGATCTAACCGCTTCATGATCGGACAAATTGGAAGGAAAAACGGAGCAATTGACATCATTAAAATTGGAACACACATAGTCAATTATAGTGGCACTTTTATCTATAATTCTTGTAGGCGAATCAATATGCATTGATAGACCATATGCCGTCAGAAGATTCAAAAGCATTATAGTGTCCCTATTGTGTTTAATGTTAGAATCCACATTTAAATCACCCGCAAGAATGATTTTTGCTTGACGTCCCAAAAAATCCTTAAAATCTGAAGAAGGTGAACGGTATAAGCAAAATACGAAAAGGTTAAGATCCTGGCAAAAAGACACACATATTTCAAATGTTTCGTCTTTCAAAAGGTGGTCAAAATTTGTTACATTTACAAAATTAAGTGCCCCGTTTGACAAAATTAAGGTACCTCCATGAAGAGAGTTTTCTCTGTAGGATAATGAAATAGCCTTATAGTTGGGAATATAAAAGCATTCATCTGGGTGCAACCAGTGTTCTATCACTAAAACTAGTTCAGGAAACCCTTTAGTTTCTAAAAAAGAGAAAAGCTCATCAGTTTTGTTCCTCAGAGATCTGATATTTTGTAGGATTAATGATAGATGTTTAATTTTTAAGTTCCATCTGCAGGAGGGCTTAACATAAAAAAATTTTGATCTTCACTATCGAAACCCCCACTATCTGTAACACTTGTAAGGTCCACATAAGGTACAGCCGAGAAAACCGGGGGTTGAATATGATGATCCGCTATATTACCTGTTAAAGGAATTTGTTTCAGACAAGAAAACATTTCTGTTGAGTGAAAGATCTTAACCGCACCAAAAAGCAGCATAGCCAACTTTGATAATCCTTTTCTGTTTAAAAAAATACTCTGATGCATAGTCCGAATATCGAAGTTTATCGTACAGGTCAATATAGTTAATGTTTATAGAAAATTGTCTTAGTTTAGAAACATAAGCGATAACTTGACTATTAATTATATTAATGTTTTTGTAAGGTGTACTGTCTTCGTGTTTTGCAGGAATAGTGCATATTAAAAGGTTTGTGTAAAAACATTGGTTCATTTTGTGATTTCATTTAGTTTAATATTATAGTTATTAATTCCTGCCAAAACAACAACGAAATCTTTATTATTTAAGTTTTTAAAACAGGAACTCTCGCCTACTACATTACTAAATTGCGCAGCTGGCTTGTATATAACTTGGATATCAAACAGAGATGAAAATCGATTTTCAAGATAAGGATAAAGGTATTTTCCATATTCGTCAGTTAAAAAAATGAGTCTGTTCTTATCCACATTTTTTATGAAGTCATTGTTAAATGAAGTAGTACTATTATTTCCCCTTTCACTGTCTGTTGACTTATTTTCTTCGTTAATTAAGATTGATTTCCTAATGTTATTATCAACCTTGCTCCCATTTCTATGCTCATCTGCACTTTTAAATTGTAAATCTTCATTATTTACCTTCTCCGTCAAAATTTTATTATCTTTTTCTATGATTTTTATCGTTTCCAGTATTTGTTGATCAGTAGCTCTAAGCTCTTCTAGTTCTGTCTCTAGCTGAACAATGGAGTTTTCACACTTATTTCTTTTATCAAGCAAATCTCTATTTTGTCTTATAGTGTTTTCCAAATGTTCATTTAAAGAATCAATTTCAGAGCCATACAAATTTGTTTGGCTACATTCTTCAGCAGATATCAGGTTTTCTGTTTGAGTAAGCATAGATATGTTCTTTTGGATCTTTGATTGACACCCAGCATTTTTTACTGAGGGCGAAGCCTGTGTGTTAACCGACACTAGTTTGTCTTTTTCCTTTGTTGTTAGTTTTTTCAGTTCCAAAATTTGATTGTGCAATTGTTTGATTATGTTATCTTTGTCTTCAATTTCCTTTAAAAGTTCTTCTTCAGATCTTGTGCTTCTTCTTCGAAAGATACCGACCTACGTTTCAATTTTTGAATAAAGACCTCTTTCTCTTCATTTTCCTTTTTTAAATCATTTATTGCAGCTTTCAGAATATCAAATGTATCAGGTTCCTTATCAACAACTGCTTCTTCACACTTTCTAGAGCAAATTATAAAACTGTCCTTTAGTATTATATAATTTTTATTTGTACGGGACCAACACCCACGGTGGAAAGCATTATAACAAACGACGCAAAAGAATAATGTTGTTTCCCTTCCTTTGCAACATTTAAACGTAGACATTGTTTTAATTTACCTCAAGTTCTATTTTATTTCGTGTGTCCGTTGAAAGTCCTTAAGAGACACTTAAGAATGACTTGTGCAGCGGCAGAGTGATTTGCACTAATATTTCGGAGCGCGCCCCTGTTCTACGGATTTCGAGCGACACGGCACCGAACCATCATCAAACCCACACATAACCAGCAAATTTGTTTATTTTTTTGTGGGAAATAAATGTAAAGAAATAAAAGTACATAAAAAGTGAATATAAAAAAATAAGTTTTAATCAAAAATGTGATTTTTACGCCTCAGACCTCTCCAGGGATGCCGCCCTCACCGTCAAATTTACTCGGCACTAAGCACTACCAGTTCAGGTATTTTACTCAATTTTAAACTCACTAAATTATGTAAAGTAGACGGAATTAATTAAACAAACAACTTGACGTATGAAGATAATAAACATGTGATGAAAACTGTTTTTTCAATTTCTATAATAGTGATGTGTATTTGTATTGCATTACCTACCTATTATGTGACGTAATCCGTGGCTGTTGTTCAAGTTTGAAGGATCCAAGAAATAATGTGTACCTATTATTGTGTTGTTACCTAACAAGGTGCAAAATTGACAGGATAGCCAACAAAAAGACCACACTAGCTTAGCCTGGTATGTTTGTATGTAAAACAGGCGTTAGTTGATTATTAATAATAATAATTATTATTTTCCTTGTTTGTTAAAAAATAAAATTATTTCTCGATATGCATTTTGTATGTGTATTTCTTAGGTTGTTTAGATAGTAAACAGATAACCTTATGACCCCTTACATGTTTCTGTATTATCGAATTAGCAAAAGCCACGAGGCCACGTAATATGATGCAATCGTATGTAATATGATGCGTAATACAGTTGGTTTTTTATATGGTGTGACGCAATTGTCATAATATTTGATAAAAATGGCAATTTTTAATTTTTCATTTTTTAAAATTGGTTGTAATGATCGTCAACAAGAATATTGCAAACGTATTGAATGTTAATAATTCAGAACAACTAAAACTGCATTAAAATACTTATTAGTTTTAGTATCTATTGGAAAAACACACAAACAAAGACTTAAGCAAGCAAGAGATGTATGTATTATAAAAAATCTCTCCCTAAATAAGTGCCAAAAGGCATAATAAAATAAAATAAAAATAAGGGTACATAATGAAAGATCGCTGGGGGTAGCAAAGCTACTTTTTACGCTATGTGCGCATGTTTTGCGTCGACAGTTTCCAAGAAAGACGCATTTCGGTGTACTGCGCAAATCTCATTTGGTCCTTAACAGCTTTTCACTAATTTCTCAGCACCTATTGACCCGATTCTTTTTGTATGGGATTAATATATCTAATATGTATTAAATTTAAAGGAACAATAGATCACCCAAAAGGGCCTTAATAGTTTTTCGCTAATTTCTCGGCACCTATTGACACCGATTCGAGAAATTATTTTTTTAATGCATTGGTGTGGCTTAACTTGTACTAATTTTTAAGGAGCAATAGATCACCCAAAAGGGCATTAATAGTTTTTCGCTAATTTCTCAGCACATATTGAACCGATTGGAGAAATTCTTTGTTTTGTTGCATTGGTGTGGCTTAACTTGTACTAATTTTTAAGGAGATCTAGATCAATCAAAAGGGCCTTATTAACTAGGTATGTAATAGTTGAATTAATAAAGTGTTGGTTTAAAAAGCATTAGTGTTACAGGGTGAGGTGTAAAAATATGGATGTTAACCAAAAAGACCTTATTATACCTTTAGGCGAATTAACATGTTGGTTTAAACGGCATTATTAAAGTTGTTTGTATTTAACATGTGATCAATGTATGATTATTAAAACCAGTTTTTCAATCTTGTGTTTACGTTTTGATAGGTTTGTAAAACTAAAAAGTGACCCAATTAAAAAATAGTCACTTTTAACGTAATTTAGGTTTTTTGATAGCTATTGAGTATGTACATTAATATTTATACATACGTGAAGTATGTTTGTGGTGTTTTATGCTCGATTAAATCTGCCGTCCTTAAGCTAGAATGACGTTAACTACCTAAAAAATTTGTCTAGTTATGATGAAAAAACACAGAAAATAACAGACAAACGATGCTCCGTGATAACTGTAAGTTATTTGATTCTTGAATACCAAAAAGCTAAAGAAGATTTGCTTATAAAAAGTTATGTAAAATAATGTTGTAATTAAGACGGCACCGAAAAATAAAAATTGTGTAAATGTTGGTTAACGGCATTATAGCTTATGCACGGCATAAATGCCATATAAACGGCAGGAAACTAACTTTACAGGTCTCCTCAGGGTAGTGCAAAAAGGCATTATTACCTGAAAATAGTAATTTTTAACGTAAATTATGGGATGTCTGATAGAAATAAATATACTAGCCATTGAGTAGGTACATTAATATTTACATATGAAGTATGTTTATGGCGTTTTATGCTAGATTAAATACCATATGAACGACAGAAAACTTTACAGGTCGGTCTCCTCAGGTTAGTGTCAAAAGGGTCTTATTAACTAAAACTATTATAGCTCTGGTTGAATGGTTAGATTAACAAAATGTTGGTTAAAAAAGCATTAAGACTAATACTAGGCTAGTATAGTCTAGTGTGACACACCTCTTTGTTAAACAAGTTTAGTAAATTTTTGGTATTTGGTTAGAATAGTTATCTATATCTATTACAAATAGAATGATACAAACACGAAAAAGCCAATTTAATATTATTTTTCCTAATTTCTCAACATATATTGAACCGATTTAATAAATTATTTTTGTGGTGCTTGATTCACATTGACTTTATTTTTTAGGAAGATAACTCTCGGTCACTAGGACCTTGTTAGGTTTTTGTTGATATCACAACTTTCAATAGACCGATTTGAAAAATTATTTTTGTATTGAATTGGAGGATGTAACATGTCAAATGTTACAACAGTATGTCAATAAATTAATATTTCATTTTATAAACAATGAATTTAATTTTTTTAGTTATATTTTTTAATAATTAAAACACATAAACCTCAGAATAATAAATCCATTTGATTAAAATACGTCACGTCTACTCTCTTCTTCCTCTATGACCTTGTTGTAAACAGCCTTGTAGCTGTGTAGGCCGCCCTCAATATCAATATGTGTATTACAGGTTGCCTCTAAAAAAAAACGAAAAGGGATTTTATGAGTAAATTATTTTTAAATTTTTTTTGTTAGATATCCTAAAAATAGTACTATGGTTAATTATCTAAAAACCAACCTCCTCTAATTACCTCAAAAATATTCCTAAATATCTACTAGCAATAGTATTTGCAAACCTTCAAAGTTCATGACACACCATTTTACATTTACATTTTCTGAACATTTTCACACAATATTTCGTCGATTTTTCATTGATATTATTATCTCCTATCATCAAGCTTCATGCAGTTCTAATAATTAATTGCATTACTTGGTTTATAACATTTTTATAGCTAAAACAAAAACAAGAAATTTAGTCAATGTTTACGTTCTAAAGATAGGATTTATTTATCAATTACCTCTAATATATTCCGACCACTTTTTGTCCTGCTGAACTGCTTATCACATAAAAATTCCTATACTTTGTGCACTAATTTTCTTAATAAAAGTAAAATCTTTAACCACTGTTTGATTACCAAAATTTCTATTAGTTTTCTTTCCTTTCTGTCATCTATGAAAATTTGACAATGATAAGTCATGCGCGTTAGCGTTATGTCTCATTCCTGCAGTAAAAGTTCTCTTGTAAATGCGATGTTGCCGGATGTATTTTTCAAGAAGGTAGATTTCATCAACTAGAAAATATATTTTTGTTATTTTTTTAATAAAAAATAATTGCATTATTTTTGACTTCCTACACAGTAAAAAATTTCTGCTTGGTAAAATTCATTTCTTGCAAGGTAAATTTGGCGAGTGTTAAATTCAACACTCATTCAAATGATTTTTTCTAAGATTTAACACCCATTTGAAAAATTTGGGTGTTAATATAAACTGCGGTAAATTTTACTCCCTAGCGTAAACATCTAACCAATCCAGAGTAAATTAGACGATTTTTACACTGGTGCAATGCTAAAGCATTTAATTTATGATATTTCACCCGAAGTATGGGTTAAAATACTCTCTAGCTGGCACAGAACACCAGCTAGCTGGTTAACTAGTGAGAAGATACCTTCTTGTCGGGTCTACCTATTTAACTGACCAGAAGTTTACTGACCAGCAATTTTTTTATACTTTTCGATGTCACTGCGAATTGTTTGAGATCGAAACAAATCCTTCCTCTACACTTTACCACCAAGAAACCAACTACTACCACCTTCTTTTAGCTTCTACCACACAAAAATCAACTACTACTACCTTCCCTGAGCTTCTACCACCAAAAAACCAACTACTATCACCTTCCCCTAGCTTATACCACCAAAAAAACAAACTACCACATCCTCCCTCTAGATTCTACCACAAAAAAATCAACTACTACCAGATTTCCCTAGATTCTACCACCAAAAAATCAACTACCACCTTCCCCTAGTTTGCACCACCAAAAAAAAAACAACTACTTATACCTTCCCCTAGCTTCTACTATCAAAAACCAACTTCAATTACTATCCCTTGTTTTGGTGGCAGAGGCTAGGGGAAGGCGATAGTAGTTGGTTTCTTGGGGGTAGACGCTAGGGGAAGCCGGTAGTAGTTGGTTTTTTGGTGGCAGAAGTTAGGGCAATGTGGTAGCAGCTGATTTTTTGATGGTTGAATCAAGGCGGAAGTTGTAGTAGTTGGTTTTTTAGAGGTAGACGCTAGGGGAATGCGGTTAGTTGAAAAAAGTTTGAAAGAAGTATTATCCCCTCCTAGAAAAAAAAATATATTACAAATAATTTTTTCGTCGACTATTACGCTTGGGTCCTAGAATCGAGGGGAGGTAGTAGTAGTTGATTTTCGAGTGGTGGAAGGGGATCGTAGTTGGTTTTTGGGCGGTACGTCGGGGCTTTTTAAATTGCCGTTGTATTTTTTTACTGTCAAAATTACCCATTTAGAGAAATCAATTTTTTTTTTATATATGTATGTATACAGACAGATGTAAGGTTCTCAATTTTCTTGTTTTGGTTCAAACTACTTCTCCAAATTTCAAATAGGAATATTTTTTATTTTTGAGGACGGCAATTTAAAAAGTCCCCGACTGTACAAGCTAGATGAAAGTGGTAGTAATTGGTTTTTTGGTGGTAGAATCTGGTAGGAGGTGGTAGTAGATGGTAGTAGTTGCCTTTTTGACAACAGAAGCTAGGGGAAGGTGGTAGTAGTTGTTTTTTTGGTGGCAGAAACTGGGGAAAGGTGGTTTTTGGGATAAAACTGAGTTGTAGCTGAAGTGGTAACAACTTAGACTAGTAAGCTAATACTCGTTTTGCTACAAACAAGTAAAAAAATACTTTGTTGGCGCCCTTACACCGAAAAATATGAAAATTCGTTGGTCAGTAAATTCATGGTCAGTAAATTCTTGGTCAGTTAAATAGAAAGCCCTTGTCGCTGTCAAATCGTTTTCGTTTCTCAAACGTCGTATTTCATGGCCGCGGCCAAATTGGGTTAAAAGATTCTCTACAGACTTTGGGTAAAAGGTGAGTAAATGTGAGGTGGAACTTAGTGGATCTAGTTATTAGTTAATCAATCATGTCGATAGTGTTTAAATTAAAATATAAGGGGCAAACAAAATTCTGCAAAATAAAAGAATTAGAGGACAACTATGTATCCATTATAGTGATCGGTAAGTAGTATAGTTCATAGTCGTTTTATGATTAGGAGTTCGAACTAAACTTTAGGAATAAAGTAGTAATATTAGGTATATCATTTTAGTTTCTCTCTAGTACTACTTATAGTATGTGTTTGCATTTTTGGACTCTATACAGGTTGATTTTATTAGGCCTAGTCTGGCGCCATAGTCTTTCGTGGGCTTTTTTTATAAAGATTTTACAACACCTGTTTTAATCCATTACTAATGATCCCAGTGGCGTAAATAAGGAGGGATCCCGGGCCCCTCAGAAAATTTTAAAAATATTTTCCCCATATCAATACAAACATAAGATACAGCCTCATGGGGCCTCGACCCCAAAACTGTCTCAAGACCACCCTAAATCTTTTTTCTATATACTTTACTTTATTTGTACTTTAGTCAGTTTTAACAATGAATGTACAGCTGATTTAAAAAAAACTGATATGACTTAAAAGTACTTTTTCCAGAATTTGAGCAGTGTATTCTAGGCCATTTTATCAAAACCTCATTATTTTAACAATATCAAAACTGTCACTGACAAGTAAAAAAATAATAACATTTACATCAGAATAAATATATTAACATAGTATTTAACCCTAAAATGGCTTTAAGATTTATTTTTTTCTTCTCTTTAAGGAAATATTTTATGATGACTCAAAAAGAACTCCATCTGGCTTTTTGGCCTGGTGACTGTAGTCAGAAGTATGGTAGAGAAATACAAGAAAATAAAAATAAGCTCACAGAGTTGTAGAATTATTGAGCTGCCTACTAAAATGAAACGCAAAATCGGCGATGAGGAAGAACAAGACATCGAATTTCTTACAAACGCAAATTACAATACACAAAGGGAAGAGATTTTTGAAAAAATGAAAGACACCATTGAAGTTCGGAAAACGACTGATTTTACAATAACGCAGTTTCCCAGATTTCTTGACACCAAAGGACTGGTAAAAATTCTCAAAAATGTTTTGTTTATAAAATAATATAACTGTTTTATTTTTTAGATTGATCAAGATTTTGAAATCCTCTATCCTTCTGCTAGGAACTGTATAGATAAATTTACTTTTTATGTTAACACAATACTAAATGTTTATGTCAGTACAGCATGCCAAATCAATCCAGCAATAAATGGAACTTCCTCTTTTACAGGTTGGTAAAAATGCTCAGTTGACTTTGTTTTGTGAACTTGTTAAGTTTGTGAAAATATTATCTTTATATGAAAGAAGCAAGGCATTGCTTCAAGCCAAGGACTGCATAACTGATTAGATATTTTTTAGTTTGGGACAAGAGCAGCTTTGGACCTTTTACACATGCTGCCATCAACTGCAAAAGGAAAAAAAACTGAGAGAAGAGACTCCACTCAATCATCTGCAGAAAAGCTATTGATCTTCTGTACAGTAAGTAACAAATTTTAAAAAAATCCAAATTTGTTTTCTCCCATGTTTTCTAAGGGGCACTTTTATCACTGGAGTTTAAAAACTGCAATCTGAAGTTTAAACTTTAAACTTAAGTTTAAACTTTACTAGAGGATGGGGGTTTGTACCACAAACTTAAGTATATAGCCTTAAAAAAAATGTTTTTCGTCTATTTTTTTATTGACACTGACAGATAATTATTATTTGTAACACCATACCAAAACAAACTGACGTTAAACGGTAGTTGTAAAATGATTATTTTAAAATCAAACTTTAGTTTAAACTTAGAGTTTACTTAAGTTTTACTGAAAGTTGTAAAAGTAGCTATAAGTGACTGTACCATAAAAGAACTGTCCTCAACACTTATTGGAATAAAACATGACCTTATTTTAAAATCGACCGTATTGTGACAGATTTACATATAAAAAGCAGCTGCTTTCATTCAAAATTTGACCTTTGTGTATTTAAGAACCGGATTTATTACTCTCTGTATTTATTAAATGAAAGGTAGCGACTTTATTTTTGACTTTGGTATGTCAATTTTGAGAGGTCAGCTGTCATTTTTCTTTGTAAATCGGTCAGAATAAAGTCGACTAAAATAAAGTGAGGTTTTATTCCAATAAGTCCCTATTATCGAAACTTGAATTTCTGGACTATAGTATTTTTTCTGAAAACAGAATTATTAAAAATTTTACTGCAGGCAAAGTTTTGTATTTCGTTTATTTCTACCGATTGATTTTTACCGAAAAAATTTTTAAAGATACCAAAAACCGGATCCAATTTTGCAAAAAAGTTTGAGACTTGTTAATATTTAGGGCCAAAGTTAAAAGTTGCACTTCTGTTGCGCGGTATTTTAGTTTTAGGATTTTCTAATTAGAAATAAGTACAAGTTTTTGTTAAAGAATAACGTTTTTAATTTAAGAAAAAACAAATATTTGCAGTTAAAAAATAATGTATACCTATGTTTAAACTTTTTAAATGTACTTGTGTATGCATATGTTTAATAAAGCCGTTTATTAAAATAACACTTAGTTTATTTAGTGTGTCTTTAACACTGTAATTTTACCATATTTGGGTGTGTTTTTACACTCTCAATATGCAATGTACCTTTCCCGTAGGTATACTTTTAACACTCAATTGGTGTATTTCTCCACTAAATCAATAAAACTTTACATTAGTAGTGTGTTATTTAGTCTCCTTAGCAGTGTAGAATAAACAGTTTGAGTGTTACTTTAACCAAAAGTTTAACACTCTCATTATCATTTTAAACCTATAAATTATTTTATTTAACACTTTATTTACCTAAAAAAACACAAACTGTAAATATGCTTTTTAACCGAGGGGTCATCGGCACCCTAAAATTTTGTACAGCGTCCAACAGGACTTGGGTCCTGACGTGTACTGTTGGGTCCTGTTGAGTACTGTTGGGTACTGTCGTGTACTGTCGAGTACTGTTGGGTACTGTCGTGTATTGTCGAGTACTGTTGGGTCCTGTCGGTGTACTGTTGAGTACTGTCGTGTACTGTCGAGTACTGTTGGGTCCTGGCGGTGTACTGTTGGGTCCTGTTGAGTACTGTCGTCGTGCCGCGCCCTCAAAAAACATGCGAGCAAAAAAAAAAAAAAAAAAAAAAAAAAAAGGTCATCATCTTTGGGGAACCGCGCCGCGCTCACAAATCTTGCGACCAAAAAAAAAGGTCATCCTGGGGAAGGCCGATAGAGCCTTCGCACGTTTCATATATGAATGAATGAACCGAACCGCGCCGTAGAAATTTGAACCGCGCCGTCTCCAAAAAAAAAAAAAAACAGGTCATCCTGTCGTTTTGCATCTACGCCACTGTTTCGGGTAAGAGGGTTGTGTCGCGTACTGTTGGATTCTATCGTGTACTGTTGAGTACTGTTACGTACTGTCGTGTACTGTTGGGTACTGTCGTGTACTGTCGAGTACTGTTGGGTCCTGTCGTGTACTGTCGAGTACTGTTGGGTACTGTCGTGTACTGTTGGGTACTGTCGTGTACTGTTGGGTCCTGTCGTGTACTATTGGGTACTGTCGTGTACTGTCGTGTACTGTCGAGTACTGTTGGGTACTGTCGTGTACTGTCGAGTACTGTTGGGTCCTGTCGTGGTACTGTCGAGTACTGTTGAGTACTGTCGTGTACTGTCGAGTACTGTTAGATCCTGTCGTGGTACTGTCGGGTACTGTTGTGAAATTTGTACAGTACTGTTGAAAGCTGATGACCCCTCGTTTTTAACACATTTAACCATAAGGTGATGGTGGTTAATTTCCTTGCATCAGTGTGGACCTATATGTACCACTTTTGAGTGTTAAATTCAACACTCGTTTTTTTACTGTGTATATCTATTTATGATAAATAATTACATGATTTCCAAATAACAAGACATTTTATTTGAATGTTTTTCCTAGCTATTTTCCTGTTTGAGTGTCTGGACTCAGATGCCATATTGTGCAAAAGTTTTTCAAAGAATTTAAGTTTTTGATTTTTCTCTAACAAGAAGCCATGTCTTTTCCTTTCGAAATAGCCAGGGAAGCACATGGAAAGTGAATTTCATCTCTCTAATAAATTTTTATGCAATGAATTCACTAAAGTTTTTCTCTTGATTTTACCATGCCTAGAATAATCATTATATTATTTTGATTTTTTTTGGTGCGACAGTCCTCATTGAGGTAAGTTTTTGCCAATTTATTTTCTTATATTTCTATGCATAAAAATTGAAAAACCACGTTTTCTAACCCCTAACTTTCGTGATAAATTCTATGTTTTGTGATTAGTTTTCTTTCAATTTTCTTCCATGCTGAAAACTAAGACCCCCTGTAATTTTTAGGACTTCTTTTGGGAGATCCCTATTATTATGAACATATCTACCTGATCGACCTATTTCTGCAAGCCTCCTCAATATCTCTCAAATTGAATTTAGGGTAGAATAACCGCTATGCCGTATCGAGAACCTCCATTTTCCGATGTACCTACTACATGGTTTGGCCATAGATAAGTAACCATGCACTTTCCGGTCCCGACCAAAGGATGATATTTGGTGATGTACAATTTTTGGTTTATTATTTATTACCGCTATTTTGATCAATAATTACTATGATTTTTTCTAAATTAAAATTACCTCTGAAAAGTCATTATTTTATAATAATGCTAGATTTTTTTATTGCCTGTTAGCAAGCATTTTAAATAGGTAATCTTTCATATGTATTTTTATAAATCAGCTCAACTTTTTTTATGTTAAAATGCGGGATAAATTGTTTCGAATTTATTTCTATAATTCTTTTTACCTACTGGTAAATAAAACTTACATTTTTTGTGACTAAACATAATGCATAAAAATATGTTAGTCAAAGGTACCTTTGATATTTTTTTTGTTGTTTTAAAATTAAATATATAAATTGTGCACCATAAATTATTGTTTTGATTTTAACAACCTGCTGTGTGATGTAAAAAACCAAATTGATTTAAAGATTTAATTTAACATCATATACTTATTATTCATAAAAATCAAGTAGCGTTCTATTCTTTAAATATTTTAAAAAAGCAATACTTTGTTTAAATTTTGTTTTTGGATTTAAAATTATTCAGATTTTATTTTTTTGTTTTTTTTATCCAAATCAAAATTAAAGATATTACAAGGATCCAAATTAAATTTATTTTTATCAAGGCAAAGCTCAACCAAAAGTAGTTTTCTGTTGATATCTCAACTTCTTATTTAACGGATTGCAAATATTGTATAGAGAAGAGAAAAAACTATTTTAATATAAAAATCAAAAGAACATTATTATATAAACACAACCTAGGAAAAGTTGTTTACCTATAAGTTTAATTCTTGTTTGTTACCTATTTATTATTGTGTGAGATTAAATTTTAAAAACTGAATTAGAACTAAGACTTTAATTTAAAATAAAGCAAAGAAACTTTAATTTAAAATAAAGCAAATAAATTGTCATTTTTGTCAATGAGATAATTTAACTAACTACCTATGTAACTGCTAAAAAATTATTATTAACATTTTCTTATTTGTTTAAACTTTAGACAAAATCCTTCAAGATTTAACATCCGAAGATGCCTGAATGTTAACGAAGATTTACGATTACCTTAGAAAATTTGGTATAATGTTCGAAGTTAGATACAAAAACTCTGACATGTGCCATCTAAATTATCGCACTATAGGTTTGGTGTAACGTAATGTATAAACGAAGAAGGCTGAAGTTCTAAAGATAGTAAGTGGTTGCCACAAATCTCTCATTCAAGCTTTTGAGTACAGCATTAAACAGAATGGCAAAAAATTGATAAAATGTGCACGCGATTGCAGATAGAACAACAATCTATGAAAAAAAAATGGACATGATAGCGTTATATTTTTTAAAATCATTTTGCATATATATTAAAGCGAAAAACAGAATTTAAATATCATATACAAACAAGTGTTTCTTTATTGAACAATATTTGGCATTTGGTAATAAACCAGTGTTTCTTTATTATTATTGTTTTTGATTTATTTTTTCTTTATTAATACCATAGACTATAGGAGAAGACTAGCAAATAAACAAAAAACCTTAAAATTTATTTTAAAAAACGTACTTACTTAATGAAGAAGTTTAAGATCTTTGTTTGGCCCATCGACTCACGCAATTTTCTTTCTCTTTAAGAATCACCAAAATTTTATTCTCCTCTAACCTTTATTTGTTTTTTTTTAAATCAATGCGAGGGAAAACTAAAACAGTGCTTCTTTAGAAACCCTTATAATGATCACAGAACACCAAATATAGCAAGCCTTTTTTAAACCAATTGTAGAGAAAGAGATAAAACTGTTACTATGAAACCAAAATATAAAGGACTAAATGTTGTTAGATCTGCCTATAAATTCTGAATGGTAAAATGCGACGTTGAAGTTGTTTTGATGTTATTTTTAAAGTCTAAGAACATTTAAAAAATTTCGCAGGTAAATCTTTTGAAACTGCTTGACCTTCAAACACCTTTCAAATCAAAATCATAAGTACAAATAATTCAAAGACACTTTGAGAATAATTTAGTGTGACTTTTTTCAGCACATACCAATATAGTACATTTTTTAATCCTAACTGTCATTCAAAAAATGTACAGAGTATCCCAAACTTTGGTGGTTTTAATACTTCTAGGTCTAGGGGATATCAAAATCATCAGAGCGTCATATTTTTAAACTTTGGGATCCGTATTTGAGAATACAACCTCAAAAATGTTATTATTGTTTATTTTTATTGTAAATATGTCTATTCAGACGCCCACACTGGTAAATCGAGAGATATACTCGATATATAAAGAATATAAAAACGTATGTCGTGTTTCATACAGCGTATACACTTTCTTAAAAATATTTTTCTTTTTTCTAAATTGTAGGCGCATGTTGGGGTAAAAGCGAATTGTTTTCATGAATGAAATTTTATCGCTGTCCCGGGTCTTTTGGTCTGGGTTGGTCTCCTAATACGTTAATAATTAATACTATCTACCTACCTACCAAATACATATTTAAAAAATAATTAAATAAAATATAAGAAAAATGTAGTTATTTATATTATGGGCGATTCTTATTTTTTAAGTTGGAACAGAATTCACCTCGAATTTTGTTGTGCTTATAGCAGTTTAACACATAATCAAACTAGCTAAAGTTTATAATTATATACTTTCTTCTGAAAAAATTAAAATCTTAACCATATTGAATTGATAAGTGAAGTAAGTGAGTGGCAGAATAGATTTGTCCTGTAAATGTCACTTATGTCTCGCTACCTTCTTCTTTCACTTTCCAAAATATAGTACTAATTTTATTAACAGTTGTTTTTTAAATGATATCAATTGATTTGACTGCAAAATTTTTCCCGGACTTAAGCAGTTGCGGAAAAATATTTTACTTGTGTTTTTCTTGTAGTTTTAAACTTTTTATATTTTTTTAGTAATGGAAACACAAACATAGAAACAAGTTTTTGACTAGGGACACAAGTGACTCAGAACCTGGATACAAAATGTATATTTTTTTAGATGCAAATAACTTGATGTTTTTAGTAAGGTTTAGTAATTCCTATACTTCAAAAACATATTTAAAATAATGATATCTTATGCTGTTTTATTTTTAAAATTATACTGAAGACAGAGACACCACAAACTATAACTGATTACATTTACTCTGCCTCAGATTAATTTCTTTGATGATTTTTTTTTTACGGTTAAGCGCACTTGCAAGGAGATCCCTATCACGCCCGAGAAGCGGCCAGTGCGCGGAAATGTTGGTGTGTATTTGTTTTGAAACGGGTCAGGTTGTAACCTGCAGGGAAAACTGTCGCAGGGAGTTTATTCCACAACGATGCTGTTCTCCAGAGATATGAATTCTGATATAACGAGGTTCTTGGTGCCTCTATTTTGACAGTAAATTGATGGTTACCGTCTGTTTGACGTGTTCGCCTAGTAGGTGCTACTCCCTGGGGGATCATACGTGCCAACTCTTCAGAGCATTTTCCGTGATAATACCTGTAAAAGAGAGATAGATCGCCCACAGTTCTTCGATGTTCGAGACTATCCAAGCTACGGGTAAGTGCGGGGTCATTGATCAGCTTGATAGCTCGTTTTTGCACGGTGTTCAAAAGCATTAAGGTATGTTTGGGTGCCGCACTCCATATATGTGAGCAGTACTCCATAGTTGGTCGAATCTGGGCTTTGTGGAGTGTGAGCAGTTGGCTTGGTGTATACCGATGTCTTGTACGAAATAGCACCCCAAGCTTTTGGGACGCCCTTTTAGCTATATCCGCCACGTGACTATGCCAAGACATGTTGGTCTCTGCAGTGACTCCTAAAATGTTCAACTGGCTCTGCAATGTGACAGCACTTCCAGATAGCATGATGTTTGGCTCACCGGTGCTGGCCTTTTTTGAAAACAGGGCTGCTTGGGTTTTCTGCGCGTTGAACTGTACAAGGTTTTTGTTGCCCCAGTCCTCTATTATCTCCAGGTCGCTATTTATCTGCGATATTTAAGTTAGTCTAAGATGATGGAATTCACGTGCGGATAGACACTGAGTGGGTGGTATGACTGAGGAGACTACATTGCCATCATCTGCAAAGCAATAATGTGGATTTGCTGTTTTATCTATGAGGTCATTTATGTAAATCAGAAAAAGTGTTGGCGAAAGGATTGCTCCCTGTGGCACACCAGCATTTATTTGGTAAGAGTTGGAGTTCTGGCCATCAAGTGCAACATAAATGGATCTTTCCTTAAGGTATAACCAAGTGCAAAGTTTCGGCGACAATCCCATTGCTTTGAGCTTGTTGAGCAGATTTTCATGCCAGACTTTATCGAATGCTTTAGATATATCTAAGGCAATTGTTCTTGTTTCGCCCCGTAACTCAATCACTTTTTGCCATACGTGAGCGACGTATGTAAGTAAATCGCCAGTTGACCTAGATTTTCGAAATCCGTATTGCTTGTCGTTGATAATTTTGTACTTTTCCAAGTACTTGGTTAAGTGATTGTTCACAACTCTTTCCATTATTTTGATATCACCGGAAGTAGAGCAATTGGTCTATAGTTTAACATATCTGTCTTTTTTCCTTTCTTTGGAATAGGTTGTACTGCGGCAGACTTCCATGATGATGGATATACTCCTTGCCTGTAAGATAAATTGAATAATTTAGCGAAAGTTGGGGTGAGTTCGTTAGCACAATTTTTGAGTACTATCGCGGGAGTGCCATCTGAACCCATTGCTTTGTTTGTATCCAACTTTTTAAGGGATTTTCGTATTTCTGTGTGACATACTCTGGGAAACCCTTTCAATGAACGGTGGAGTTTTTCCATTTGGCACTGTTAGGTTTGAGTTGTAGGAAAAGATTTTGGCCAGCATATTGGCTTTTTCCTCTGATGTTGTGGCTAAGTGAGTATTTTTATCTGTAAGTGGTGGTATGGATGACTTGGTGAAGTTTGATCCAACAGCTTTTGCAAGAGACCAAAAGGACCTAGAACTACTTGGACAATTCAGCAACCTGTTTTTTATTCTTTGATTGTATGTTTCTTTGGCGGCGTCAATAGTAATTTTGCAACTATTTCTGGCTTCTATAAATTCTGTGTGGTTTTGGGCGGTTTGTTGTCGTTTCCAAAGGTTATATGCTCTGTATTTTTTCTGTACAGCCGTTTATAACTGGATAAGATTACTTTTGTTATTTCATTACAGCAAATAGTGGGATCAGCTGTTTTAAAGCAAACCTCTTGCCATGGAAAATCCAGGTAAAACTGTTTAAGGTCATTCCAGTTTGCCGATTTATAGTGCCACATTTTACGAAGAAGTGGTTGTTGGCTTGGTGGTATGAGCCCCCAGGATCACCCGACGCCCGGAGATCCGAGTGGTCGGGTATTTTACCTCCGGAATATTTTGATCCTGGAGGCGCCATCATGCTATCTGTTACTCATTGTTGGAACCGGACTGCCAGCGCAGTAGCGGAACGTGGTGATACCACTTAGCGCTACTCAGTTCTGGCATGGTGGTATCTCACCGGTCGAAGCCCAATGAGTAAAAGCGTCTACCACCTACTAATTTTGATTTTTGAACAACACGGTCATACGTGAGTACTAATCATGGGGATAAGATTTTAAACAAATGAGAATATCGGGCATTTCCGAAGGCTACAATTTACACAATGTGTTCACCTATATACATAGAAAGTTAAATAAGCAAATTCCTAAGCAAACCTGGAAACCATATTTAAATAGTAAAATTCTTCTCCCCAAATTTTCGGTATCCTCATCTTTTAAGATATTATTCTTAAGTAGTCAGACACCTTTATACAACATTATATGGTAACTACTGGCCGTTATTTAAACAAGTAGTATGTTCTCAAGACTAGGCACTAGTTTTCTTGTTTTTTTTTTAATATGCTGCCTGCATGTTTTTATTTTTATCATATTTAGGTTTTGTCTTGTTTTTAAATAAAGGCCGAATAATATTTTTGTATTTAGTCTTACAAGCTTGCATTCTTAAACGCCCTCAAGAATCTCGATGGACACCGCTCAGCTGTAATATTTGTTTGTAGATCTGATGATCTAGAGGTGAAAAGTTCTTTGGTTCTTTAAATAATATTAAGCCCTGAAGTGTTCTTGCTTCAAGAACACTTCGGAGCTTGAAAACTTAATATTATTTACAGAATATATATATATATATATATATATATATATATATATATATATATATATATATATATATATATGTATATGGTATTTTAATTCTATTTTTCCCTTTAATATATATGCAAAATGATTTTAAAAAATATAACGATATCAAAAGAAACATGTCCATATTTTTTTTTCATAGATTGTTGTTCTATCTGCAAGCGCGTGCACATTTTATCCATTTTTTACCATTCTGTTTCATGCTGTACTGAAAAGCTTGAGTGAGAGATTTGTGGCAACCACTTACTATCTTTAGAAGTTCAGCCTTCTTCGTTACACCAAACCTATAGTGCGATAATTTATATGGCACATGTCAGAGTTTTTGTATCTAACTTCGAACATTAAACCAGATTTTCTAAGGTAATCGTAAATCTTCGTTAACATTCAGGCATCTTCGGATGTTAAATCTTGAAGAATTTTGTCTAAAGTTTAAACAAATAAGAAAATGTTAATATTAATTTCTTTAGCAGTTACATGGGTAGTTGGTTAAATTATCTCATTAACAAAAATGACCATTTTTTTGCTTTAATTTAAATTAAAGTTTCTTTTCTTTTTTGTTTTAAATTAAAGTGTTAGTTCTAATTCAATTTTTAAAATCAAATCTCACACAATAATAAATAGGTAACAAACAAGAATTAAACTTATAGGTAAACAACTTTTCCTAGGGTGTGTTTATATACTAATGTTCTTTAGATTACCTATTAAAATAGTTTTTTCTCTTCTCATTTATTTTTGAACCAAAAAATACTACTAAAAAACAATTTTTGAAATCGGTTAAATAAGAAATTGAGATATCAACAGAAAACTACTTTTGGTTGAGCTTTGCCTTGATAAAAATAAATTTAATTTGGATCCTCCAAATCAATACAAAAATAATTTTTCAAATCGGTCTATTTAAAGTTGTGATATCAATAAAAACCTAACAAGGTCCTAGTGACCGAGAGTTATCTTCCTAAAAACTAAAGTTAATGTAAATCCAGCACCAATCACATACAAAAATAATTTCTTAAATCAGTTTAATATATGTTGAGAAATTAGGAAAAATAATATTAAATTGGCTTTTTCGTGTTTGTATCATTCTATTTGTAATAGATATAGATAACTATTCTAACCAAATACCAAAAATTTACTAAACTTGTTTAACAAAGTGTAACGAAGTTATTATTATATGAACCTCACTGCATTTTTCCGAAGTAAGGGGGGAATGTAACGAAGTTACTATTTTTTTTTAATTATATTACATTAGTTCAGGCAAATTTTCTCTTTCTTTTGTAAATAAATTTTAAGAAATGGGAAAAATACCTACTTAGTTGATTGGCCCGAGTCTCCCCTATTTAGCAATTGTCTTCAATGCCCATATTAGGCAAATCTATCAACAGTCTACAAATGGTTCGATGGTCGCTTTAGGTCATTTATCTTTATAAGTACATATATGATGAATACGGTATATGGTCATAACGTGTATATTTGATTCAGCGCTAATACCATTTCACCAACCAAATACCAATCAGCTAAGTAGTGGTAAAACCTTTGAATATTTTATTACTATAAATGGATATATAATAATTTTAATACCATATATGGTGAACTATTTAAGGAAGTTTATGCACAAATGCGATACCATATATGACTATTTTTTTATTCTTGATAAAACCTTTGTTTATTTTATTACTATAAATGGCTCGAGAATAAATTTTATACCATATAAGGTAAATTATTTTCTTTTGGGAGGCCCTTTTCACCTGTTAGCAGTCGTTGCCGATAGTCTTCAGAAGTTTTTCAAAGTTTTATTTCCGGTGTGTGAATCCGAAATCCGCAGGTAAGCACCAGTCCGTATTTTATTTTATTTATTTTAAAAACTATTGCTCTAGTTGCTTTATTTAATTTTCTTTACTGCTTTTCAAAATGATAAATTAATTTTATAACAACAATAATACACACTGCTTTTACCAGCTTTGGCTCCGGCAACTTGGCTTCTAAAAATAGTGCTTCTGAATAAATCACTGTTTTAAATGGAAAATAATTTTCTTGTGATTAACAAGTTTGATCATCTCATTGCAGAACAGACTTTTGAGTTTTGCGTTATAAGTTCCACAAAACAAAACCTATTTATAATTTGCGTCTATAGATCTCCAATACTGACTAATGTAAAACAATTTTTGGAGAGACTTGAAATTCTTGTATCATCTATTGACACAAGGTGTAAAATATTGCTTGCGGGGGACTTTAACATAGATTTTAATAACGTTTCTTGTTTTTATAACACTGAACTAACTAATCTTCTAAAATGCTTTAACCTGACAATGCATGTTAACAGCCCAACTCGCGTAACTGAAATCTCTCAAAAAACAATTGACTACATTTGTACAAACTTTGAAGATCCACAAACTTCTTGTGATGTAATAAGCTCCTCTTTTTCAGACCATCAGGCAGTAACATTTAAAATTTGCGTCAAAAAAATATACAAAAAAAACAAAAAAGGAAGGGTAGAATCTTTAGTACAAAGAACTATGAGTATTTTTATAGGGAATCGTGCCAAGTAGATTGGAGAGAGATTTTGAAATGTAGAACTCCACTGAGTGGTTTTTATTTTCAAATGAAGAAGGTATTTCAGAATTGCTTTCCACTTAAATATTTAAAAGATCGTAAACACAAAAAAAAATGGATAACTAATGGTTTGCGGGTCTCTTCTAGAAATATCCGCTCTTTGCATTACATTAGAAAATTTTGCTTTAACAACCAAGCTTTCTTAGATTACTTTGCAAAGTACCGGTCAATTTACAGAAGAACAATTAAAGTTGCTAAAGAGAGATATTACTCTGAGAGGCTTAGCAAATCGACAAACAAACAAAAAGAAAGCTGGTCCATTGTTAACGATCTGAGGCAATGTACGGGAAAAAACTCATTGTCAACTGAAATTGATAGCGACACTTTAAATAACTATTACTGCACTATTGCAGACAGAATAACTGAAAGTCTGCCTACAAATCATGATCCACTTGTATACATGAATCATGTCAATATTGAAAATAGCTTTTTCTTTTTACCAACAGTTGCGGAGGAGGTGTTGACATGTATTAAAGACATAAAAAACCAGAATTCATGTGGAGAGGATGAGATCTCTGCAAAAATATTTCTTGCTCTTCCGCCACAGGCTCTTTACTGTTTAACATCAGCCATTAATTTCTCTTGGGATTCAGGGATCTTTCCACCAGAAGTAAAAAGGGCGAAGGTCATTCCAATCCATTAAGGTGGAGAAACAACCAAGGAAGCAAACTACAGACCTATCTCACTACTATCCACACTATCAAAAATTATGGAAAAACTTGCAAAAAAAAGAATGATGGCTTTCTTAGTGGAAAATAATATTCTTAGCCCTAACCAATTTGGCTTTCAGGAGGGGAAAGGCACTAATGATGCGATCTTTAGATTCCTGGAATGTGCCTACACTTCGATCAATGATGACGAGGCTGCGGCTGCAGTTTTTTGTGACTTGTCTAAAGCCTTTGATTGTGTGAGTCACAACATTCTGCGGCTGAAGCTTCGGCATTATGGTTTCAGTGAAATAGCTTTGGATTGGATTATGTCTTTTCTACAAGGCAGATCTCAAAGAGTTTTTGCTAACAATCAATACTCCCAATCCAGAAATGTAAATTGCGGTGTTCCACAGGGCTCAGTACTTGCTCCCCTGCTTTTCCTTTTGTATGTCAACGACTTGTGTCAAATGAATGTGGGAGCAGAGCTGGCTGTTTTTGCAGACGACGTAACTTGTCTTTGGCACTGTGAAAGTGTGGAAGAACTAAGGGGAGTAGTTTCTTCAGGATTGCTACAGACTAAGCGTTGGTTTGATGCCAATAAACTTGCGCTTAATATTGATAAGAGCAAAATTATGGGATTTAAATGTTCAATGGAAGGACTAATATTAGCAAACAATCCTTTACAACAGGAAAAAAACACAAAAATCCTAGGCGTTTTCATTGATGAAAAGCTAAATTTCGAGGCACATATAACTCCATTGGGAAGGAAGATCGCATCAGGGTGTTTTGCTGTAAGAGTGGTTCGGAGGGAGCTTGGGGTGGAATTGGCGAGAAATGTATACTTTGCCCTAGTTGAATCTCATTTACGCTATGGAATAGCATTCTGGGGTTCATGTAGTAACACATTGTTTGAGTCTGTTTTTCGTTATCAGAAGAGAGCTATCAGGGCTATGTTGCAATTAAAGCAAACTGATTCTTGTAGACCACATTTTCAAAATTGTAGAATACTTACCCTCGTTTCCTTGTACATTCTAGAATCAGTTTGTTTAATCTTTAAAAATAAACACAGACAAGATTATAACTACCATCATAATCACAACACTAGGCAAAGAGAAGTAGTTCGTCTTCCAATCCCTTGCTCAACAATGATACAAAAATCCATTATCTACGAAAGTAGAAAAATTTTTAATAAACTTCCATTGCAGTTCCGAGAAATTAATGGATATAATGGATTTAGAACTGCTATTAAGGAATACCTTTTAGAAAAGTGTTTTTATACCTTGGAAGAGTTTTATATAACTAACTAAATAAAAGGAATCTTCCAAGATTGTTTTATATATTTTTAAACTTTTTAAATGTTTTGTATTGTTAATTTGGTTTTTGTTTTTTTTTAATGCTTTTATTTTGTTTTAATCTCTTAATCTTTTTTGATGTGTTACTGTCTATATTTGATCGTTGTTTGATTCTCCATCAAACAACGATTTGATTAATATGTGTGAATGTAGATAGATAGATATATTTATTCACCAAAGTATTATACAAATACAGGCTTTGCCACAAAATGATAGTATTTGCAATTGTAAAGAATTATAGGTGATTAAGGTGACTGAAAAACACTAGGTATATGACAAACCTTTTTTTTTCTCACTGATGAACAAACAAACAGACAAAAAATATGTTTAAAAATACTTTAAAACCAGTTTCTAGCTTTTTAAAGATTTTTTATATTCACTTAAAGTGTACGGTGCTAAATTTAGTAGCATTATTTTTAATGGTTTTGTTTTGTAATGATGTTGAATTATCTGGAAGCAAGTTATAGTAAGTTAAGCCGCCAAAGTAAGCCAATTTTCTAATAAAATTATGATTAAATTTGGGCTGCACTAGCTTTTTGTGTTTCTTGTGCTATAGGTATGCACATCTGTAAATTTTTATTATTATTATTTTTTTTAATTCGTTTACATTTTCATGGACACAGTTTGAAGGTTTAAATAGATATATATCACGAGCGGTTGAAGTTTGTTTTTCTTTAAATATGTTTCTGTACTTTCTTATTTTACCTATCTGTTTTGCTTTGCTTGTTTTTTTTTATAATTGCAGGTCCTACCCATTTCCTACTTATTTTTTGCTAGAAATTACCTAGTATTTTAAAAATGTGAACTTATTTTTATTAGTTTTACTTAGTTATAATTTTGGACAAAATATGTTTTAGTTATAAGATTGATGCTTTGTCAATAAGATTTTTTTTTCTTTGACAATAAAGCTTTTTCTGACTCTGACTCTGACTCTAAAAAAATTCATAAAACAAAATGAATCAAACAGACAAACGTAAAAAAGGAGATTTCTTGTATTCACGATTCATTTTACCTGTTCTGAATTTGTTAGTTAAATTGTTTGATTTATTTTAATTTTTTAAATGTTAATTAAAATTTGTTGTTTCCCGCTTTGGCTTCTGCAACTTAACTTTATAACAACAATAATGCACACTGTTTTTACCAGCTTTGGCTCCGGCAATTTGGCTTCTAAAAATAGTGCTTTTGAATAAATCACTGTTTTAAAAAATTCATAAAACAAAATGAATTAAACAGACAAACGTAAAAAAAAAGAATTTCTTGTATTCACGATTCATTTTACCTGTTCTGACTTTGTTAGTTAAATTGTTTGATTTATTTTAATTTATTTACTGTTATTTAAAATTTGTTGTTTCCCGCTTTGGCTTCTGCAACTTAGCTTTATAACAACAATAATGCACACTGTTTTTACCAGCTTTGGCTCCGGCAACTTGGCTTCTAAAAATAGTACTTTTTAATAAATCACTGTTTTAAAAAATTCATGAAACAAAATGAATCCAACAGACAAACGTAAAAAAAATGGATTTCTTGTATTCACTATTCATTTTACCTGTTCCGAATTTGTTAGTTAAATTGTTTGATTTATTTTAATTTATTAAGTTTTAATTAAAATTTGTTGTCTCCCGCTTTGGCTTCTGCAACTTAGCTTTATAACAACAATAATGCACACTGTTTTTACCAGCTTTAGCTCCGGCAACTTGGCTTCTAAAAATAGTGCTTTTGAATAAATCACTGTTTAAAAAAAAATTCATAAAACAAAATGAATCAAACAGACAAACGTAAAAAAAGGGGATTTTTGGTATTTACGATTCATTTTACCTGTTCTGAATGTGTTAGTTAAATTGTTTGATTTATTTTAATTTATTAACTGTAAATTAAAATTTGTTGTTTCCCGCTTTGGCTTCGGCAACTTAGCTTTATAACCATAATAAATTAAATTGATTTTACCAGTTTTGGCTTTGGCAACTTAGCTTTTAAAAACGACGTTTTACCAAAGTCTGTCTTTTACTATTTTGCTAATCCAAAGTAACTAAAATAATGGCTGTTTATATTTGAGTTTCCGACTGCCTTAAATTGGTTTAATCTTTTTGTATATATTTAAACAAGAGCAACAGTTTTTCACTTCCGCTAAATACTGGTGCTATGCTTTCTGCCTTAAGGTTTTTTTTTCGCTTTGTGCATTGATTTTTGTTACATGTCAGTTCTCGCTTTTTCATAAACTACTTACCGCTTTCCGTTTTAAACTAATATATAATACGCTTCATTGCCTGTGCTAAATTAAAGCTAAAATTTCCTCGTTACATTCTCTTTAGAGTATAATTGTTTGTTTTAAATTTTATTTCTAAGCTGATGAATTTAATTTTGGTAAATCATTTTTGTTAATTAAGATTTATTAAAAGATATGAAGTGAAAAATAATGTTCCTTTGAAAAATAATAAAAATTATATTTTTGACTTCAATTATAGTATTTTTATTTTTATTTTAAGTATTTTATTTATTTCTTTTTGCCTGGATTTCTCCACTGTCTAAAAGCTATCCGAGAGGCACAGGAGACTCTAAGCTCCTTTATTTCTTGGAGTGGCGCCCGAGGTTCTTCGTTTCAAGTTTTCTGTAGGATACCGCTAAGGAAAATTTGATATGAACACTGTGACGTCAAACTATAGGAGTAATTGTGCTATTTGAAGAGATCTTTAAAATGGAAACTTAAGCCCAAGTGGCAATGACCATTCGCAACTCTCGGTAGTACGAAACTCTCTTATAAAATTTGGCGCCCGAGCAGGGACCGTTGTTTTTTTTAATTTTGTTTTTTTTTATTCCTTTGATGTCTCTTTAATTTAGTACAGCGTAATTAACTACCGTTTTTTTTAATTCGAAATTGCTAGCCTGAACTGGCATTACTAGAACAAGATGATGATGATTGATGATTCATATATCAGTGGGCCTTGCAGCCCTTCCACTGCGACCACTAGTGGGTCTATAATGGCTCACCTTTGAGTGGTTTCTCACCACTGTATGCCTAATCCTCCAAAAAGGTTAGCTATCAGTTTGGGTGAGACACTGTTCAGATCTTCTGAATCAATCTGAGGTTTACCGAAAGTGTTTTGACGTAAACGTGCAATAGCCGGACATTCGCACAGTATATGTCTAACTGTTTCATCATCCTCCATACAGAGTCTACATTTGGTCTCTTCTGTTATTCCCATTCTGTGCATGGGTACTCTTAGTCGGCAGAGACCCGTAAAAAGTCCTGTCACTATACGGATCTCATGTCTGGTAAGTCCAATGATATTTCTGGCTCTCTTCTGACAGTTCTGGTATATTCATCCAGTATTGTTGGAAGCTGTCCTCCATCCATCCCAATATGGTTAATTTAGCAGCATTGTATGATATGCCCAGGGCTGGTTCGGGGCCGAAAAATTCGGCAGATGCCGCTTCCCTCGCTGCCTGGTCCGCGGCCTCATTTCCCTCGTGCCCAGAATGCCCTGGTATCCATACTAATGACACCTTATTAGCGCTACCAAGCGTATTCAGCGAGTCTCTGTAGTTCCTCACGGTTCTCGATGAGACCGTGTAGGAATCAAGTGCTTTTAAGGCTGCTTGACTGTCGGAGAAGATTTTTATTGTCCTGTTGGTCCATTCGTGGTCAGTAATCCACCGGGCACACAGTTCAATGGCTACGAGTTCGCCCTGAAATACAGTAGCCAATTTGCCGAGACTATATTGAATCTCGACTTTTTCTTGGATACTAACAACACCAGATCCAACGCCTGATGGCATTTTGGATCCGTCGGTATACCAGAAGCTATCGTTGTTTGAAAAGTTGGTCCTGTTTTTTAATCATTCCTCCCTCTCTGGGAGTATAATGTTGTATAGCTTTCTGCTGTACACCGTGTTGGGCATGACGTCGGATATCATTCCTAGAGTTGCATCCAACTCTTGTTCCCTAATTAGGTCTGTTGATATCACTTTGTTTGCCCGGCCATCCTGGTGGTTTGCCCTTATCCTATAAGTTGCTCTTCGTGCCTCCGCCTCTAAGAAAATGTGAAGCGGAGGTAAGTTTAGTAAGCATTCAAGCGCAGTCGATGGGCTAGAGCTCATTGCACCACATATGGCAAGACTGGCCTGTCGTTGTAAGCTGGTTAGTTTGGCTCTCGAGGTTCTTTGATGTCCCTTCTCAAACCAGACTATTGCACCATACGCAATCATTGGTCTAATGACTGTTATATACAGCCAGTACATTTGTTTGGGGCTAGTGCCCCAGGTTTTTCCGCAAATTCTTTTACACGTCCATAGGGACAGTGTGGCTTTGCGGATTACCTTTTCCAAATGGGCGTTCCAGGTAAGAGTTTTATCTAGGGTGATCCCCAGGTATTTACCCTCTGACGCAAATGGAATTATTTCACCGTTAAGCTCCGGAGGAGTCAGGAAGTCTAGCTTTCTTTTACGGGTGAACGGTATAATGATTGTTTTGCAGGGATTAACATACATCTGTTCCCTATCACACCAGTCTTTTACCGTGTTTAGTACTTCTTGTATCTTTCCAGAGAACTCTTCTTCTGGAATGTCTCTAATGATTGCTCCTACGTCATCCGCGTAGCCCAATACCTCTACATCCAGCGATTCTAAGATGGCAAGAAGATCATCGACCAGCAGAGACCACAGGATGGGAGACAGAACTCCTCCTTGTAGACAGCCTCTAGCCGCTCTAAAACTTACCATCACATCGTTAAGTGTCGTTTCAATCACTCGATTTTCGAGTGTGCACCTGATGAACCCTGTGATGGTGGATTCAACTCCTCGGGCGCACGCTGATTCAAAGAGGGAATTGGGTAGTGCATTGTTAAATGCTCCTTCTATATCAAGGAAGATGCCCACTGCGACGCCTTTTGCATCGAGGGTCTCCTTGATTTGTCCAACAAGGTTGTTTAAAGCTAGTTCTGTTGACTTTCCTGCTGGGTATGCATATTGGTTTGCATTAAGTGGATGGGCCATTAAGGCGCCACCTCTAATATATGCATCTATTATTTTTTCCACGCCTTTCAACAGAAAAGAGGTGAGGCTTATGGGTCGGAGAGATTTTGGAGTATTATCTGCCCGACCCGCCTTAGGTATGTAAACTACCTTAACTTTGGTCCAGCTAGTTGGAATATAATTTCATGCTAGGCTGGCCCTGTACAGTTTGACCAGGCATGGTACTAGCACTTCCAGGCCTTTTTGTATTAGCACTGGAAGAATACCATCAAGCCCCGGTGATTTGTACAGTTTAAAAGACGTGAACGCCATTTTTATCGCATTTGCGTTGATAATTTCTTTTGCAATTTTCCAATCCGCCTGTTTTGGACGGTGTCCATGAGTCAATTGTTCAGGAGTATTCCCGTTTTCAAGGAGCGTGCTTCCTGGGAAGTGATGGTTTGCTAGTGCCTCCAGGGACTCCCTTTCAGATCTTGTAAAAGTGCCGTCAGAGAGCTTTATTGCGCAGAGTCTGTCCGCGGTCTCTTTGGACAGAATTTTGTGAATTCTTGTGGTGTCAGGAAGCTTAGTGAGTCCGTGACAAAACCTTCTCCACGACTCTCTTTTGGCACTTCTAATCTCCTTGTTGTATTCGCTAAGGGAGGCACGATAGCTTTCCCAGTTACCCGTCTCCTTCGCCCGATTGAATAGACGTCTGACCTCTTTTCTTTTTTTGAACAGAAAGTTGTTCCACCAAGACATACCGCGATTATCAGTTTTGGTTTTAAGAGGTGAGTTTTCGTGATATGCGGTTATGATAGCCTCTCTGAGTTGTACAGAGGCTATTTCTATGTTATCACGATCCCACACGTCGGTCATTGCTGAATTCAGCTTTTCTTGGAGGGATTTAGCATATCCACTCCAATCTGTACTTTTTGGGTCCCTATATCTAATTGTTTTTGTAGATCCCATGCCGACGGTGAATTGTATATGATTATGGTCTGACAGAGAGGGCTCATCTGTAACCCTCCAGTCAGTGATCTTATTGCTAATTAGTTTTGTACTTATTGTTAGATCTAGTACCTCTGCCCTATTTTGGCCGACAAAGGTTGGTTTGGAGCCAACATTATTAACAAAAGGCCCCTCCCCTATGTTGTAGTGGAACAGATACTCACCCCTCCTATTGATATCAGTGCTACCCCACGCTGTGTGGTGCGCGTTCGCATCACAGCCTAGGATGAGCTGTACGTTCCTCTCTTTGCAATATGCAATCAGGTTTGCTGCCTCTGGTGTAGGGGGCAGTGGTGCTTCTCTGTCACCCGGGAAGTATGCTGAGCAGACAACTAGTTCTGTCATGCCCTGTTCGCCAGGGACAACTAATCGTAGCGCTACTAGGTCATCAGTGCAAAAGTCTGAAAGGACAAAGTAGTTAATATCTTTTCTTATAAGAATAGACGCTCGTGGTCTATTACCTGAGTTATGTGTGATGATTTTACCAAGAGTTCGGCTGAGTCCAGCTACTTGGTTCGTACTTGATAGCCACGGTTCTTGCAACAGAGCAATGTCTAACATCTGTTGCTTGAAAACTCTACCAAGAGTGTACGTTGCTGTCTTGGTATGGCGTAGATTTATTTGTATCAAGTGCAGGCCTTGATGTTGACGTTGTTGTGCGCCTGCCATTTTTATTTTATTTTATTTATTTTTTTTTGTTCCCTTCCTATATTTAGGCGGTTGTCTGGGGAGGTTCGCGATCGCCGCCGCCTCCTCCAGGAGGGTCCCGTCGAGGGCCCTTTTTGTAGGTGGGTTTACCGGGAATGTTCTTCCCTTTACCCTTCTTCTTCCCCTCTTTTTTAGGGGTTTTTGTGGGGGGCTTCTTTACCGCCTTCCCACTGGGGTCTTTTTATTGATCCCCTTTTGCTCCTTGGACATTGGTTTGTCCTTTAGGAGGTTGTTTTGCTTTTTGGGCGCCCATTCCAGATGGTCCTGCTGACCCAGACCCACGCCCCCTGCCGTTGGTTCGGAAGATTACTCTTCCAAATCCAAAGAAGGGCCGCATGTCTAGGCTTTCCAGGGCCTGCATGGACAGTCCGTCAATGGCGAATGTCCATGTTTGGCCCGGTCCAGAGGCTTCACTGTTCAGGGTTACCCAGTCAGCAGTGTTTAGGCCATTGTTTTGCGCACGGAGACGTTTAGCGACATCCTGAGCAGTGAGCCGAGTCGCCTGCTCATCGTCGGGGATGTACGCTACTACAACGTGTGGCCTGGGAAGTTCTTCCCCTCTGATGAACCTTAATTGCGACCCTTCCCATGGTTGTAGAGTTGACGACACCTCTGCCAACCGCAAGTCAGGTTTAACCATCCAGGCCGATGAGTACAGCCTAGAAATCTGACCTGCGCGCCAGTAGGGACATCTGCTAGAGACCTCAGAATGGCCATCTGCAGTGCCCTTAGGTTTTCTCCTGTGAGGCTTTCGGAGGGGTAGTTTTTGTGGACAATGCCAACTTTAACTCCCTTTGCCGCAGCGCTGTAGGAGGCTCGGCAGGGACTTTTCGACTCCTGCTCTGGAGTATTAGCACTGGACCGTGGACGTTTGGAGCTTGGCTTTACCGTCTCCATGTTTACCGGTCCCTCTAGTGCCCGTTTGTGGGCAGCTGAGTATTCCCAGCCGTCCTGAAGAAGTTTTCTCAGCCGTTTTTTTGCCGAGCCAGACAACCTCTTCTGATCTTGTTTGTTCTGATTTCGGGCCTCCACATTGGAGTCCTTATCAGTAGTGTCACCGTCGCTTTTGAGCAGTTCATTTTCCCGCTCAAGGTCTGGTGACGATGTTGGAGCTGGAGTTGGTGGAACCTCCAGCTCCATAGGGGCCTCTTCGGCACCCCTTTCTTGGTTAGGTTCTGTAGGCCTACTCGGCACTACTTCCCCTTCGTTTTGTACTCTCAGTGAGAGTTCGGAGTTTTCGCCTCCTCTGTGAGGGTTAATGAGTGGGTGGCTCTCCCCAGAATCCATGGAACCAGCGACAGCAACCGGGGCTTTAACCCGATCTGAACTGTCGGTGAGATTATTACTCACCTGGGGTACAAAAAGATTTTTGTCACTCATGATGGCCGGTCGGCTAGCCAGCATTTTATCCCTACTGCCAGGTCCCCCCAACTAGAACATAGTTGCGCATTAGAATGCTTACCAATAATAAAATTCATAATATACTCTGACCAGATTATAAAACTGATACCGCAGTTTTACCGAACATTCACACACCGGACTCACACCAGAAACTACCAGTTTCAAATCACACTCTGGATATATACTTCAACTGTACGGCGACCGCTTTTGCTAATATTTTCTTTTATAAAACCGCCGCCTGCCTAATAACTGAAACCGCAGTAGTTAATACCGATACCAGCAGTTGAAACAGCAATTGCAATATGGATTCCGAGAAGAAAGCACTCAGCATAAACATTGATGACACTTTACTCATGGGAGATGATCCGCGGGATATGGAGGACTTAATCCCTGTGCCTAAAAGTACAACAGCTGCTGCATTTCGTAAAATGACAGCTTCGTCTATGCCGACTATTTCCGAGACCGGCACTTTTCCGATAATAGGTGATCTACAGGAAGATTCTGTGATTAACATACCGACCGTTTTTCCGTATCCGTTCGGATGGGTATATACCTTGACAAAACCTGAAATGGACAAATGGCTGGAAAAACTTGGGTCGCCGAATGATGGAAACATGTCCAAGAAACGTCAACAACTGGTAAATCTGAATGAACCTGAAAGAAGGCAGAACCTCGCCACAAACCATTAGCCTGAAAGAATCAGATATGCAACCTAATAAAGACCAGTCTGAATAAAAAGTAGAAAAGAAGCAGGATACCAGTAAACTTTTCCAGCACCAGCCAGTACCTGTTACCAGTACCGTATTTGTACATAGCCCGACAATACCTGCATTTGTATATAACCAGTCCGTACCTGTAACCAGCACTGTAACGTTACAAAACCAGTCCAGACCAGTAACCGCCACTTTTAGTACCGCCGCCCCTGCTCTTCAACTTTTAGCTTTACCTAGAATATACCCACAATTATCCGACCCCCCGACTTCATTTAATTTCGTTCAATCAAACAAAACCGCTCTTTCTACTAATCTTCTTAATCAAAGTCATCTTTTGACCATAACTTCCATGCCAAATTCAGCTTCAGTATACCAGTACTCAGGTGCTTACCAAGCCGCGCATGGCAACGTCTACCTTTTCAACTACTGCTGATTCCGCCGCCCCGCATCTTCTTTCTTCAAGCCAGCCTGTTTATTTAAGTCAACCGCCATCATATTATTATCCAGCAAACAGCATCAAGTTTGCCAACTAGTTGTGGCGACTCCTTGACAATCCCGACTAATATTTTATCAAACTAGGCTATATATATAAATCAACCGCCGTTACCTTACCAGCCAGCTAAAATCAGCTCAGTCCAGCTACCTTACCGTTCAATTACCGCTATCCCACCACCGAATCTCGCTACCGCCGCTCCGATAGCTAACTTACACTCCGATTCTCTCTTAACACAAACAGCGGTAAATCAGCACCAATTGATTCCAAGCCCCTTTCAAATTCAGCCGTTTCATCCAGCAAGTTATACCAATTTGTCAAACTGGAAAATTACCTTTGATGGAAGCAGTGATCCTGTGTCATTTATCGAGAAAGTAGAAGAGGCATGTAGCTCATTTGAACTCGGTTTAGATGGTGTTGTAAACCAGATGCCACAGCTGCTCCGAGGTAAAGCCGAACACTGGTGTAGAAACAATAGATACTCATGGCATTCCTGGAATCAATTCCTGGAAGATTTTCGAGCCCACTATTTCCCAGTAAACTATCTTGCTGAGCTGGAAGCTGAGATAGCTTAAAGAGCTCAAAGGCCAGCTGAGTCAGTTTATAAATATGTCACCGATCTTCATGCCCTTCTTCGCCGACATGAAGGCTATAATATAAATCAAGAATTGGCCTGGTTGTATCGAAAGTTTGAGTTGCTCCGCACCGAACTAAACCAGACAATTGTGAGATCAATAGCAAGTTCTAGACCAGCGAGCAAGAATTTCAGACATTTTAATAGCCAATCTGTGAACCGCCCTGACACTCTCCAACATCCAGGTGGCATCCGTCAATGACCCGCTAATAGAGTTTAATCAAGTGATGGTCTAGCATACAACCATCAAAATGTTTGTTGGCGATGTGGACAAACTGGTCATACTAGAAAGCAATGCACTTCTGTTCCAAGACTGTTCTGTTCAAGATGTGGCAGACAAGGTATTTTGTCAAGGGACTGCAGTTGTAAATCCGAGAACTCGAGAGATGCTGGATGGAACTGAGGCCACCACAGAATGTGGCTACCACCTCCTCTGACTGATGACCTTATTTAAACGTTTAAACGCATCGAGTGACGTAGCCGACTGACGACAATTTGGGCGTGAACTGGGGTTCCTAGATAACCAGCCGGCCGCAAATTCTGTTGCTTCCAGGTAAGTCCGGGTGTCGCCCCCTTAGCCAACTCCCCAACATTTGCTGTATTATTTATTCGGTTCTTAGTTTTATAATACACCTTTTAACTCCCTACAGGTGTTATTTAATCTGCATCCCTTAGTTTTTAAACAAAGTTCTCCGTCGGCTCGAATCGAAATAACTCCGTTAGATCGATTCGACCGGCGCGGTATCATTTACACAAATTGTTATTAACGAATAGTATTGGGGTTGTAAGGTAGTGGCTGGTAATTAACGACCGGGCAATACCTATAACCAACCCCAGGCCCCCCTATTCGTGACATGGTGAAGGCAAGCCGAGTTTAAAATACAAAGGGACGCAGGGGTTAAAATTTGTAAGGGAAAAAAGTCAATTAGAAAGTGGGTTTTTTTTTTAGTTTTCTTAAATACACGTAGTCCAAAATTATTTTTTTTCGCAATTCAACAACTAGCGGGGATTAAAGAGAAAAAGAGCAAGGTAGTTGGCCAAGGGCACCATCCTAGTGACTAATAATTTGTGTTTGTGTCGCCCAAATAGCTTTAAAAAATAAAATAAAAACGTAAAGCCACATAATAAAAACAAGCAGTGACAAACAAATAACAGACGGTTTTTTTTTGCTTACTCGACAGAACCGGGTTGTTAGGCGCGCGTATGCGAAGTTCTATTCTTACATTTGTATACAGAGTGATCGAAATTACTTTCGGCCTGATAACTTTCGAAAGGAGGACCACAGGCGAGAGAAAATTTTGATCGTGTATATTTAAATTAAGAGTAGGATAGGAGGAAAAACAAGCAGTGACAAACAAATAACAGACGGTTTTTTCGCTTACTCGACAGAACCGGGTTGTTGGGCGCGCGTATGCGAAGTTCTATTCTTACATTTGTATACAGAGTGATCGAAATTACTTTCGGCCTGATAACTTTCGAAAGGAGGACCACAGGCGAGAGAAAATTTTGATCGTGTATATTTAAATTGAGAGTGGGATAGGGCTCATCCTTACTGCAGCGAAAAGAGAGCGTACCAAAGTTCGTCAGGAATCAGAATACTAAAACGAAACTGAATGCTGGGGACGAGGCGGTATCTTTTCGCAGTAAGAAGGGTGGGTTGTTCGTATGCCGCGAAGGAAACCAGGGAAGAGAGTTAGAGAAGCGAAAAGACAAAGACGCGAGACGTTACAAAAATCGATCCCGCATTTTTTTGAGGACGGGATACCGATCAAACTCAATACCGAAGGGAGGCCCGTAACGCCAGATATTTCTTGGCAAGAGATCGAATTGGGTAATCCAACCGCGGGGGAAAATTCACAAAAGGCACAGACCAAAAACCAAGGGTATCCGAGAGACGAATTTTTAGGGCAACTTGAGAAAGAATATTTAGAGCTATTTGGGCCAGGATAACGAAATATCCAATAACCCTGACCAGGGCACCGTGAAGATATTTTGTTCTCATCACAAAAACCACGCTGGTTAGGCAAAAGACTTGATAAAAATAGTCGCGTTGATTACAGGGTAGATTAGAGGTCCACCTGACGAAATTGGTAGTCAGACGTAGGTAGAATAGCAATATAGTTCAAAGTTTTTTTTTAAGTTAACAAAATTGGTAAAGCCCAGGGTTTATTAGGCTGAACGCAAGAAAACTGTCAAAAATTGGCAGCCAGGATAAGTACGGTGACAAAAAGTGGTAGTCAGACCGGGAAAAAAAAGAGCAATAAATCGAATATACTCTACGTAAGAGAGGTAGTCATACAGGTTAGGTTAAAAACACAGAAGTTCAATTGAGCCATTATTAAACCAGCGATAGGGAAAAATTTAGAAAAGAGACGGCAAAAGCGTAAGCAGCGTGTTTTTTAGTGAAGAAAAAATATAATAATAATATTTCTCGAAAAAATCTAAACCCCACGACGCTACTGACTTTATAAAATAGGAAAAGAAAGTAGGACTTGTTAAACAAACTACCAAAGGAAAAATACCCAACCATTTGCATTAATAATATTAGTAGGTAATTGTTAACGGAAAAAAGCGATCTGGTTACAATAACGTGACGAATTCAAAAAATCAAAGCTGTACTATCTTTAGAGGTTATCGACCCAGACGAAAGGGCCATCGCTTTAAAAAGCTACCGTTGAAAAAGCAAAATTTAATATTTTAGTCTTTTATTAATATAAAAATTCCAAAAAAGCTGTTTATTCTTTGATTTCTTTATTAGTCAGTCATTTCGAGAAAATATTGCAGTTGGGAGTTTTAGGCACAAAGCACACAAACCCGGGACAAGATTCATTTTTTTTTTACTCTAATCAACTAAAAGTCTAGATATTTGTTTTTTTCGTTGTTTTTTTTATTGGTCAATCAACTAGGGAGAATATTTTAGTTGGAGTTATAGTACGTATAACACAAACAAAAGTCAAAATCCAATATTTTAATCGTAAAATAATACAAAAATTCCAAAAAAGTTGTTTTTCTTTGACTTCTTTCTTAGTCAGCCATTGGCAGAAAATATTGGAGTTGGGGAGTTTCACACACAAAGTACACGAACCCACAGCAAAATTAATTATTTTTTATCTTTAATTAACAAAAAAAGTTTAGATATTTATCTTTTCTTTGGTTTTTTTGGTCAGGCAATTGAAGAAAATATTGGAGTTGGGGAGTTTCACACAAAAAGTGCACGAACCCACAGCAAAATTAATTATTTTTTATCTTTAATCAACAGAAGAAGTTTAGATATTTATCTTTTCTTTGGTTTTTTTGGCCAGGCAATTGAAGAAAATATTGGAGTTGGGGAGTTTACGCACAAAGCACACGAGCCTAGAAAAATTAATTATTCTTATCTTTAATCAACAGGAAAAGTTTAGATATTTATCTTTTCTTTGGTTTTTTTTTTTGGTCAGGCAATTGGAGAGAATATTGGAGTTGGGGAGTTCTACACACAAAGTACACGAACCCACAGCAAAATTAATTATTTTTTATCTTTAATCAACAGAAAAAGTTTAGATATTTATCTTTTCTTTGGTTTTTTAAGTCACGCAATTGAAGAAAATATTGGAGTTGGGAAGTTTACGCACAAAGCACACGAGCCTAGAAAAATTAATTATTCTTATCTTTAATCAACAGGAAAAGTTTAGATATTTATCTTTTCTTTGGTTTTTTTTTGGTCGGGCAATTGAAGAAAATATTGGAGTTGGGGAGTTTACGCACAAAGCACACGAGCCTAGAAAAATTAATTATTTTTGTCTCTAATCAACAGAAAAAGTTTAGATAATTATCTTTTTTGGTTTTTTAAGTCAGGCAATTGAAGAAAATATTGGAGTTGGGGAGTTTACGCACAAAGCACACGAGCCTAGAAAAATTAATTATTCTTATCTTTAATCAACAGGAAAAGTTTAGATATTTATCTTTTCTTTGGTTTTTTTTTGGTCAGGCAATTGAAGAAAATATTGGAGTTGGGGAGTTTACGCACAAAGCACACGAGCCTAGAAAAATTAATTATTCCTATCTTTAATCAACAGGAAAAGTTTAGATATTCATCTTTTCTTTGGTTTTTTTTTGGTCAGGCAATTGAAGAAAATATTGGAGTTGGGGAGTTTACGCACAAAGCACACGAGCCTAGAAAAATTAATTATTCTTATCTTTAATCAACAGGAAAAGTTTAGATATTTATCTTTTCTTTGGTTTTTTTTTGGTCAGGCAATTGAAGAAAATATTGGAGTTGGGGAGTTTACGCACAAAGCACACGAGCCTAGAAAAATTAATTATTCTTATCTTTAATCAACAGGAAAAGTTTAGATATTTATCTTTTCTTTGGTTTTTTTTTGGTCAGGCAATTGGAGAGAATATTGGAGTTGGGGAGTTCTACACACAAAGTACACGAACCCACAGCAAAATTAATTATTTTTTGTCTTTAATCAACAGAAAAAGTTTAGATATTTATCTTTTCTTTGGTTTTTTAAGTCAGGCAATTGAAGAAAATATTGGAGTTGGGGAGTTTACGCACAAAGCACACGAGCCTAGAAAAATTAATTATTCTTATCTTTAATCAACAGGAAAAGTTTAGATATTTATCTTTTCTTTGGTTTTTTTTTTGGTCAGGCAATTGAAGAAAATATTGGAGTTGGGGAGTTTACGCACAAAGCACACGAGCCTAGAAAAATTAATTATTTTTGTCTCTAATCAACAGAAAAAGTTTAGATATTTATCTTTTCTTTGGTTTTTTAAGTCAGGCAATTGAAGAAAATACTGGGGAATTTACGCACAAAGCACACGAGCCTAGAAAAATTAATTATTTTTGTTCTTTAATCAACAGAAAAAGTTCAGACATTTATCTTTTCTTGGATTTTTAAATCAGGCAATTGAAGAAAATATTGGAGTTGGGGAGTTTTACGCACAAAGCACACGAGCCTAGAAAAGTCAATTATTTTTTTTCTTTAATCAACAGAAAAAGTTTAGATAGTTATTGGTTCTTTGTTTTTTCTTGGTCACTCAATTGAAGAGAATATTGGAGTTGGGGAGTTTACGCACGAAGCACACGAACATAGAGCAAAATTGATTATTTTTGTCTTTAATCAACAGAAAAAGTCTGGATATTGTGTTTTTCTTTTTGTTTTTTTTTCTTAATCAATCAACTAGGGAGAATACCGGAGTTGAGGAGTTCTAACACAAATAACACAAACAAAAAGTATATTTTAGTCCTAAATTAATATAAAAAATAAATAAAATTTGTTCAACGAGTTCTAAAATAAATTAAAAACTAGACAGAGGTAGACCCTCGAAACGACAAAAATAAAATAGCTGTCAAAAGAGTGGTTAACACGCAAAAATCAGTAGCGTCTGAGGTAGTAGACGTAGTAAATTATTTGTTTTGGTGAAACCGTGCAAATACCCAGGTCAGGGCGCAACATAACACATTCTCGCTTGTTGGGAAATTTTTAGGAAACAAACTAGAACTTATAGATGGGAGGTTAGTATAGTATTAGTTGACAGGTCAAAATACAAGGTTAGCAACAGAGAGCTGATATCGCGCTTAATTTATTTTTTATCTTAATAAATCTAAACTAAAGCTAGACAGTTGGAGGTAAGCCTAAGTGGCGAAAAAATTGGCGCGCAGCTTTAAAAGGGTTGAGTACTATTAAAACTACTTCTACATACGGAACGTCGCAACCAAGTAGGCCAGGTGTCGGGAGAAAATCTGTAACAAAGAAAGAATATAAACATTAGGGGGACTATTAGAAGAATACAAAAATTGTTGAATTTGCAAAGAATAAATAAAAACACGAATATATTTGTCTGCGGGCAGAAAGGTTAATTGATAAATTATGGCCGAGGAAAGGGCGAAAATAAAGGTCGTTTTAAGCGAGGAGGTAAAGGGCAGCCCGTTTGAGCGATGCCACAGGGTTGACCGAACACCTCCGAGGGCCTCGAGCGCATCCCAAGAAAAAAGGGAGTCCGGGGTCCCAAGAAAAAGGTTACACAGTACACCGTTATATATGGAAGGAATAAGGGTGACTAGGTCAAGGTCAAGAGGAGGAAAGCCGAACGAGACGGAATCTTCCTTTTTTGACCCACTGGACGAGACAGCGATACAGAAACCCGAAGGCGCGGAAAAAGTAGACACAGAGAGGGAGCAGAAGAAGAACCCAACAGATACCGATACGGAGACGGAGCAAAGCGTGGGACTAACTGATTTGGAAAACGAAAAAAAAAAGGAAAGAGAAGCTTCCGACGAAGAAACAAAAACGGCGAACAATTTAGCCGAAAGCGAGAAGCCGGAGGAAAATGAAAAAACAACTACAGGAGCTAGGGTACAGGCGATGAATATACCGACGGGACGGGGGGGGGGGACGAGAAGCCCACAAGCGTAAGGATAGATAACAGAGAGGAATCCGAAGTGGAGTACAGCGAGGCGGATGGCAGAAAGCCAGCCAAGGAAGATAGGAACAAAAAATATACTCACGTACGGAAGGGGAAGGGCTTACCAAGAACGGATAAGCCCGGATCTTCGGCACTAACGGCACAGGCAATCGAAGGCGGTTCAAGCCACGAGAATACGACAGAGACAGAGAGCGATAGTAAAGAAGAAAGAAGTGTCGAATAAAGGAGCACCCTGGGGCAAGCAAAAGCGCAGGTCCACAAGGCACCAGTCCGCAGGGTAACGGTACGGACACCGCAGAAAGAAGAATGGAAGAAAAGTAATACCCCTAGGAAGGAAAGGGAGATAGAAGAACCGAGAGATAAAAATAGAGAAGAGATACGCCCGAGGCGGCGGAGTATGGAGAAAAATAGCATGGACAGACAAGTGTCGAGAGAAGAAATGGACACATGCAGAAATAAGGGGAGCGCAGACCCACAAACGCACCCGGAGAGAACGAGAGAAAATGAGAGAGAGTACACAAGAAGACAGGAAGAAAGGCGAGAATTCCCGAGGGAAAGTGAAGTCGGGAATGGGGATCTCGAACAAAGAGGAGGACGACAAGGTCAGGAGAGGAGACATAGGGAGACTAATAGAAGACAGGAAAGGAGCTATGACCGGGAGGCATACGTAGAGAGGGATGCACGGGAAGGGGCAAGCCAGGAGCTAGTACCATATAGGAGTTGGGACTACCCCAGGGCCCGGTCAGGGTCGCGCACGAGTTGTTCCCGGATGACCGGGAATGACGGGCGCGAAAACCGGGACGTTACCCTTAGGAATTGCAGGAGTGCACCCGGAAATGTAGTCCCAGCGATCCCGGCATTCATAAGCCCGGATAGATTCGATCCGGGTCGGAACTCGGCGACGAAATTTATGGCCAGTTTCGAGAGGCGGGCTATTGCGAACGCCTGGACGGAAGAACTAAAATTATTCTATTTTAGTTCGTTCTTAGAAGGAGCAGCCCTTAAGTGATACGAAGTGTACGCAACAAGGGAGGAAAACCTAGACAAAGATTGGGAGGAGCTAAAGAGAGATTTTCTAAGAGAATGGGGCAAAACCACAGGCCGAAAAGAAGCCAAAAAAAATCTCGAAAGCAGAAGGCAAGGAAGGGTAGAAAGCACCCTAGAGTTCTTTCACGAACTGGTTTATCTATATAGCCAGTATGACCGCTTCCTGGATTTCGAGATTTTTCTGGACTATTTCGAAGAAGGGCTAACGAGCGAAACGTCAAAAAAATATTACTATTTCACAAACCCGAACAGGGCACCAAGAGATTTTGACGAGGTGAAAGGAATTGCAAAGGCAATAGACAAGGCACCGCCGGAAGAAAAAACGGACCGAGATACAAGTACTCGAGAAAGGTACACCAGGTCCGGGCCAAGAGAGGGCGGGCCACCCCGGTACACCATAGGCGTACGACAAGGCATAACCGGGGGTAACACAAGCCCACCCTCCTCACAAGGCAGCAGGTTTTACGAGCGGGAAATCCCACAGAACATTACCAGCTATGGAAGGGCGTACCCGAACCCTGGTGGGGGAGGGGAAGCACCGCGATATTCAGGCCAGTATGGGCAGTACAACACCCCGCGAGCATGGCAACCACGCACAGACGCATGGCAACCACGCGCAGGAGCATGGCAACCACGCACAGACGCATGGCAACCACGCGCAGGAGCATGGCAACCACGCACAGACGCATGGCAACCCCGCACAGACGCATGGCAACCACGCGCAGGAGCATGGCAACCACGCACAGACACATGGCAACCCCGCGCAGACGCATGGCAACCACGCACAAGTGGGTATAGAGGTAGAGGCAATGAGGACAGGCAAAGAAGACCGGAAGGACCGACACGCCTAGCAATAGAATATACCCCCAGCCGCAGCCAATGGGGTGAAGGGGATAGCAACCCCCAGACCACAGCACGGCTAGAGACAGGGGAGGAGAATAGCACAACGGGTGGACCGATCCTAGGTCGAGGCGCGCAAAGGCCAGGGGCGTCCCCAAGGGGCGCAACACAGGCACAGAGGGGTTCACGAACCTTTTCGAATCGGAGTATAATCCCCGACACGAGGACTAGCGATAATAGGCCACGATGCTACGGGTGTAACAGACCGGGACATTACGCTAGTTCGTGCCCAAATGGCGCGGGGCGACGAAATTAAAAACTCCAGTCGTCTTGCACCATGGGGGAGATAGCGCAAACTACAAGAGTAGAACCTATCTATCTACGATAGTCATAGAGGTGAAGATTAGGGACAGAAAAATAAAAGCCCTAATCGACACTGGTAGCGTCTTAAATATAATAAGGAAAGATATAGTGGGTACGACCCCTTTGACGTCAACAGGAAGAAACTTAACCACAGCTGGAGGCTACAAAATACCAGTATTAGGAAGAAAAAGGATCAAGCTACAAATTGAGGAGATGAACTTGGAATGCGAGGGAGAGATAATAGAAAAATCACCTTACCCTATTATCCTAGGTATGCAATTTCTCACCAAATTAAAGGCCGTCCTTAATCTGGACGAAAGAACAATAGTTTTAAAACACGATAATAAAGTAATCACAATCAAGCTAAAAGAAGAAAACAGAAATAGTAATCCAATGGGCCTCATGCAAACGGAAAATTTTTTCAAAGAAACATATTATAAAGAAATTTTAAAATCGGTAGAGACATTCTTGGTGAAAGAAAAACGAAGAAAAATAACAAAAATAAATATAGGCGAGAGGCAAAGGCTATACAGAGAGTTTGGCGAATGGCAAAAGAGGGGTAGCAACCACCATAAGCAATGCAAAGTAAAAGAAGTAAGGAAGAACCTATTTACCACTGAAAACTGCTACGCATGGGTCCACTGCGTGGATGCAACGCTAAGAATGAGCAGAGGCATAGCAGTGGAATTTAGGAAAAAATTCGACAATATAGAGGCTCTCAGGGCACAGAGACCGGAGACGGCGGACACCCTACACTTTAGTCAAGGTGAAAGGAACATCTATTACTTGGTGACAAAAGACAACGTAGAAGCGAAACCAACGTACGAGAGCCTTTTTGGTGCACTCCTGGCCATGAAGCAACACCTAATAAAGAATAAAATCAACAACATTGCGTTACCAAAAAAAGGACGCGGACTGGATGGATTAGAATGGGAAAGAGTACGTGACATAATAGAATTTATTTTCGCAGGAACGCAAGTAGAAATACTAATTTGCGTTGGGCATCCTCGTAGAAAAAGAAGGAGGGACAACGATGACCGACAAAAAGAAAATAAAAACATTTTACAAACCGAAAACTCAAAATTAATAAAGTTAAACTCGGATAAACAAAAAAGCAGCAACAAAAATATTTTGAAAACCGAAAGCGCAAAATTAATAAAAGTAAATTTGGATCAACAAAAAGAAAATAAAAACACTTTACAAACCGAAAACTCAAAATTAATAAAGTTAAACTCGGATAAACAAAAAAGCAGCGACGTAAATATTTTGAAAACCGAAAGCGCAAAAGTAATAAAAGTAAATTCGGAACAACAAAAAGAAAATAAAAACATTTTACAGACCGAAAACTCAAAATTAATAAAGTTAAACTCGGATAAACAAAAAAGCAGCGACGTAAATATTTTGAAAACCGAAAGCGCAAAAGTAATAAAAGTAAATTCGGAACAACAAAAAGAAAATAAAAACATTTTACAGACCGAAAACTCAAAATTAATAAAGTTAGACTCGGATAAACAAAAAAGCAGCGACGTAAATATTTTGAAAACCGAAAGCGCAAAATTAATAAAAGTAAATTCGGATCAACAAAAAGAAAACAAAAACATTTTACAGACCGAAAACTCAAAATTAATAAAGTTAAACTCGGATAAACAAAAAAGCAGCGACGTAAATATTTTGAAAACCGAAAGCGCAAAAGTAATAAAAGTAAATTCGGATCAACAAAAAGAAAATAAAAACATTTTACAAACCGAAAACTCAAATTTAATAAAGTTAAACTCGGATAAACAAAAAAGCAGCGACGTAAATATTTTGAAAACCGAAAGCGCAAAAGTAATAAAAGTAAATTCGGAACAACAAAAAGAAAACAAAAACATTTTACAGACCGAAGACTCAAAATTAATAAAGTTAAACTCGGATAAACAAAAAAGCAGCGACGTAAATATTTTGAAAACCGAAAGCGCAAAAGTAATAAAAGTAAATTCGGAACAACAAAAAGAAAATAAAAACATTTTACAGACCGAAAACTCAAAATTAATAAAGTTAAACTCGGATAAACAAAAAAGCAGCGACGTAAATATTTTGAAAACCGAAAGCGCAAAAGTAATAAAAGTAAATTCGGAACAACAAAAAGAAAATAAAAACATTTTACAGACCGAAAACTCAAAATTAATAAAGTTAGACTCGGATAAACAAAAAAGCAGCGACGTAAATATTTTGAAAACCGAAAGCGCAAAATTAATAAAAGTAAATTCGGATCAACAAAAAGATAATAAAAACATTTTACAAACCGAAAACTTAAAATTAATAAAGTTGAACTCGGATAAACAAAAAAGCAGCAACGAAAATATCTTGAAAACCGAAAGCGCAAAATTAATAAAAGTAAATTCGGATCAACAAAACCAAAAGAAAAATAGTTTAAAAACTGAAAACTCAAAATGTTTAAAATTAAACTCTGATAAACGAAAAATCAATGATGAAAATATTGGGAAAACGGAAAACTCAAAATTAGTAGAACATAACCTGGAGACACAGAACCATAGGAATAAAAATACCTTAGAAACTAAAAACTTAAAGTCACTAGGAGTAAATCCAAACAAACAAAAAGACAATAACAAAAACAGTATGAAAACAGGGAGCATAGGAACACTAGACATAAACACAGACGAACAAAGAAAAGACAACCGGAAGAGGCAAAAGGATAAAAGCAAGAAATTTGGTAAAACAAAGAAAAATAGACAAAAAAGCCAAAAAACAAATAGCTTAAGAAATAAAAACTGGAAATTAAATAACTCAAAAAATAACATGCAAAACCTCAAAATATCAAATATACAAAAAGACAAAGGAAAAAATATCTCAGGAACCAAAGACCCAAAAATAAATGAACACAAAAGCGAAAAAACAGACACAAGTTTACACGAAAATGGACACAGACAGACAGACGAAAGGGACAACAAGAATAGAATGGGTAAAATAACAGAAATTAGGAAAGACGGAAACTGTTTATTTCGGGCCATTAGCCTGGCACTATTTCAGACACAAGAAAAACACAGTCTCCTGAGGGAGACCGCAGTAACATATATTCACAATAACTGGGAGAAATTTCAACCTTTTATTGCGGAAGAGTTAATCAATGGAAAGGGAATAGAATATATACCCTTCAAAGACAAAATATTGTGAAAAAATGGAAAAAGATGGGGAATACGGGACGTACACCGAATGCGTGGCAATAGCGGAAGCGTGCGGCGTGAATATAAAAATATTCACCAACAAGGAACACATCGAGAGGGGCCAAGTGCTAAATGAAAAGCCAATTATAATATCCAGAGAAAGCCACTCTAGGTCGATCTGCCTCGTATTCAGCGGAGACCCTCAAAACGGCCACTACGAATTAATCGAGGGCACAGACGAGGTGAAAGAGGGGAAAAAGAAAGCAAGGACAATATAAACAACAAAAACCTCCGACCCAAAGGAGTCACAGGAAACGTACGAGTGGCCATACAAAGAAACAGAAGAATGTAGGCTACACCCACAAGAAGTGGCGAAAGTGACAATAGCAGAATCATGCGTACTCAGGCCAGGCCAGGAGAAATCATTGAAAATAAGGGTCCAGGGAGGATGCGAAATGGACCCAAAGAGATTCTCGCTTAAAAATAATTTCTTCACACCTAGAAAAATAGAAGCGAGTTACTTACCATGCCAATATGGCGCGGATTACGAGCTAAAGGTGAGGTCACACAACCAGATCCCTGTACCATTATATGAAGGGTCCTGCATAGGGTTCTCGAACCTGAAACAAGAAAAGCCACTATTAACGGTAACATACGACGCAGCAAAAGACGAATATGTGACCATGGCAGATCACCAGGTCGATCACATCGAAAACACAAAAATTAAAGAAAAATAACAAACAATATTATTGGAGGAATACAGGGACATATTTGCAAAAACAACTAGCCAGATGGGGCGTACCCATTTAGTCAAATATAAAATAGAGCTTACCGACGCCACACCCATTAAATCACGACCATACCGGGTCAGTCATAAAGAAAGGGAGATTATCACGCAACAAATGGCGGAAATGGAAAAACATAAAATTATAACGCCGTGCCACTCGCCATGGGCGTCTCCAATCGTTCTAGTAAAGAAAAAAGACTCGTCCATGCGCTTCTGTACCGATTTTCGCAAAATTAACGATCGGACAGTAAAATCAAACTGGCCTCCTCCGAATATTGACGACATAACCAGCTACTTAGGGGGCAGTAAGTACTTTACTACCATCGACCTGCTAAGTGGATATTGGCAAGTAGAAATGGACGAGAGTAGCAAAGATTACACCGCCTTCGTAGCGCAGGGACTCAAACAATATAGGTACGAGGTTCTACCATTCGGACTCTGTACAGCCCCCAACACGTTCCAGGAATTGTCAGACAGAGTGTTCGAAGGGCTGAAGTGGAAAAAAGTGCTGACCTACCTGGACGACACGATTCTACACACAGAGACCATGCAGGAATATCTAGAGCTGTTGGAAGAGGTGTTTGAACGTCTACGAAAGGCCGGTTTAACGCTGAGTCCCAAAAAATGCGCCTATCTGAAAAAAGAAATTAAAATATTAGGATTTTCAGTAACAGAGGCGGGAATTTACCCAGATCAAGAAAGGACTGCGGCGATTGCCCAATTCCCGACACCAAGAAAACTGAAAGAGGTGCAATCATTCATAGGACCAGCAAATTTCTACAGGAAATTTATAAAAGACTTCTCGAAAATCGCCCGACCGCTCCACGATCTAACAAAAAAAAAACGGTAAAATTCCAATGGGGCGAAGCACAACAAAAGGCATTCGAAACCCTGAAGGAAAAAATAATATCGGCACCAGTATTGCAACATTTTAATCCCCTAAAAGACACAATATTACATGTAGACGGATGCAAAACAGGCATAGGCGCAATATTATTACAGGAAGACGAGCAGGGAGTGCCCCACCCCATAGCATACGTCAGTAGGACACTCAACCAAAATGAGAAAAATTACACAATTTCAGAGATAGAAGGACTGGCAGTAGTGTATTTCCTGGAATACTTAAGACATTATATCTTCGGGAGAAAAGTAAAGATAATTAGCGATCACTCAGCACTTTGCTGGTTCAAAAACATAAAAAACTCAGGTAGATTAATCAGATGGAGCTTAAAGCTAGCAGAATATGACTATACCATACAGCACAAAAAAGGGTGCCTAAACACAGACGCTGACTGCTTATCAAGATACCCACTATCGATCAGAACTATCGATATCGATGAGATACCGACGTATACAATACAAAACGAAGTCACCAGTAAGGACGACCAAATTTTTATATTAGAACCAGGAGAGATAAAGGATCTACAGAGGAAAGACCAAAAAATAACTGAAATAATAAAGGGATTGGAAGACCCCGAAAACTTGCCAATTGCACAAAGGAAAAGAGTAAAACAATTTATCATGAAGTACGATATTTTATACAAGATCTGTTTGACCCCGCAGGGGCGACAGGATCTGATAGTAATACCCAGTCAACTTATAGCAGAAATATTATTTCAGTGTCACGCTGAACCCGTCTCGGGACATTTAGGAATCACTAAAACACTCTATAAGGTAAAGGAGAGATTTTACTGGGATACCTTACAAAAAGATGTCACAAAATAAGTAAAAGGCTGCCGAGACTGCCAGGCTAGAAAGGGAACCAATTTAAAGCCAGCGGGCAACTTGCAACCAATAGAGATTGGACTGCCATTCCAGAAAATTGGAATAGACCTACTAGGACCCTTCAGCGTGAGAAGCGAAGGAAATACTCTGCCAATCTATGAGCACCTAAGCTCACACTAGGTACTATAGTTATAGTGTGAGCTAATATAATCAAAAACTGAAATATATTTTATTCAACTCCAGACTCAATTACCTTTCGTTTGATACCACACAAGCCATGTTTTGACTTAAACTCAAATTTTTTTAATCTACCCCCTACCCTTTTGAAAAAAACTAAAATGTATTTTGTTTAACTCTACACTCAATTACCTTTCGTTTGATATCACACACGCCATATTTTCACTTAAACTCTAATTTTTGACATCTACCCCCACCCTTTTTTTAAAAATAAACTAAAATTAATTTTTTTTAACTCCAGACTTAATTACCTTTCGTTTGATATCACATACGCCATATTTTCACATAAACTCTAATTTTTGGAATCTACCCCCACCCTTTTATTTGGCTTGCGTTCGATGGATTTTGTTAATTTTTAAATGGGACCATCACGGCCCAAGACCCAACTTAGGTACCAAATTTCATTAAAATCGGACAAGCGGTTTTTGAGTTATGCGGGTTGGTCGTTACAGACAGACATACAGACAGACAGACATACAGACAGACAGACAGACAGACAGACAGACAGCAAAACAAAAAAATTTCAAAATCATCTGAAACGCAAAGATATATAAAAATTTTTGAAATCGGAGCAACTTTTTTTTTCTCGAAAAAATTAGGATCACCATAGCTCACACTACTTATAGTAGTAGTGTGAGCTAATAATACAATAGCAGTCGCTACTTGCTATGCCACAAGATACGTGGAATGCAAAGCCCTACCGAACGGAAAGGCCGAATCGGTGGCAAAATTTCTACTCGAAAATATACTTCTCAGACACGGGGCTCCAAGAGAATTAGTGAGTGACCTCGGACTGACCTTCAGGTCAGAGCTAGTTCAGGAACTACTGAAGATGATGGGGACATGTAGCCGCTTTACGACGAGCTACCACCCGGCTTGCAACGGACTGACAGAAAGGTTTAATGCGACATTGGTCGACATGTTATCAATATTTACTAACACCAGACAAGACGACTGGGCATTATATATACCATTCTGTCAGTTCGCGTACAATACAAGTAGGCAGGATGCGAGCAAGTACGCACCATTCGAGCTGGTATACGGGAGACCGCCGGTAATACCAACCGAAGCTCAACTAAGCAAGAACGATTACAAATCATCAGTGAAAGAAATTAGAGAAAGGGCGTTAGCAGTAAGAAGCCAGGCGATAATAAACATATTAGAGAGACAAAAAAAAGACAAACGCCTATACGATGAAAAGCATAGACCTTTGGAATTTGAAATAGGACAAAAAGTAAAAGTATTTACACCTGTGAGGAAGAAAGGAAAAAGCGAGAAGCTTTTACTGAGGCACTTTGGGCCATATAGAATCGAAGAAGTGATGTGATGTGGATTACATGATAAAAATGGGAGAAGGAGCAAACGCCAGAATAGAGCGAGTGCATATCAGTAGGATACTGCCTTATAACGACCCATGGACGGAAGGAAGTATAGAAGCAGACCCAATGTTGGCCCCGATAATAGAAGAGGGGGCGACAGTCGAGAGGGTATAGATGAAAAATGGACCGGAAAGAAGCGGTGCGCAGCGCAATAACGCCTGAGTACGACAGCCGTAAGTAGGAAGAAACGGGCTGTAGGGCATAAGTAAGGTGCTGAGGGAAAAAAAAAAAGAAATATAATTTCCTAAGGTCAAGGAAGACATTAGGGCGGAAAACCCACGAATTAAGTGAGTCGAGTCGCAGTGGCGGGTCAGAAAAAAAAACAGGTCGCAGGACAGGCTTGGTCAGCAGAGACTGGCGGCAGGTGGTCCCTAAGATGAGGAGCCGAGCCAAGGGAAACCTGAAAAAAAAAATATATTTATAAATAGGGAATAATAATAATAATAATAATAATAATAATAATAATAATAATAATAATAATAATAATAATAATAATAATAATAATAATAATAATAATAATAATAATAATAATAATAATAATAATAGTAATAAACTAAAACAAATTAAGAGTAATCGAGATGGGGTCCTGGAGCTAGGTATAGTTACGAGAGTTGAAAGGAAAATTTATCTTTCTTGACACCTGGCCTAAAACACGGGACGAGTACGGTCTAGTGGCCGAAGAGAATAGTAGAAACATTAAGAGATAATAGTAGTAAAACGTTATCATTTTTAAAGAAATTGAAAAATTTAAGGAAGAAGTAATTTTAGCAGCTGTACAGTTGCAACGTGAATTCTTGAGACCGAAAGGAAGAAAGAAAAGACAAAATATTATGAACGAGAAGAAGGAGAGCAAGAAGAAGGTCGAAAAGAAGACAAGAAAAAAGAAAAATAGTATGTAGGAGTCAGAAGTGAAGATTAAATTAGAAAAGAGAAATAAAATAGAAGAAATAGGTATTGCAATAGGAAATAAGAAGAGGTGAAAGGTTACACAGGTAACAAAAAGAAAAGAGATAAGATATAGAAATAGAGGTAGATAGAGAAATACATTATTTCGGTGGCCTGGGATGAGTTGAAAGGGAGTAAGTAGACTTCGGTATGGGACGCCATATTGTAGAAAACACATTAACAAACAGAAAAAACCCAAACCACCGAAATTACATTTTCTTTTATTTTTCAGATACATTTGACAAAACGAAGAGGAAAAACAAGAGATCGGAAAAAATACATACTTATATATATATATATAGATATATATATAGATATATATATAGATATATATATATATATATATATATATATATATATATATATATATATATATATATATATATAGATATTTATTTATACATTAACTACGTCGTTTATTGCTAAGGAAATACAAAAATTGAAAAATAAACCTAAGAAACCGAATCTCATACCAAACGTGAGTACAAATAGACAAAACCAACAGACAAGAAACACAGTCACACAAAACTCTGTGACAAGGACATACAGCCAAGTAGCAGCAACAGCTACTATACCTGATATTAACATCAGTAGTCAAAATACTATGGAACAAACACTACAATTAATTTTGGAGAAATTGAACAAACTTGATAAGCGATTAACTAAACTAGAAAGTAGCAATAACGGAGCTACCAATATGCCTCAAAATGGTCAGTAATCTTAGAATCCTAGCTTGGAATGCCAATGGTCTCTTGCAACATCAGCAAGACTTGCAAGTTATTCTAGACATAGAAAAAATTGACGTCTGTCTTGTGTCTGAAACGCATTTCACTAACCAGTCTCACATTAAATTTAAAGGTTATAAAGTGTATCATACAACTCACCTTAGCAATACTGCACATGGGAGAAGTGCTGTATTAATTAAAGAAAATATATCACACTATGAGGAGATGGGATATAAAACCATAGAGATTCAAGCTACATTAGTAAGTGTAAAAACCAAAACATATACATTAGTCATAAGTGCTGTCTATATACCACCAAGGCACTTACTAAAGAAAAATCAATATCTTAATTTTCTCAGAAAATTAGGAAACCGTTTTATAATTGGAGGTGACTTTAATGCAAAAAATACCTACTGGGGATCTAGACTGACGAATTCTAAAGGAAAAGAACTTTTGCAAGCTATTAGTGAATATCAATGTGAGCCGATATCAACTGGTAAGCCCACATACTATCCAACAGATCCAGGAAAAAATCCAGATCTAAATGATTTTTTTATAGTAAAAAATATATCTTTAAGTTTTGTAGATATAGAAGAAAGTTTTGATTTACACTCAGATCATTCACCTATTATTCTAACTCTTAGTCAAAACATAATAAAGAAAGAAGCAAATATCTCACTAGTAAATAAACTGACTGACTGGATTAGTTTTAAACAAAGTCTGTTAGAAAAAATAAACCTATCAGTACCATTGCAAACGCCAGAACAAATCGATAAAGAAGTTGATTATTTTGTTACAAATATTCAACAAGCAGCTTGGGAAAACAGTCCAAAACCAAAGAGAATTTTTAAGGGAAAAAACTATCCAAAGGAAATTAGAGACCTTATATTGGAAAAAAGGAAACTAAGAAGAAAGTGGCAACAAAGCCGTGATCCTCGGGACAAAACAAATCTCAACAACATGACGCAGCGCATTAGGCGAGAAATTCTAGTAATAAAAAATGAATCTATTAACCATTTTCTTAATGAACTTACAGATGATAAAAATACCGACTATTCCCTTTGGAAAGCAACCAAAGATTTTAAAAGACCAATTATCCAAATTCCACCCATACGAGAATCTAACAACCAGTGGGCAAGGAGTAACGAAGAAAAAGCAGATATTTTTGCAAGTCATTTAGAAAAAACATTTCAGCCCCACGAAGCACCAGATGAACACTTTCATTTAAATGAACCCCATCAAATCGAGGACCATATTAAGCTTACATCACCAAAAGAAATATTAACAGAAATCAAAAATATTAATTCGAAAAAAGCCCCAGGGTATGACCTTATTAACGGGGTAGTCATAAAACAACTCCCCAGAAAAGCTATCGTAAAACTATGCAACCTAATTAATGCGTCTTTTAGGCTTAGGTATGTACCTAAACTGTGGAAAGTTGCAGAAGTTATCATGATTCCAAAACCGGGAAAACCACTCCATGACGTGTCATCTTACAGGCCAATATCTTTGCTGCCAATTATATCCAAGCTCTATGAAAAATTATTGCTTAAAAGAATAAAACCCATCATAGAAAGACAAGAAATTATTCCATCTCATCAATTTGGTTTTCGAGACAAGCATTCCACGATAGATCAAGTACACAGAATTACTAATATAATAGAAAAAGCACTAGAAGAGGGAAAAGTTTGTTCTGCAGTTTTTCTAGATGTAGCACAAGCATTTGACAAAGTGTGGCATGGAGGCCTTAATTTTAAACTAAAAAGGTTTCTGCCAAAACAATATTCGGATATTTTGGAATCATACATATCTGATAGACATTTTAGAGTAAAACAGGAAGACTCATACTCAAATTTAAGAGAAATTTAAGCAGGCGTGCCCCAGGGTAGCGTACTAGGCCCTTATCTATACTTATTATTCACTTGTGATATCCCAAAGCCAGAAAATTGTCACTTAGCAACATTTGCCGATGATACTGGTTTATTGACGGTAGAAAAATCTATTGAAAAATGCATAGAAAAACTTCAGGATGCAGTCACCCAAATTCACAGTTGGACCACAAAGTGGCGAATAAAATTAAATGAAACCAAATCAATTCATGTTGATTTTACAAACAAAAATATAAATCACATACAAATAACAATTAACAACATTTCAGTACCATATTCGAATCAGGCAAAATATCTAGGTATGACACTTGATGCCAAATTGCGCTGGAAAGCACATGTTAAGAAAAAAAAAGAAGAACTTGAGATAAGGTATAGAAAAATGAACTGGCTAATTGGAAGGAAGTCCAATTTAACAATTCATAATAAGTTACTGCTTTATAGACAAATACTGAAACCAGTATGGACATATGGTATTCAACTATGGGGTTGTGCTAAAAAGAGTAACATTCTAGTTGTACAGAGATTTCAAAATAAAGTATTAAGAAAAATTGTGAATGCACCTTGGTACGTTCGGAATAGTGACCTTCATCGAGATCTAAAAATCGAAACTGTAGCAGAGACTATAAAAAAGTACCCAAAAAGCCATGAAGATAGACTCCATCGGCATGTGAATGTGGAAGCAATTCAGCTTCTAGACAATACTATGCTAGTTCGACGACTAAAAAGAGTGAAGCCGTTTGAGCTAGTAAACTAAGTGAATTACACATAAAACAAAATAATGCTATAAACACAACACAATTGTGAGTTACAGACTAAACAAAGCGGGGAGAACTGTTGAGTGAACCCTAAGTTTAAATCTGACTTTTCTAGTAAATTAAGTTAAAACAAAATTGCTAATTAGTCTTACTGACTAGATTGTAATAAAAAAAAACACAGTGTGTTTGACAAATAAAAAATAAAAAAAATGTAGAAATCAGACTTACCGAGCTCTCCTGGACACCGGTGTCGTACGTTCCTATTGTGGAGCCCGCCTTGTTGAAGCCTGTCGTCAAATTACTACTACAGCATTGATATATTAAGAATCTTTGTTCGCTTATCGCCTAGCAAATGGCTCTTTCGCAAAAATAAGAGAATAATTCCACCTAAAAATCAGTATTTGACTGGACTGCCAGAAGATTTAGTACTCCGTATGGATTTTCTTAGATCCGGAGGAAGAAAATTGGACTTGAAGGATAACTCAATATTTTTGAGAGAAAACAGTCTTCAAGAGAACCAATCCGACTATGTTGATTGCATAGCAATCAATAAAAAATATATCCGCCATAGAACCAAGCACATTTAAAAATCTAGTCGTGTTCTTGTGTAAAAACGTCGACTGATACCGCAGTTCAAAGAGTTTAATACTTTACCTAATTCTATTCTAAAAATCACGTATAGCACTGGTTGCTAGCTTCTTCCGTTTTCAAAATCTGTTCAGCATCATTAATATAGAAAGTTCTTGATCTAACTTGTTTAGCCTCAGAAGAGTTTTCCGATGCCCCGTCCGAGAAAACAGTGATTTTTTTTAAATTGTTTATATTTATGCTGAGATGCCGCAACCTGGGACATCAAAGAAAAGACCGCTGTACCGACAAACCAATTACATTTTGTTCAAGCTGCGGAAAACTTAATGTTCCAAAGTCCAAAGATTGCCAATGTAGAAGGGTTATCGCTTTGAATTCTTTTGCAACTTCTTATTGTTCTCCAAAATTAACTCCACATACTTCCGTTCCGTCTCCGTCCCCGTCTAGTAGATCCATTCCACTGACGTATTTCCGATATCAGCAAGCCACAACTATAGTACCAACTACCGATTCTGTAGTATCCACTGAGATCCAATGCGATCTACCAAATATTAAAGCAACTTCCGATAAAAATATTCAGTGGTGCGTACACGAATATTCCCCCTGCACGTCTTGCGGATATCCAGAAGCTTTTTATAAGCAACACCGAGCATAACCATTCCGTTTTTTTTTTACCAGATGAGCCGCTAACCAGGAGGTACTGCAGGTTTGAAAAAGTGGTTATAAAACTAGAAAATTATTTTTTTTCTGATTACTTTTAGATGTAATTTTTTTTTATATACAAAAATGACAATACAAGTAACATTTTATGGCATATTGGCAAGCTGAAGGGTCCAAATTTCCAATCACTTGTCAAAACTTCTACTTTTTTCCTTAAAAAATTACTTTGCAGTTAAAGGTTTTTAAGATATGTCATAAACTGGAACAAATAACCCAAGAAATCGTTATTTATAGACAAGAAATTTTTATGAATTCTTTTACGAAAAACTTTCTAATTTTTTCCTTCTTTATAAGTCTTTAAACTCGTTTCAGCTATAAAGGCAATGTAACGACACAGTTTGTGCTAAACCTGACCTAGTATTCTACTTTGAGGTTCTCGATTTCCCTAGGCATTTTTAAGAAAAGATAGCTTGTAATATAGTGTATATTTTGACCTTAAAGACTTCTTGAAAGTTAAGAACTTTTTTGGTTGGCACTGTAAGTTAGAGTTACTTATTTTTGACCTAAATGAATTCCTTCAAGGCAGGGCCCATTTTGGTTAAGTTACAGGTTGAAAATTATTATTTTTATTAAATAAGTACAACCTAAAACGCATCGTTGAACTATATAGGAAAATCTGCCATTTTATTTACCCATATGAAAAGTTCGGCGTTGGCTAGGTTAAAAGTTGCACTTTATTTTGTCCTGATATAAATTACGTATAAGAAGTTGAAAACAAGAAAGAAGATCATTTTCAGATGACGTCACAACACAAACAAACCAATTTGAGGTTAACTGTAGTGTTTTTTTTTCACTAAATTCTAAAATAGAGGCAATGTGAAGTTTTTTCGGATTCCTGCTGCATTGAAAAATGCAGGTGACAGTCAAAATGCCTTATCAAAACAGAGGCAGGAGATGTGGATTAAAGCCCTTAGAAGAGGAGGATTTAGTGAATCTCAAGTAAAGCATGCTCCACACACTTCAAAACAGGTAATAAATTCTAAAAAATAACCCTTTGTTTATATTGTTTAAAATTGTTTTGTTTTCAGGAAGAACTGCTGATTTTCTAAATAAAGATCATGATTGGATTCCCTAACTATAATCCTCTAGCTGTGACTGCTAACAAATTGATAGAGAGCATCAAAAAAGAGGAAGTAGCTTGAACTTGATGAGGTAAGTTGTGTACATATAGTTAACACTGCCATTCTTAATGAAAATATCATATCTACATAGGAATCCCTATGTAGTTATTGGTTTTCCATTAAGCATGACAGTACAAGGGTTTATGTTTAGAGAAAGCAGAAGGATAACAACCCAAAATTTGGACATGTATGTCAATATTTTGTAGATGTATTTCATGAGAGCAACCATGAGGGGGCTCGAGGCCCTGCCCCCCTATAGCCTAAGTTTTGAGAAATATTTTATAATTTAAAAAGCCACATCCATCATGTTAAGGACTGAAAGCTAGGACTAAATAAGTATTTTGAAGTCAATATGTGAAAAATTACATTTAACCGAGAAGTGCTCAGCTGCTCTTAGTCAGTGTATAATTTTTTTCTCAGGAATATATAGCAAAGGACACTATAAAGTACCCTAAAATACATTACAGGACCAAGAATTTATTTTTAAATTTTGTCTGATAGTTCAGGTGGTCACCTCTCGGCTTTAACTAGATTTGTTTTGCTAAATAAGTATTATTTTTTTTTAGCAAGAACTGCAGACTCCAGCGACATGAAATTAAGAAAAATGTAGAGCAAAGTAATTTAGACAAAATCTGATATAATATATATGATATAATGTAATTTCTACACTTTATTGTGTTTTTTTTTAAATTTTATTATTATTGAATTTTATCGAAACAGTATTTATTTTTTTATACAAAAGCTTTAATTTAATTTTTTTTAAACCCTATAATGGCTGGTTCAGCTTTAACATTTTCCTTACATAATTTAAGTTTCCTAAGCCAACTGGGACTAACTTATGATAAAATTCTCTATTTTTAGTTTTTTACTTAGACTTACAATATTTTATACCATTAAAAAATCAACACTTTTGCACAAAAATTTATCTTACATTAGTCTGAGTTGCCTTCTCGTAAGTTAAATTATTGTTAGGTAAATTGTGGGGTGAAGCATGGCCGCACCCAGGATGCCCCGAGGCGCACCCAAGCCTTAGATTTTTTTACATATTTTCCACATATTTCATGAAAAAACGCAAAAAATAGCTTAAAATTCGACATCATGAGGCTTCGGCCCCCCCCCCCCCCCAATGGGTCTTGAGTCCCCCCAAGACCTATTCCTGGGTTCATTGAACTAATTATTAAAGGAGACTATATAGAGATATAATTTGTAATCTTTTATTACAAGTAAGATATGCAGGTACAGTTTTAATTTAATCTAAATAAATTTATTCTATTTTACATGTACCTAAGATCTGTTTTTAATATTTATAATATATCAGAAAATAAAACTGCACTCTTTTAGTGTCGCACACATACAAATTACATAGTTCACGACATTTTATTAAGATATAAAAATTGGGTTGTATTCCAATGGCTTCACTCTCAACTTCTGGGAATGTTTAACCTGAATTTTAAAAAATGATATAGTATATACCCATTGACAGGAGAGGGACTGCAAAGGAAAATAGAAAAGAAGCTCAAAGAGCAGGACAAATTAACAAAAAAATTTTTGATTGCAAAATGTCACTTTTTATAAAAAGTTCTGCTTGATAAGCCTCTTGCAATACTTTAAATTTAAAAATATTATACAGGGGTGTCAAAAAGCAACAAAATAATATAACTGTCCTTAGTTTTTTAGCAAAGTGGCAAATAAAAAAAAACATTTTAAAGCATTAATTCTAAGATTCTTATCTTTAATCTACTGTTTGGATTTAAAATGTTTTTTAGCCACTTTCCTCCAAACTGAAAAATAAGGGATGTTTACTCTGAATGGTATTTCATGTTTTCCTGTTTTTTAGCTGGTTACCCCCTTGTATTAAAAAGTTTAATCCCCTTTGTAAATCAACACTTTTAAAATAATTTTTTATAAATCCGTAAGCCGGGTGTTACCTTTCTCCAAGTTTATCTCTGCCTCTAGTACATGCCCGGATTCATAATATTTGTATCCCTGTTTTCATCCATGGTATAACAAGATACTTGTTGCATCATGGTTTTTATTTGTTGGCCCATGAAAAAACTGTGAGTTAAAATTAGGTAATACATTAATACTGCCGCCAGGGACTGTACATCACAGTTTAATGCACTAGCAAAAGTTTCTGTACTTAATAAGTTTACTATTAAATAAAAAGTATGCGTTTTTCACTTCACACTGTAAACCTAAACTTTTTTCAAAATGATACTTTTAACTATAAATAACTCCTGGTAATTTGTTTAAAAATTCCAAAATAATTTCACTGTGGTTAATACCCTAAAATTCTAATGACAGCCATATGGCCCATTGGGAAAATGAGTGCAGCACTGGTGGTGCACTGACACTGGATCGGTGCTGTCAAAAATTTGCACCGAGTGCAGTTTCAATGGAGCACGCGGAAACTGAAAAATCGCACTCGTGTGGTATGCAACCCAATAACCTCACATTTGTTGTTTTGTTATAAAATGTGAAAATATTTTAAAAATGCCCACCTCCTTGTTGAATGCAGGCTTGTGCTCGTATACGAACAGGTAGATTAGTTTATATGTATATCGCGCTTGTTTTTCAAAAAAACCTAAACAGAAGTAGTGTACTTTATGCTCTCAAAATTTGAACAAGGAAGGAAGGATTCGAAACACCTCATATATATATATAATATTTCACAAGTTTCTTTCAACTAAACCTAACTTTCCTGCCTTGCGAAATTTGGTCGAAAACATGCTGTTCAAAAACCATTTGTTCGAAAGCAGTAATAATACTTCTATAACATTTTCTTGAAAAAAAAAATCCAAAAATATTTCTTAGAATTTTTTTGTTCAAAGAATTTTTCTTTCAAATTAATTTTTTTTCATAAGGAAAATTGTTCAAAAAGGTTTTTGAAGAAAATATTTTTGAACAAATTTCCATTCAACAAGAACATAACCTAACCTAACAGCTAGGTAAGGGTGTTTTAACATGCCATTAAAATGACAACACATGTGCCTCAGCGCTGTTCTTTTGACAGAATTAAGACTCTTTCAAATTGTTTATGACGAATTCTGCAGTGCTTAACTCGAGCCGAAAGTGTTTCTTGAACCAAAAAATATATTTATTTTTACTTATAACCATAGGGCCCCAGTCAACCAAATCCATACAAATCCACTTATCTGTTTGTTGTTAAATCTGTAAACCACATTTTCAATAAAGTTTTTGATTTTTGGGGTTTCCGTTCTTATTGTTTGCATTGCACAAAACTGTTCCTCTTCATCTTCGTCGCTGCTACTAATTAGCAGCGAAGAAAATAATAAAAAATAGCTCATCACTTTATCTGCACATATTTTTACGTCCCACGAGAATAATAAGCGCTTAAAATTAATGGCGGGAAAAAGTTTTCGGTGCGGCACGAGCCCTCAGAGCCAGTGTTAAAAAAGCCGCACTCAGTGCAAAACTGAATTCATAAATTCCTCAATGGAATACGAAAACTGAAAAAGTGCATGTCAATGGAATACAAACACCGAACCAGTTGTGCACAAGCGCTGCACTCATTTTCCCAATGGAATACGCCAATAGATAAACGACTTCGGTCCCTCTTATATACAGGTCGTGTTGCTTCGGTTCAATCCGGTTTCCCACAGCTAAACTGGCGGACTCTCAACGATCAGCTGTTTCAGTTTAGTCCAGTCATTATAGAATTTTAGCTGGCAAAAGGTGGTGTGGTCGCAATTTTGACATATATGTTGTTGACATTGGAATCCTGAAAACAAATTTGACTTTTCGACCTTGGGCCGTGGCCGGCTTCCCCCGCCATCTTGAGGTCAGTGTGTACAAAAAGCTTTTTTTTTAAATTATGGTTTAGGAAAAGAAGTTTTAAACGAAAGTAGAAGACAATAAAATTTTTTACAAAAATGATTTTGTAAATTTTTTTGTCAGACAAATGGTTTTTCAGTTATGACGCTAAACATTTTGCCACCATTTTGGATTTTGACGAGTATTTTTTTAGGCGTTTAAGTTCTAAACTGCTTATTTTTGAAAAAATCTTTAATAACATAAAATAAAGACTAACCAATAGCGTATAAAATAAGACATCACTGAGTTGTCTGGGTAGTACCCTTGCTGAGATACGAACCCTGAAGTGTTAGCAGTACACCCGTTTCCTATGTATTTCCATAGAATATCGAAAATAAACCGAAATTATTCAGTTTTATGTCATTTTCGCAAAAGGTAAGCATTTTTACAGAAAGTGTGTAATCAACTTTATTGTATAAAATTAAATTATCTTTCAAACGATGTATCACCGAATTGTGCAAGGTCCATGGTTAGCTCTTGATTGGCATCCATATATCGGGGTAATTTTTTAGGATCACGAAAAAATCGTATTTTTTTAGGTTTTATTCAGTTTTCAAAAAAACTAAGCATTTTATGGAAATATTTTAAAGTTGTGTTAAAGCTTCTATTGACACTCCAGGGGCTTTCGCATATTGAGGTTATTTTTAAAAATTTAATTTATTTTATTCAATTCAATCAAAGCTTAGAAGAAAGCTTTCCAAAAAATCTCTTTCGACTGTATATTGTTGAAAATAAAATTATCTTAAAAACGATATGTATTTAGCGTGTTTTAACGGGGGACATTTAAGGGACATATATATATATATATATATATATATATATATATATATATATTATATATATATATATATATATATATATATATATATATACAGTATGTTATTATTAATTTTAAGAAAAATAAATTGGTAAAGTCACAAGCTTTTATAAAATGCACTAAAAATTAAAAAATAATTTTCTAAAATTCTAATATCATCATAATAATAAAAGCGATGGCCGCATATCAAAGCATAAGTTAATCTAAATTTGTGATCTAAACACTTAAAGAATATTCAGCATAGCAGGTCATCAAAGATATGTTTACCTCCATACCTATGTCAGAGAAATGCTGGGGTATCTTGGGTCGGGTTGGGTGGATTTGGTACCTCTGCATTTTTCTGCTAGATTAATTCTTGCAAATAGTGATATTTAATTGATACGGATATCTTATCGTGCTAACATCATCAAAATTTCCATCAGTCGGCCATCGCTTTTATTATTATGATAATATTAGAATTTTAGAAAATTATTTTTTCATTTTTAGTGCATTTTATAAAAGCTTGTGACTTAAAAAAAAATTTTTACCCATTTATTTTCTACTTTTTAGTCTCAGCTATCTACTCTATTAAATGAAAATATTTGTTCAATAACAGAACAGAAGTGTTTATTCTAGATTATAATGAAATCGCTGATCGTGAGTTGTTTGGAAACACATTTTTCTATTGGGAGAAGGAGAGGGTGGGGGTACAGGTAGAAATATATTTTTTGTTTGGGCTGTATTGTCATCGGACGTTTATGCATATACCAAATTTTATAAAAGTCATTTGAAGTGAAGTGTGTCAAAAACGCATTTTTTATGGAAGGGGGTAGGGTTGGGAGGACATTTTTTCATTATTGTATTGTCGTCGGACCACTATATGTATACCAAATTTCATCCAAATCGGATAATGGGAAGTATGTCAAAAACGCATTTTTTTTATAGATGGGGGTGGGGGTAGGAGTGGTAGGAGTTTTTTTTTTCAATGTTGTATTTTCATCGGACAATATGATATGTATCCCAAATTTTATCCAAATCGGATAACGGGAAGTGTGTCAAAAACACATTTTTCTATAGAAGGGGTGGGGGTAGGGGTGAAAGGATATTTTTTTCTTAGTGTTGTATTGTTATCGGGCCACTATGTGCGTACCAAATTTTATCCAAATCGGATAACAAGAAGTGTATCAAAAACACATTTTTCTATAGAAGGGGTGGGGGTAGGGGTGGGTGGATATTTTTTCTTAATATTGTATTGTTATCGGACCACTATGTGCATACCAAATTTTATCAAAATCGGATAACGGGAAGTGTGTCAAAAACATATTTTTCTATAGAAGGGGGTAGGGGTGGCTGGACATTTTTTCCTTAATGTTGTATTGTCATGGGACCCCTATGTGTGTACCAAATTTCATCCAAATTGGATAATGGGAAGTGTGTCAAAAACGCTTCACAAGATTTGATAGATAGTTAGATAGTTAGACAGAACATCTGATGCTAAATAAAAGCTTGTCAAAAAAATTATTCTTCATAAAAAGTTACGCATTATGTTATGCAAATATCAAATTTTTTCAGTAATATACGAGGTTTGTCAAAAAATCTGAGTTTTGCTCAAGAGTAAAGTACCTTTAAATTTGACAATATTGAAAAATGTTACAAAAAAAAGTTGATCAGAATTAAATATTACGTTTAAATGTGCAAGTCCATCCATTTAAATTAAAACTTCAGATTATTTTATTTTTTACCAATATTTTTATTTTTAACCTTTAAGTTTTTCGATGTTTTAATTATGCAATTAAAACGCGTAATAGAACGATTAAGTCTATTGAATGAGAGGGTGGATATGCCAAAGCATTAGTATTAGTGTAAATTTAATTTGTTTGTTTCTAATATTAATATATGAATATGATTAGTTTTATAACTTAGTATTTGAATGTATTTTATTATTTGCAAAATAAATGAATATGCACTTATTACGCGCTTTAACTGCGAAATTATTAGAAATCATCAAAAAACTAAAAGGCTATCATGTGTTTCATAATCACAAAAGATACATGGTCATTAAAAATAGAAATATTAGTAAAAAACATAATAATCTGAAGTGTTAATTTAAATTGATGTACTTGCATATTTAAACGTAATTTTTAATTTTGATCAACTTTTTTTAGTAACATTTTTCGATATTGTCAAATTTAGAGGTACTTTACTCTTAAGCAAAACTCATATTTTTTGACAAACTCGTATACCACTAAAAAAATTTGATATTGATTTTTTTCAATTTAATATGTAGACGCCCCTGGTGTTATAACGGTTACCGGAATGTTACAACTATACACATTGTTCAAAAGAAAATTTAAGTGTCTAAAATGTAGAGTAAAATGTTTTCCTGATAAGGTTTGGTTTTAAAAAAATGGTAAAATACACGTAGACTTTTTTTGTCATTAAAAAAAAATCACTAAACATGCATATATTCTTTGAGCGTTCCCCGTTAACAAAAACCTAGATACATCTCGTTATAAAGATTATTTTATTTTTAACGATATTGAGTTAAACAAGATTTATAGGAAGCTTAGTTTTTAAGAAAATTGAATAAAAAAAATAAAACATTTGAAAAAAAATAATAAAAAAAAACCTCAATATGCGGGCGCCCCTGGAGTGTCAATAATAGCTTTAACACAACTTTATGATACGCTATTCGAAAGAGCATTTTATTTTCTCTAAACAAGGTGTTTTAACATTTTTCCCTGAAATGCTTAGTTTTTTGAAAACTAAATAAAACCTAAAAAACATGAACCCCATAACCCCAATTTATGGATGCCAATTAAGTGCTAACCGTGGACTTGGCCCACTTCGGTGATATATCATTTAACGGATAATTTAATTTACTATTATTAAGTTGATTACACACTTTCTGTAAATTGCGTACCTCTTGAGAAAATTACATAAAACTGAATAATTTCGGTTTATTTTGCATATTTTATGGAAATACATAGGAAACAGGTGTACTGCTAACACTTCATGGTTCGTATTTCAGCAAGGGTACTAGCCAGTGGCGCACCCAGGAATATGTCTTGGGGGGGGGGGGCGAGGCCTCTTGGGGGGGCCGAAGCCTTGTGTTGTCGAATATTAAGCTATTTTTTGTGTTTTTTTCTGAAATATGTAGAAAATATGTAAAAAATCTAAGGCTTGGTGGGGCCCGGGCTCCCATGGTACTACCCAGGGAACTCAGTGATATCTCATTTTATAGGTTATTGGTTAGTCTTTATTTTGTTTTCACAGATTTTCTCAAAAATAAGCATTAAGCAGTTTCGAATTTAAAGGCCACAAATAATAAAATTGGTCAAAATCCAAAATGACGGCAAATGTTAAGCGTCATAAATCGAAAACGATTCGTTTCACAAAAAAACGTACAACAGCGTTTCTGTAGGAAACTTTTGTCTAAATCTTTTTTTTCTAAAATGTACAGGGACCAAGTAATTAAAAAAAAAACCTTTACGTGCACACTAAATACAAGATAGCGGGGGGAGGCCCCCCTCCCCCCACGGTCGATTACTCAATTTATTTTACGGCTCTAATTTGAACAACAATATGTCAAAATCTCCACAACGCCACCCTTTGCAAGCTGGAGGTATTTTTTTCGCTCTAATGACTGACCTAGTTGTCCGAACGCTGACGGTCCACGCACGCGCATTTCCCAAACCAAATGAACTCGAATCGAAACAAATTTTCAACTCTCCAAGACTTACCCGATCTCACTCTTTCTCTCTCTCAGTACAGCTAAGACAGACAAAGACAACATATTTTCGGGGGACTTTGGGCGACTATGCGTAAGAAAACTGCGGAGTATCACTTCGTCAGGTTAAAATAAGGAAAAATCGCCTTTATTCTCAAAATTATAAAAAAATTTGGCTACGCTGGTAGACAATCCGCGTTTGAGTACGAAAATAAAGGTAAAATCCACCTCTAAGACAATCTTCGGGAGACGCGAGATATACGCCATGTTTTTTTTTCTTTGTGAAAAATGTTTATTGTGTTTCTGTTAATTTTAGTTAAACAATCCCAATAATCTTCAGGAAAACGATGTAACTGAATTGCTTTTATTACCAAACATCAAAATTTGGTCATAAATTTAAAAAACTACAATTTTTGTATCTTTAAAAACATAAAAACACAATTTTTTTTGTTAAAATTACATGTTTTGAAGGGCGCATGTGTTTTTTAGACGTAAAAGTCATGGATTCTACGAAAATATTTCCGCTGCAAGTTTTTTTGATCTCAATATGTATAAAAATAATATTTAAAACCCCCATATAATTACAATAGTTGATAAAAAACATCACCATTTTTTTTCACCACTGGGTAAACACCTATCAACCATTATTATTGTGTTCCTCTTTGTTTATTTTTATTTAAAAATGTTTTCATTTCTTTCTATTCTGACAGATGTAGGGGGCGCCACAATACAGGGACACCAGAAGGCATTTTTACTTCTTTTGAACCATATAGGCTAAAATGAAGTTGAAAACTTGTCTAAACAGAGACTTATTGTTTGAACCTTGGTCAAAGTCTCATCTAGGTTAGTTAGACATGGAACACAAACTGTGCTACTTACCTATTTTCTCCTTCCAAATTACCTTTGTTTTTGTCCCCACTTTGGGAAAATGTCGGGAAATTTCCCTCTCTTTTAACCTTTTAATTTGTTATGGGGAAAAATTACTCTGTTATTTTAAGTAAACTTTACCTAATTTTAACCAAAAATGTTACTTGGGTAAGGTGAACCTTACTGCATTTTTCCGAAGTAAGGGGGGAATGTAACGAAGTTACTATTTTTTTTATTATATTACATTAGTTCAGACAAATTTTCTCTTTCTTTTGTAAGTAAATTTTAAGAAATGGGAAAAATTCCTACTTAGTTGATTGGCCCGAGTCTCCCCTATTTAGCAATTGTCTTAAATGCCCATATTAGGCAAATCAATCAAAATTCTATAAATGGTTCGATTGTCGCTTTAGGTCATTGATCTTTATAAGTACATATATGATGAACGCTAATACCATTTATGGCGATCCATATAAGTATTACTTGATTTCCTAATTTGGTAATCAGCTAAGTAGTGGTAAAACCTTTGAATATTTTATTACTATAAATGGATATATAATAATTTTAATACCATATATGGTGAACTATTTAAGGAAGTTCATGCACAAATGCGATACCATATATGACTATTTTTTTATTCTTGATAAAACCTTTGTTTATTTTATTACTATAAATGGCTCGAGAAAAAATTTTATACCATATAAGGTAAATTGTTTTCTTATCTCGAATTTTTTGCACCAATTTTTAATTTAATATAAAAGGAGGTACAGGTTTTTGGAAGGCCCTTTTCACCTGTTAGCAGTCGTCGCCGATAGTCTTCAGAAGTTTTTCAAAGTTTTATTTCCGGTGTGTGAATCCGAAATCCGCAGGTAAGCACCAGTCCGTATTTTATTTTATTTATTTTAAAAACTATTGCTCTAGTTGCTTTATTTAATTTTCTGTACTGCTTTTCAAAATACTAAATTAATTCTTCTTCTAAAAATAGTGCTTTTGAATAAATCACTGTTTTAAAATATTCATAAAACAAAATGAACCAAACAGACAAACGTAAAAAAGGGGATTTCTTGTATTCACGATTCATTTTACCTGTTCTGAATTTGTTAGTTAAATTGTTTGATTTATTTTAATTTATTAAATGTTAATTAAAATTTGTTATTTTCCGCTTTAACTTCTGCAACTTAGCTTTATAACAACAATAATGCACACTGTTTTTACCAGGTTTGGCTCCGGCAACGTGGCTTCTAAAAATAGTGCTTTTGAATAAATCACTGTTTTAAAAAATTCATGAAACAAAATGAATCCAACAGGCAAACGTGAAAAAAGGGATTTCTTGTATTCACTATTCATTTTACCTGTTCAGAATTTGTTAGTTAAATTGTTTGATTTATTTTAATTTATTAACTGTTAATTAAAATTTGTTGTTTCCCGCTTTGGCTTCTGCAACTTATAGTGTACGTGTGAGCTAATAAAACTAAAATCTCAAATATATCTTATTCAACTCCAGATTAAATTACCTTTTGATTGATACCACACAAGCCATGTTTTGACTTAAACTCAAATTTTTGAAATCTACCCCCACCCTTTTTTAAAGAAATAAAAACTAAAATGTATTTTGTTTAACTCCATACTCAATTACCTTCCGTTTGATATCACACACGCCATATTTTCACATAAACTCTAATTTTTGAAATCTTCCCCCACCCTTTTATTTGGCTTGTGTTCGGTGGATTTTGTTCATTTTTAAATGGGACCATCTCGACCCAAGACCCAGCCTAGGTACCAAATTTCATTAAAATCGGCCTAGCGGTTTTTGAGTTATGCGCGTTGGTCGTTACAGACAGACATACAGACATACAGACAGACAGACAGACAGACAGACAGACAGACAGACAGACAGACAGACAGACAGACAGACAGACATACAGACAGACAGACAGACAGACAGACAGATGGCGCGACAAAAAAGTTTTAAAATCATCTGAAACGCAAAGATATATAAAAAATTTTGAAATCGGAGCAACTTTTTTTTTCTCGAAAAAATTAGGATCAACGTAGCTCACACTACTATAGTATAGTATATGTGTGAGCTAAAAGGGATTTCTTGTATTCACTATTCATTTCACCTGTTTTGAATTTGTTAGTTAAATTGTTTGATTTATTTTAATTTCTTAAGTGTTAATTAAAAGTTGTTGTTTCCCGCTTTGGCTTCTGCAACTTAGCTTTATAACAACAATAATGCACACTGTTTTTACCAGCTTTGGCTCCGGCAACTTAGCTTCTAAAAATAGTGCTTTTGAATAAATCACTGTTTTAAAAAATTTCATAAAACAAAATGAATCAAACAGACAAAGTAAAAAAAAAGAGGATTTTTGGTATTTACGATTCATTTTACCTGTTCTGAATTTGTTAGTTAAATTGTTTGATTTATTTAAATTTATTAACTGTAAATTAAAATTTGTTCTTTGTTTGAAACTCGTAGACAATGATTGTGTAGAAATAAAATTTCGGACTTCCATTGTCTTTATTTATTTTAAAACACGACGTTTCGGTTAGTAAGTATCTCTAACAGTTATCAAGTGTAAACTTTACACAAGTCCGAAATTTTATTTTTAAAATTTGTTGTTTCCCGCTTTGGCTTCGGCAACTTAGCTTTATAACAATAATAATTTAAATTGCTTTTACCAGTTTTGGCTTTGGCAACTTAGCTTTTAAAAACGACGTTTTACCAAAGTCTGTATTTTACTATTTTGCTAATCCAAAGTAACTAAAATAATGCTGTTTATATTTTAGTTTCCGACTGCCTTAAATTGGTTTAATCTTTTTGTATATATTTAAACTAGAGCAATAGTTTTCCACTTCCGCTAAATACTGGAGCTATGCTTTCTGGCTTAGGGTTTTTTTCTTTAGCTTTCTGCATTGATTTTTGCTACATGTAAGTTCTCGCTTTTTCACAAACTACTTACCGCTTTCCGTTTTAAACTAATATATAATACGCTTCATTGCCTGTGCTAAATTAAAGCTAAAACTACTACTAACTACACTCGCCTAGTATTAGTCTTAATGCTTTTTTAACCAACATTTTGTTAATCTAACCATTTAACCAGAGCTATAATATTTTTAGTTAATAAGACCCTTTTGACACTAACTTGAGGAGACCGACCTGTAAAGTTTTCTGTCGTTCATATGGTATTTAATCTAGCATAAAACACCATAAATATACTTCATATGTAAATATTAATGTACCTACTCAATGGCTAGTATATTTATTTCTATCACACAACCTATAATTTACGTTAAAAATGACTATTTTTAGGTAATAATGTCCTTTTTACACTACCCTGAGGAGACCTGTAAAGTTAGTTTCCTGCCGTTTATACGGCATTAAATCTAGCATAAAACACCACAAACATACTTCACGTATGTATAAATATTAATGTACTTACTCAATAGCTATTAAAAAACCTAATTTACGTTAAAAGTGACTATTTTTTAATTGGGTCACTTTTTAGTTTTACAAACCCATCAAAACGTAAACACAAGATTGAAAAACTGGTTTTAATAATCATACATTGATCACATGTTAAATACAAACAACTTTAATAAGGCCGTTTAAACCAACATGTTAATTAGCCTAAAGGTATAATAAGGTCTTTTTGGTTAACATCCATATTTTTACACTTCATTAATTCAACTATTACATACCTAGTTAATAAGGCCCTTTTGATTGATCTAGATCTCCTTAAAAATTAGTACAAGTTAAGCCACACCAATGCAAGAAAAATACTCTGCCAATCTATGGGCACCTAAGCTAACACTGGGTACTATAGTTATAGTGTATCTACGTGAAAGCGAATATAACTAAAAACTGAAGTATGTTTTATTGAACTCCATGCTCAATTACCTTTCGTTTGATACCACACAAGCCATGTTTTGACTTAAACTCTAATTTTTCAAATCTACCCCCACCCTTTTTTTTAAACTAAAATGTATTTTGTTTAACTCCAGACTCAATTACCTTTCGTTTGATATCACACACGCCATATTTCCATTTAAACACTAATTTTTAAAATTTACCCCCCCCCCTTTTTTTAAAATAAACTAAAATGTATTTTGTTTAACTCCAGACTCAATTACCTTTCGTTTGATATCACACACGCCATATTTTTTCATAAACTCTAATTTTTGAAATCTACCCCCACCCTTTTATTTGGCTTGTGTTCAGTGGATTTTGTTCATTTTTAAATGGGACCATCTCGACCCAAAACCCAGCCTGGGTACCAAATTTCATTAAAATCGGGCAAGCGGTTTTTGAGTTATGCGCGTTGGTCGTTACAGACAGACATACAGACACACAGACAGACAGACAGACAGACAGACAGACAGACGGCGCAACAAAAAAGTTTCAAAATCATCTGAAACGCAAAGATATATAAAAATTTTTGAAATCGGAGCAAAATTAGGATCACCATAGCTCACACTACTATAGTATAGTATATGTGTGAGCTAAAAAGAATTTCTCGAATCGATTCAATATGTGCTGAGAAATTAGCGAAAAACTATTAATGCCCTTTTGGGTGATTTATTGCTCCTTTACATTTAATACAAATTAGATATATCAATCCCATACGAAAAGAATTTCTCGAATCGGGTCAATAGGTGCTGAGAAATTAGTGAAAAACTATTAAGGACCAAATGAGATTTGCGCAGTACACCAAAATGCGTCTTTCTTGGAAACTGTCAACGCAAAACATGCGCACATAGCGTAAAAAGTAGCTTTGCTACCGCCAGCTGATAGCGATCTTTCATTATGTACCCTTATTTTTATTTTATTTTATTATGCCTTTTGGCACTTATTTAGGGAATGCTTTCTTATAATACATACATCTCTTGCTTGTATAAGCCTTTGTTTGTGTGTTTTTCCAATAGATGCTAAAATTAATAAGTATTTTAATGCAGTTTTAGTTGTTCTGAAATATTAACATTCAATACGTTTGCAATATTCTCGTTGACGATCATTACAATCATTTTTAAAAAATGAAAAATTAAAAATTGCCATTTTTATCAAATATTATGACAATTTCGTCACACCATATAAATAACCAACTGTATTACATAATATTGCATCATATTACATACGATTGCATCATATTACGTGGCCTCGTGGCTATTGTTAATTTGATAATACAGAAACATGTGAGGGGTCATAAGGTTATCTGTTAACTATCTAAACAACAATAAGAAATACACATACAAAATGCATATCGAGAAATAATTTTATTTTTTAACAAACAGGGACAATAATAATTATTATTATTAATAATCAACTAACGCCTGTTTTACATTCAAACATACCAGGCTAAGCTAGTGTGGTCTTTTTGTTGGCTATCCTGTCAATTTTACACCTTGTTAGTTAACAACAAAATAAAAGGTACACATTATTTCTTGGGTCCTTCAAACTTGAACAACAGCCACGGATTACGTCACATAATAGGTAGGTAATGCAATACAAATACACATCACTATTATATTATGCATTGGTCACGTGGTGTTAAATACCACAAACAACTTTCGCCTTATATCTTTTTAACCAACACTTCGTTCATTCATTCAGCCAAAGCTAAAACAGTTAGTAAGACCCTTTTACACACTGTTTTTTATCTCTCTCTCTCTCTTTCTTACTTAAACTTTTTCGTCGAATATCAGTCAGGAGTATTGCCCCAGCCTAAGGTCTGTTTGGTTAACATACGAATATAACAACTGATCGATCGACCCGCGTCGTAAAATCAGCTCACCCATTTTTTGTAAACGACTAAGCCTCCATTGATAAAATTGACGACAAAAGACAGCTTGTCATTAACAGATTAACAAATTGCAATTGACAGATTGACATCTATCACAGTTGACAGTTCGCCTCAAATTTATTATATAACTTAATAGGTATACATTTTTACAATTTTGCCAGTTGTAACTTTACACACACAAATACCTACTTCTTCGGCTTAAACTCATTTTACCTACTCTTTCATTACCTCAATCGTTTACTAATTTGGTCTTTCCACAGCCTCTGGTTGTTACGTCATCGCTGAGAACAAATATTTTTAGAAATGATTTTATTTTTTAACCAACAATTACCTAACTAAGGCCTTTTTCACATTAAGACTCACCTAGACCAGGCTAAGCTAGTGAAGTAGCTATCTTACTAAAAAAACCACCCCATTTTACCTACTCTCTCATTGGCACTTAACTCATTGACCAATAGGGCCTTTCAACAACCTCTGGTTGTTACGTCATTGCTGACAACTTCTTGCACACTCCTTTTAGTCTCAAGGACATGTTATCATTTGATATAGAACCCACACTACTACACTACTAATGCCGCATCAAATAACATTCCGTAGCTTAAAAACCATTTTAGACAACGCATCAAACGGGCGTTTTGTAATTGAGGGTGCGAAAAACGGCAGCCGTCATTTATTTCACATAGTCACACACAAAGACAAACTCAACGCTATTCAATTGACGGATTTCACAGCGATCTCGCCCGTATTATGTAACACGCATTCCAACAGTCAGTTGCAAGAGTTTATAGACGCCAATTCTGGAAATGGTGTCGCCCTAACGAATACCCAGCATGCCCACTTCGAGAAATATGTTCTGTTCACTATCGCCCTACATTCCAACAAGACATTTTTGAGGTGAAATCTATAAAACGGTGCGCTTCATGACAAAACAGGATTACGAAAAATTTCTGGAATATAATAAAAAGCCAAAAATCGATTTCAGCTCGGTTCGTACGGAGCCGCTGATTGACAAATATCCAACCACCGATAATGATCCTATCATCAACTTTTTGGCATCGAAAGGTTTCGCAAATATATCCCTGACAACAATTGATGATAACGCCATGTACAGTAGTTATTGAAAGCGGCCTTGACAGCGTTATCTCAAACCATGCATGTGCAAAGTACACAAAAACATTATGTCGTATCGAATTGTTTTGGAGTGGTATCGTGCCTATATATACCGTGCCTATATATACCTTCGCACCACACAACAAAATGCATATTAAGAAGCGCAATCAATTTAGTGACTAGAAGTTGCATTGCATTTTTTTTCGACATGGCAGACTGCGAGAAAACTGAATTGGGTGGTACAATGACGAAAAACGACGTTGTAGGTGCAATGAAGATGAAAATCGACAGTCATTGTTGCTTTTAAATAATTTTATTTCTACCTTATTTGTGATACTAGTAATCATTTTAACCGATTTTGTGAAATAGTTCCCTATGACCTTTAGTCAATTTTTGTTATGTTTTTGTTAATTTTTGTTTAATTTGTTGTTCAATTTTTATTATGTAAGATTTTATTTATGTTTTTACACCTTTTATATTTTTGATCGGTTTTGTTTTATTGTTTAACTTTCATTATGTAAAATTTTATTTCGGTTTTAATTTTTTTAAATGTGTTTTTTTTTCTATTTTTTATTACCTATAATTAGATTAGTTTACCCAGCTTTGTCAATGTAATACCATATTATTATGACAATAAAGCATATTTTGATTTGATTTGATTTGAATATATGGGCCCCTAAACTCACACTAGGTACTATAGTTATAGCGTACGTGTAAGCTAATATAACTAAAACCTAAAATACATTTTATTCTACTCCAGACTAAATTACCTTTCTTTTGATACCATACAAGCTATGTTTTGAATTAAACTCAATGTTTTAAAATATGCCCTTAAAAAAAACCAAAAACTAAAATGCATTTTGTTTAATTCCGGACTCAATTACCTTTCGTTTGATATCACACACGCCATATTTTCACATAAACTCTAATTTTTTAAGTCTACCCTCACCCTTTTACTTGGCTTGTGTTCAGTGGATTTTGTTCATTTTTAAACGGGACCATCTCGACCCAAGACACAGTCTAGGTATCAAATTTCATTAAAATCGGGCAAGCGCTTTTTGAGTTATGCGCGTTGGTCGAGTCACAAACGGAGTAGTTCGCTAAGTGGCCAGCGACGATCAGTGAGAGGGCACCACCGTCAACAGCGACGTACAGTTTGTTGTTCTGTCTCACTTACACTCCCGTTCGTGTAGCGTGTCTGTCTCTGTCCTAGCTGCCGACTGTAGACGAAGTTGCCCGAACGGCGAGCCGATTGGAGTCACTGGAGTCAAGCTTTTCTATTCTGTCCTATACAACTTTTGCAAACAAATTCTAGGCCCAGCATAAAACGCATATAGTGTATTATATATACAGACAAAGGGAAAAGCTTGATTCCATTGACTCCAGCTACTCCACTCGGCTCGGCGTTCGGCCGGTGTCGGATATTGTCGGTTTTGCAAGCGGCGTGAGCTATTTACTGATGTAAAATTATTTTTGACAATATACGAAATGGGTAATCTCTGTAGTAAGGTCTTAACAAAATGTCAAATCAATATGAGGTAACGTGGAGATATTATGTTTGTGGGTGTGGCTGTGGCACAAAGATGTAGCTTTTCACACATAGAAGAATTAGATGTTATTGTCTTAGTTAATTATTTTTACTATAGAAAACAAAATTAAATGTTTATATGGGAACAAGTCATACTATAATATCGAGGTTACCAAAAATACTCTGTCAATATATGGGCCCCTAAGCTCACACTAGGATAGTTATAGTGTACAGGGTGTCCCAAATTGGGCACTTTTAGGGGGTTTAAGGTAGTTCTAGGGGAGACAGAGAAAAACTGACCACGCATTGCGAAGCTCAAATTTCATAGTGAAAACCGCATTTTAAAATATCGTCTCGTCTTTGAGCTACGGGGGCTTTTTGAAAAGTCTGCATTTTTGAAGGGGGTCTATAACTTCGTTAGCAGTGAAAATTTTGATCTAGAGTAAATTGCAGTTTTATAGACTTTGTTACGAGGAATTCACCCGCTAAATTATATTTTAACTGTCACTTTTAGTTTTTGAGATATGACATAAAGTTGCATTTTTTCTTATGGAATGGTCTATATTTTAATTAATTTTCGAATTTGTCATTGAATTCTTTTCAAAATGATATATCATATGTCATAGTTTCATTGAGCGGTTTAGGAGATATTTAGCTTTTTCACTTATTTCTAGTGCGCTATGATTTCCTGCTGAGGCACTCCAGTATTTTTATTATTTTACACAGTCAAAAATATAGTAAGCCTGGTTTGGAAAAATTATAATTCAGCTAACTGACCTCAAAGCCTAGTTATAAAAAGTAACCAAAATGATACATATTTCAAAATAAAATTAAAACGCTTTTGTGCAAAATAATTTCATATCAAAGCGTAATGTCAAATTGTTTAAACAATTGAAAACAATGACAAAATGCCAAGACGCAAGGCCATCTTGATTTGCATAGTATAAGACAACAAAACAATAGGAGCATTGAAGTCGCATTTGACCGCAAGGCTTTCACGTCAATGGCGCATGACGTCATTCAACGCACACTAGACAAAAATAAAAAACTTTAATTATCTCCGAAACCGCTCAATCAAACTATGACATATGATACATCATTTTGAAAAGAATTCAAAGACGAATTCGAAAATTAATTAAAATCCATAAGAAAAAATGCAACTTTATATCATATCTCAAAAACTAAAAGTGACAGTTAAAATTTAATTTAGCGGGTGAATTCCTCGTGACAAAGTCTATAAAATTTCAATTTACTCTAAATCAATATTCCCAATAATAACGAAGTTATAGACCCCCCCTCCAAAATGCAGACTTTTCAAAAAGCCCCCGTAGCTCAAAGACGAGACGATATTTCAAAATGCGGTTTTCACTATAAGTCTTCTGTTGAAATTTGAGCCTCACAATGCCTGGTCAGTTTTTCTCTGTCTCCCCTAGAAGTACCTTAAACCCTGTAAAAGTGTCCAATTTGGGACACCCTGTACGTGTGAGCTAATATAACTAAAAACTAAAATATATTTTATTCAACTCCAGACTAAGTTACCTTTCGTTTGATACCACACAAGCAATGTTTTGACTTAAACTCAAATTTTTGAAATATGCCCCCACCCTTAAAAAAACCAAAAACTAAAAGTTATTTTGTTTAACTCCGTACTCCATTACCTTTTGTTTGATATCACACACGCCATATTTTTACGTAAACTCTAATTTTTTTAAAAAAACTAAAAACACCCTTTTATTTGGCTTGTTTACCCCCACCCTCTTATTTGGCTTGTGTTCGGTGGATTTTGTCCATTTTTAAACGGGACCATCTCGACCCAAGACTCAGTCTAGGTACCAAATTTCATTGAAATCGGGCAAGCGATTTGGAGTTATGCGCGTTGGTCGAGTCACAAGCGGAGTAGTTCGCTAAGTGGCCAGCGACGATCAGTGAGAGGGCGCCACCGTCAACAGCGACGTACAGTGTGTTGTTCTATCTCACTTACACTCACGTTCGTGTAGCGTGTCTGTCTCTCTCCTAGCAGCCGACTATAGCCGAAGGTGCCCGAACGGCGAGCCGAGTGGAGTCACTGGAGTCACTGGAGTCATCTTTTTTATTCTGTCCTATACAACTTTTGCAAAAAAAAAATTGACTCCAGCCACTCCACTCGGCTCGGCGTTCGGCCGGTGTCGGACATTATCGGTTTTGCAAGTAGCGTGAGCTATTTACTGACGTAAAATTATTGTTGACATTATACGAAATAGGTAATGTCTGTGCTAAGGTCATAACAAAATGTCAAATCAATATGAGGTAACGTGGAGATATTGTTTGTGGGTGTAGCTGTGGCACATAGATGTAGTTTTTCACACATAAAAGAATTAGATGTTATTGTCCTAGTTAATTATTTTTACATGGAAAAAAATTAAATGTCTATATAGGAACAAGTCATACTATATATTTGAAGTTACCAAAAATACTCTGCCAATATATGGGCCCCTAAACTCACACTTGGTACTATAGTTATATATAGTTATATATACGTGTGAGCTAATATAACTAAAAACTAAAATATATTTTATTCGACTCCAGACTAAATTACCTTTCGTTTGATACTACATAAGCCATGTTTTAACTTACACTCAAATTTTTGAAATATACCTTCACCCTTAAAAAAACAAAAACTAGAATGTATTTTGTTTAACTCCGGAATCAATTAACTTTTGTTTGATATCACACACGCCATATTTTTACATAAGCCCTAATTTTTCATTTCCCATGCAATAAACAACACGTGCATTCAAGCCGAATCAGCACTTTATTTCTCAGAACCTTTCAAGATAAGAAAACCATTCTGCTGACTTGCGTCTCTCATGGAATAAACAACAAGTGCATTCCTGCCAAATTGCACTTTAGTTCTAACAAGTTTAAATCTAGAATATTAAGGAATTATTCCATTGCTTAATCAGCACTTTTTCTTTATATAAACTAAAATCATTATAATGTTAAGTCATTCTCTTTAGAGTCGTTCTTAAGTACACGTTCAATTATAACGTTTAAGTCCGATATTGTATTTAATCAAAATAAAGTTTTTTAAAAAGTTAAAAGTAAACTTTAAAGTATAACATTTGGCGCAGTCGTGCGAAAACACGAGTATTCTAATTTGCGAGTGGTGAGCTCCAGCTCTTTAAGCTATCAAGAATCTACAGCAACCAAGCCAAGAAGTTACACAGCAACCAAGAAATTGCACAGCAACTAAGAAGTTACACAAGCAACCTAGAAGCTAGACAGCAACCAACCAAGCGTCCTCGCAACCAAAGGATACGGAAGGAATACCCAGTGAAGCCCCTGGTAGCCGAACACGTGGAGACAAATGGTCCTGCTAAAGCTTTTGTGAGTAAGACAATGGAATCATCAAGTTTTATTTTTTTCAAAAAAGTTGATATTTTGAAAAATCTGTTCGATTTTCTAACCCTGATAATTTTGAATTTTTAAGAAAATTTTTCAATTTAAAAGATGTCAAAAAAATAAAAAATTTAATTGTAAGGAACAAAACCAAAAAAAAGTTTTAATTTAAGTTTTAAAATACGAGAAAACAAAAACTATCAAAAATGACTGAACCTCGTACTAACCAACCAGCAAACGCATAAGCAAACCAAACTATGGTTGAGGATGAACCTTATCGTTTATCAGAAATTTTCTCAATAATCCGTGAATACGATGGAGATCAAATATTTTTAGGAACTTTTATCAATGCTTGCGATTGTGCTTATAACATGGCCGTCGGAGATCAACGCCATTTATTGGTCATACACATTAAAAATTAATTAAAAGGAAAAGCCGCACAATTATACAACTCTAATGTTTTTCAATAGATTACAAGTCATGAATTCAAAAATGCACGCTTGTATTCAAAAATCAAATTTAAATATGCTTCAAAAAGATGCACAAATCCAAATTATAGATTCTATGGCATTAAATACGCTTTTAACAGGATTGGAATTGCGCATAGGTCATATTGTCCATGCTAGCAATCCTAAAGTACTTCAAGCACAAGTAAGAATAAGACGCGAACTACAACTTTCATATTTTGAAACACAAAAAACTCCAAACCGACCAAATGTTTCAAATAATCCCATACAGATAGACAAAATAATATTCAATCGCGAAGAATACCTTCTCAACCACAAAAATGTTTTAAATGTAACCGTTTAGGTCATCACGCAAGTGAATGCCGTACCTTTGTACAGAGACCCTCAGTCTACACAAATCAAAATCAAGAATTTAACCAAAATTTTCAAAGACCCAATTTTGCCCAAAATCAAAATCAACCAAGTACATCGGGAAATTTTGTACCACAAAACTAACAAAATAATTTTCGACCATCAGTAATTCAAAGAAATCGAAATTACAATTCCCCACAACATAGAGCACATGTAGTGAACTATTCTGATGAATATTTTAATAATTTTGACAACTACGATCCTTATAATCCAACTATTGAAAATTTTAAGAATTTTAAAAACTACGATCTTTATGATCCAAATTTTGAAAATTTTCTGTATGAAAATTTGTTTCATTACCAACCAGATATCTTTTAACCATCTTATAACTATACTTATTCACAAGAATTTTCAAATAATTGTAACAAAACGGGATTTGAGCATAAATGGTATTTTTGCCATTTATAAGTTTTTAAAGATTTTTAATTAAATATTGTTTTTGTCATCAACAAGCATTAATTATATGCAAGACTAGGTTAAGATTAAGTAAAATTTATGGCAACTCGGCGACTTGTTTTTAGGCATGTTTTCAGGTTCGCTGTATTTTAATAAAAGTTGTATTCGGCTAATATGTCCTTTGAGCCACTAACATCAAAATAATTCATATTTTGTAACTGGAAACAAATTTGGTAAACTATTTTCAACTTTTAAGAAACACACTGTAAGATTTAAACTTTACCGAATTTCTAAATCCACGCATCTTTGAATTGCGGTGGTATTTTGTCTCTTTGTCTTTCTCGCCAATGCGAGGGAGCTTGAGATTCAGACCACGGCAGCCAAGAGTGTCTGTAGAGAAGAGTGGTGGAAGAAATCCGTTAAAGAAAGCTTAGATTTAGACCAATCAGCTAGCCGCAAACTGAGAATGTCTAGAGAGCGGGGTATTGAAACTTTCGAAAGTCGTCAGGGATTTTACTCTTTAGTTTGTCTTTGCCTAGTACGGTATACTTTCATTTACACTTCTTAAGGGGGGTTTTATTTCAACTGGGGAAATTTATCAATTATTTTAACATTGTATAAAACTGTTAACTTTAATATTCATAATTATTTTGGTCTTTCCTTTTAGAGTTTATTGATTGTAAAGTCATTAATTATTACTGTTTCCAGTGTTTTGAAATAATGTGTTTAACTGTTTTATGGTTTTTTATCAACAAAATACAAACCATTCGTTGCCCTAAAATCGGCATTTTTAATTAATAACATATCCCAAACCTAAACAGTAATATTAAGTAAATTAAACAGTTGATTGAATAGTTTCACTCATTCAATCAACGTTTAAGATGTTGATAAATATATATATTTACAACAAATATATAAAAGGTTTATAAAACCTAAAAGTTTAAGAAGTGTGAATATTTGAATATAAAAGTTCAATGGTAGTAAAAATTTGATATTTAAATAATAAATATTAGAAGTGAAAGTGTGAAGCTGCAAGAAGAAAATTGAAAAGGTATGTATGATTATCCTATTAGTTATACATTTGAGAAAAACGTTTATAGCATACTTTTCCTCCAAGAACCGCCAAATTCCCTTTCGAGATCGTGTAAATTTAATAACATATAGTAACATTTAATCTTTTTATAATTTATATAAGTTGTAACCTAAGTTGGTAGCTTACAACATTTAAGCCTTGGCAACTTGAGGTGACAGTACCACTGTCACACGCAGGCCCCTGTTACAAAGTGGTGTCAGTAGTTCAGGGTAATTTAGTTTTTGGAAAATTTGTGAAAAAATTTTGGAAAATTTGGGAAAAATTTTGAAAAATTTGTTAAAATTTTATGTTGAAAGTTTGAGAAAAACTCAGTAGTACTTTAGTTAACCCATTGGTAATATTTTGTTGGAAAAACTAAAGGAAATTTTTGTAAAATTGTTCGTTTTAAAAGAAATAGTCTTGTCTAGTTTTTGGAAACCAAAACTAATTTGTTGGAAGATGTGCCATAACTGTTTTTCGTTGTTTAATTTACTAACGTTATAATCTGTGTTACAATTATTTTATGAATTTTTTAATATTTTTGAATATTTTTTGTCCTTAAAACAGTAAATACAAGGAAAATGTCAATGTCATGACAATTTTTCTATTGATATATGATCACTTTAAATTTTTAAAAGATAAATTGGTAGAATATTTTTTATTGAAAAGTTAAGTTTAAATACTATCCAAATAAGCCAGCAAATAAAATGCTCTCCATTTCTATCTGGAGGACGGACTCTCCAACATGCGAAAGGATCAACCTTTTGCCTTAATAAATCTTTACTGAACTCTAGATTTGAGTTATAACTCCAAAACTCGTTGGTAAACTTTAACATTGTTCCATCAAAACATTATTTAACTAAAATGGATAAAAGAGTCCATTATTTTGTCTTAATTGTAGCACAGTGTTGTTAAAATAAAGTCTCATTAAACTTATCATTCTCTTGCCATTAAAAGCCTATTTTGTCTTTCTAGCTGAATTTTTTTTAAAGAATCTTTTATTAAAAACATAAAAAAGGAGTCCATTGCAACTCTTTATTTTTGATTAGTTGGCTGAAACAATAATTGCCAACCCTTTCTCTGACAAACCACTCATTTTTTTTTGAAGACACCCGTCAAATATAACTAACGGAGGATATTTTTTTATTTATTTTATTGCATTAATAACAGTTTTTTTTTTGTTTTTTTGAACCATTAAATCTTTTTTATTAATATTTAATAACATTTTTTGTTTAAATAATACAAAAATTTATGTTAAGTCATTATAACATTGTTTTTTATACGTATTTTTCTTCGTAGATATCGATATTTCTACTTTATTTTGGTTTTATTGTTTGTTTAATAACTAAAACTTCACTTGGCAAAAAGTACCTAAGCCAAATTATTTGACCATCTAAGTATCCAAAATGGTGTAATTAATTAATCTCAAGTAATTTTTCATTGATATTGCATCATAACTTTAAAATTTATAATTTCTAACTACTTTTTCCATGCAAGCGTGGGTAGCATACCTCTGCTATAGTCTATTTGCAATCATTATGGAAATTTCATCTCTCATAAATTTGTGCTACAGGACATTTGTAAAGTATCTGGTCAGGATAAACTCAAAAAACAGACCTAGCTACTAGCAATATCTTGTATAGAATATGTGACAGATGTTTTTTTTTGTTGTCATTTTGTAATTTTTGTACTCTCTATATCATACATATATGATTGAGATTTACCACAAGTTCAAACCAATGAACCACGAAGTATTTTCAAATTTTATGTTTTTATATTTCCAGATTTTCAAAATGTATTTTATTTTCCAAATTACACACAAGTTTCTTTTTGGAAAATAAACATGACTAACTGATTTCTTTGTATCTCAGTAACAACTTTGTCGATTATGAGAAATTTCTTTATTATAAGGTCTACAAGTAAATCTTTCAAAATTTTAAAAACACTAAATTGTTAAAACCATGGACTAAATAAATGTAGCCACAGCAAATCGATTCTATTCAAATATTATCAAATTAAAAATAAAAATTTACGTTTTATGTTACAAAACATAGCATTCAAACATAGCATTCTTTAAAACGACGTACCTGTCGAACTATTTTTGCTTTATAATTTTCTTATTAAAGTACGTATTATTCTTTTCATAAAAGAAAAATTTGATTTTTTTTTTCTTAAGTTGGATATTATCAGCACTATCTGCAAATTCACAGCTTTTAAGTAAAGTGAGGTAAATGTAAAAATCTCCTGTATATTTTTTTTGGTTTTTTTGAGAGAGACTTTATTTTATTTATTTTCTTTCACTAACATGTAGGTGATCAAGTGAATTTCGTTTCATAATATTTTTAATTAAATCAAAGAGTATATTGTCGTTTATTATCGTAAGTTATTGTCAAGCCATTTTTGCAAAATGGTATTCCTAATTAAATATTATGAAATGGAAAAACCTATGTAGAACCCTTCATTCAATTTTCTATGATTCAGGTAAAGCAAACTAGATTGTCCAAACAAAAACTTGCTTTTGTTTGTAAAGTCATAAACTAATTTTGTCTCAGGTATAGGTATAGCATTATAAAAATATTTTGGGAAAAATCACAATAAAAATTATTTTTGCTTTATTTTGTCATTATCTTTGCCCTTAAAGGAATTAATCCGCTACATGCGAAGTAATTAGGTAATTAACTATTTATGTTAATAAATGAACTCATCACACTTAAATATCTTATTAAATATTAACACCTTTGAAATTAAAACCTAAAACGACTTATTACCAAATAGATCATACTGAGTTAAAACCATGATGTAGAAAGAGAAAAATGATTAGGGAGTTTGATAAAAAGCTCATATTATGAAAAAAAAGTACTGATCTTTGTCAACATTAAAATTTGGTACATGTCTAACTTTGAAGACCTATTTTTTTCGAAAAAAAGATCTAAAGTTATATCCTAAGAAGGGATATTAAGAAAATTCGACCTATTTTAAATCAAAGCAATAAAATAACCACCTTTAGCGAAAAATGTACGTTATTTTTCATATTTTCAAAAATCAAAACGTTAACCTAACAGAAAACTAAACCTTTTTTGTAGAAAAATTAAAAATGGCATCCATATCGGTTTACTAGTTACCATCTTAAAACACAACTTAGCCTATTTAGAGAGAGTTTCATCCTATTTTTTTTTATTCGTATGTCATTGTATAGAATAATAACTTTACTGAAAAGATAAATAAATTATCCACCAATTAACTTAAAAGTCAAAACACGTTAACTAAACTTAAGAAAGGACTGTATTACTACAGTATTTTGAGTTAGGTATTTATTCGCACGGTAATTAAACAAGTTTTGCATTGGTAATTTTAACAGTACATTCATTACCTTTAAAAAAAAAATGGTGCTATCTATCTATTTACTTAGCCTTCTTCGATCCATCTTTGGATATAGGCCTCCTTCAATATCTTCCACTCTTTCCTGTATGACGCCGTGTTCATCCATCTGGTCCGCATGTTTCTTCAAATCGTGCGCCATCTCATTTGTGGTCTTTCACTACCTCTTTTATTTTCCCAAGGTCTCCAGTTTACAATACATTTGTTTGACAGAAAGACGATCGATTTAACAAATGTATTGGTGCTATCGACCATGTCTTAAGTGAAATAATATTTTGTAAAGCCATACAGTAATTTTTTGGAAAAAACATAATCTCATAGCATTTTCATTGCATAAGGCTAAAGAAAGCCACAAATCAATGTCCTAACACAGTAAAGGTTTTTCGTAACCGTTTTTGCTTGTTTTACAATGATAATTTGTTGTCACTATAGTTGGTGACAGTGAAATCGGTTTGATTAGTTTGAAGCTAGAAGATATTTTCTTGCAATTTTTATTAAAAAGACCAAGTTTACAGGTCCTGTCCATGTCTTTATGACTATATAGGTACATTATTGATTTTTATTAAAAAGATATACAAAATTAAGTAGCATGTTTTAAATAACTAAAAATATAAACAATTTAAATAAATAAATTCGACAAGATCAAAGTACCATGTTTGATGTAATATGTAGGTTTACACCTAAACACCAGATAACCTAAAAAGATTGCTTAGCAGTTCCTTTTCCATACTATATAAGAGAAGTACTAATAATTGTTTCTAAAATTTAACCAAAGATAATGGTAAATCAATCTATTTTTCTAAAATTTGACTTGACCTTTGAAATTGGACAAAGGTATTTGATATTTTTCCTAAAATAAAAACTCGCGTATTTTGAGTTAGTAATAATTTTATACATAATCTTAAAAATAATATTATTTAGCATAAATAATAATTATTAAAATAAATATATCATAATTCCCATTTAATAATTAAAGACTGGTTAAAGAGAAAACGCAATATGGAAATATGGAAATTTAGGTTATACATAACCAATAAGCTAACTTAATTATAAAATTAATTAAAATCAAACAACAAAAGTAAAACCCTTTGGTTGATAATCATTAGATAGGATGTGATGTAGTAAGAAAATGAGACATAATTAGTTGACTTTTAATGATAAAAACTTGTTTCAAGCAAATAAACTATTTTGAAAAACTAAATCAACGTTGCAAAAAGATACCCTGTATATTTGCTTGAATCAATTTAAGTATGGTAAAACTTTTTTTATTTAGGCTGCATTTTTTTTAAATATCCAAGAAAGGTTTCTAAAGGAAAAAACCGTTATTTAATTTCATATTTTTTGATTTTTTATTTCGAAGATTAAAACTTCTTGGCCCATAAATCAATTTACAGGCTATAAAAGTATTCCAGACCACTTGAAACATCTGGCTAAACAAAATTATAAAACATGGTTATTTCCAAAAGGTCTTTTATTTAGAACAGAGAAGATAGTATTCTTTGTGTTAATAGGTACCCAAAAATGGTTTGGAATTTTTTTTAAAATAAACACACATCTGGGAAAAAAACCTTTTGTAGCCTACTTCGTTAGTCTGTACGCGTAACAGTGGCGTATCTATTTTATTTGGGGAAGGAAATATTATAATAAACATTGCATAAAATTATTTTGCATATTGTCCAGACCAGTGTATTATGTATGTCCAAAACTAATATATTTTAAGATTTGGGAGGGAAATTTCACCTTTTTCTCCTCCCGTAGATCTGTGCCTGACGCATAGTAAACACAACGGTTTACGGTATCTATCAATTAAACTATGATATTATATTTATAGATCAAACAAGCTTTCGTGAAAAAAAAAATGTTTTGTTTCTCTCATATTTTTCCGTGAGCAGCTTGAACGCTCACGGGGGTCCAATCTTTGATTTTTCATTCACGGGTACTATTAAATTTATATTTTTCAAACAAAGATCTATAGTGAGAAATGCAGTCCCTTGATTTAAATTTCATTAAGGTCGGTCGGTTATTTTTGATTTGCCAGCTAAATCTAGACAACAATGGCTTATGTACATTATTCCTAATATTCTCGTAACCACATCACATGTGACGATTTTTGTGCGTTAAATTAAAAAATATATAGGATTTTTATTTACAAACAAAAAAAAAATTGGTATTTTGATATCTATATGATATAAACTTTTCCATAAAAACTTTTTACTTTTATGTACAACGTCGTGTAAAACACAGTGTTACACAATAGACCCGTGTGTACAGAGAGGTACTGAAAACAGCTTACATTAATTTCTATCATTTTTTTTTTTAACTATATTTCATTTTTATAAATTATACCATGAAGTAATTAAGACCTTTTGTTTCTATTTTTGTCAACCTTAAACGTGTCATTTGAGTTTTTAAACCTTCATTTTTGTTTAAGATAATTACTAAAACTTAAACCTATTGGTTAGTATTTTTTTTTGTTCATGTTAAGATTTAAAAGATATGTGAAAATGTTCGTTCAATAATTTTGATTTGTTTTATCTGTTAATGTAATTTTTTTTTTTTTTTTTTTTGATCATAGTAATCTTTATCAACTGCTAACAAAAAGTAGCCCAAAAGAAAAGTCTATTTGCCAGGCCTACTTCGTACTTCGTACTGTATGTTTTTTTTTTGAAAAGTGCCAATACACAATGCCTTCTTAGCTAAGCTATTATATGCATAAAATTCTATAATTTTTCAGTTAAGTTTTCTCTGCACAGTTAATCGAATTACTTCACAGTTTTGACCGCACCTTGTGTTAGTGTCCAACGAATTTAAGTTTTCTTTCTTTTTTTAGTATTCATTCGTTTTTTTCTTTGTGTTCCAAGAAAATGTTGGATAGATACATACATCCAGGATATTCTTAGCATATGTAAATAGCACTGAATCTCAAAAGTTTTAAGTTATTTACACACAGAGATTCTATACTGTAGTTGTCGTAGCAATATAATAACTTGCGTACGTAAATATCTTGGTAACCAAAAGATTTAGTACATTCGTTTCTTTGCTAACTTTTGTAATCTTCTTATCCTGTTTCAATAAAATATAATTTTTATGCAATTATCATCAGAGCTTACTTTCTTTTTTTTAAAAAGACTGTTTTTTTTAATGTGTTATTACTATTTTGCTGTAGTTGGACTTACTCTATACAGTAGTTGTTTACTACTACTATGTCGGTTTAGAACGTTTTTCTACGTTGTCCGAAGCCTCCTTCAATCATGACAGTCATCTTCCGTCAGGTTTTTATTTTACTCATTGATCTTTAGATTGACTGTTGCCATTCCAGTTTAGGACGCCCTCTTTTTCTGCGCCCTATTGGTTGCCATTCTAGGACCTGTTTTGGTAATCTTTCGTCGTTCATCTGTTGTACATGGGCATACCATATCAGTTGCCTTTTAGTGATGTCATCAGTTATGCTTCCCTCGATTCCCATTCTTTCTTTTACGATCTCATTTCTTGTATGATCAGTTCTGGATATTCTCATTGATCTTATTGCATCCATTTCGACACTTTCCATTGGAATGGAATGGAAAGTGTAGTTGTTTAAATAAACGATTAATTTTTCTGAATTAGAGGTAGTTGACATTTCATCCCCTACCCATTCTTTGCCAAAAAGTTTAGTTTTTTTTTGTAATAGCTCAAGCTACACACGTATTAAAAAAACCTATAAAAAAAATATTAATCTAGATCCTGGATCAATCTGAAAGTCAAAAGGGAAAATCTCTCTCTTGAGTTTTTAGATTAGATCGTCGATGTCAAAAAGGACAATCTTTGTTTTAAGTTTTTAAGTTTTTTTTTGTTTCAATATTTGCAATTTTGACACTAAAGATATTTTTTCTTGCATTGCAAAAGCAAGCCTGTCTATCATTACATAGACATATATAACATAAATTAATTAAGCAATGCCTTAGCATTTTAACTTAAAATTTTGCATTTGTAGAGCTTTTATTGTTTTATTCGCCTAAAAAGTTTTTTTAATTATCATCTAATCCTCGTAATTTATCAGCACTCATTTAAATTTTTTATAAACTTGTTATAATTTTTAATAACTACGAGACCGATTTTAATGAAAAGAAAAATAACAGTGTCTAAACACTATGTCAAAAGCATAATAAATTCATTAAATTATGTTTTAAAGAAAAAGTTTTATTATATTTGTTAAAACCATGTATAAAATTAGTGCTATAACTTCGTTTTCTTTTATAGGTGAAGACCATGACATTCAACAACTGTAGAGGTCTACGATTCTTCGACTTCCCTCAAAAAAAAAAATTTTACTTAATTAATATTTTTATTTTTATTTTCAGGAATTGTATTGTTTTGTATTGGGTTGTAAATGACCAAACCATCAAGTTGAGAGTTTTTAAAAACTATTTGTTCTAAAATTGTTGATATTTTTATAAATGACAAAAGTCTATTACTATCTGTTGAGTAAATATGTGAGAGGGAAGTATTTTTGAATTAAAGCGTCCTAGAATTTTCTTTTAACGTAACTTTGATATGGCTATATGGTATGGCAAAATGGATCTGTGATTGTTATATGCATCTTTTGATGTATAAGGAATGTTATAAAACAATAGACCAATAATAATTCGCCAAGTGGAATCGTCGCGTTTTCTTTTTCTTTTGTTGTTTTTTTTGTAAGACGAGGGCGAATTAATTTTTTCGCTGTTTGTATCATTATATTTTAGATTATTTTATAAAATGTTTTTATGGAATGAGTGTTTTTAGCTGGATTTTAAACTCCCCAGTCATTGAGAAGAAGGCTGAGGAGTAAATTAGGGAATTTTTCTTCTCCACTCGAGAGGGTGTTTCTATGGTATACCTATAATTAAAATTTTCAATTGGTCTATATTTGTTTTGTTTGTTGCCGTATCTCCTAATATCGTAACTCAATTTTGAAAGATAGGGTTAAGGTATAGTCAGTTAAATGTTTTAACCAATCTTTATCAAGAGAACTACTGAATTAATAATCGTCATGTTATAGCTTACATGGTCTACAGGTGAACTGGTCTAAAACAGCGGAAAAATATATGGGTTGGATTTTTGGGTTTCTTTCAAGTCAAGTCATTTTGTAAAAATGGGAATTTAAATTTAGGAAAAACTATTCAAGGTAGAGGTAAAACTTTACCTATGAAACGAATAAAAAGTTATATCAGGGTAGGTTAATGAAGACAGTGACGTCACACCTAGTAGATTTCAGTAGGAGACCTAGGTAATTTTCTATTTCGTCATGTCGGGAACTCATTTTTGAGTTATACTGGATAAACAATAGACCGGAAAATTTATTTAACAAGAAGATTTGGAGTAGTCTCTTTCTTCTGTACACACCTGTGATCTTCCAATTTCAGGAATCTGGCCAGTAACCGGAAATGCTGAGCTCACAGTGTCTTATGTTTTCTAATTAGGGAGACAAAAGCGTTGTCGTTGAATAAATTTTATATTTCACAATACAATTTTCAATATAAAAAATGGTAGATCTACCTATTCTTTTTATTGTGACGAAAAATGATTTAGATTTGGTATACAAGAGTCACTATACGTTTTTGGAACCTGTGTTGAAGTGATGATGGGATATTATTTTAAAACAGGTTTTATGGTAGACATTTGGACAATTTTTCTGACTTGGTTAAAAAAATAGGTTAATTAGATAATATTTGAGATAGTAACTAAAAGTTAGGATTTTTAGAAATATAGTGTTTAATAGTATAGGAATAGGAAAAACCTAGAAGATACAACCATAAAGAGTAGACGACTCTTGAGTCATGCCATATCAAATGAAAACCGTTATATTTTTATCAGTGATATTTTAAAAAAGATATTAACATCAAGAAATAATCAGAGATCGGAAAAACAGACAAGAACAGCAGAATAAAGAAGTATTTTCTTCTATTACAAAGTTTTATGATCAACTTTTTACTCTTTTTACTTTATAGGGTTGATAAGCCATTTGAGCTAATCTTTATGTCATTTGGAAATATTTACATTATTAAATTTATATATTTTCTTTTGTCTTGAAATTGTATAAATAAAACCACTGTCTTTGGCTTTAGCAGTGATAACACCTATAGACTAACGAAAAAGTCTCATTTGAATTAGAAAGTTTTAAATTAAAAACATCTTAATCTTTGTATAAAAAAATTTCTAGTGTACAGCAAACAACTGTTTTTTTTTCTGTAAAATGTTACCCGTAAAAGTAATTGTCATAAAACTAAGTGCATAAGACAAATTTTATAAAAAAATAACTAATTAGCTGTGGAGATTGGTAGTTGGCATAACAATCGCTGAACCAAGAGAGAGTGTCTCTATCGCGTTATGCCACAGTTCTATCTTGAAGTGTACAGAACTTTGGTAATTTTTAATTATGCGTAATAAGTGACAACTATACCGTAATTCTTTAATCTCTTTTGTACTTTGCTTTAGTAGAAGTAAATTGTATCTTTTCAGATAATATCTGCATCAATCATCTGTCAGATATGTAATTTTAATCTTGTTTTTTGTGTTACACGGAAAAAGTATAATATTTAACTTTTTATTATTTTGGTAAAGTCATTTTTTGTAAACTTTTAATTGTTTTTTTTTTTAATATTTTAAAAAAACAAAATATCATTTTATTTTATGTTAAAATCCACACATGCCTTTTGGTTTTGTTCTTTTGTGATAAATATGTGTGTTATAGTAAATCAACACCTATTGGTTAAAGTATTAACGTAAAATCGATTATATATAGTATATTTTAGAGTCCATTATTTCAAAAAGCTTTGTTTTTTTAAATGGGGATCATTTGCTCTTAATCAGTGCTTTTCTAAGATCCCATAAACCGAATAGAAACTACGTCATCAACGGTTAAAATTTTTCGATTTATGTACATATATATATATATATATATATATATATATATTTTTTTTCCATTTTGAAGTCATTCTCGAATCCAATTGGATATTATCATAGCAATCTTAACATTGCTAAGATACATTTTTCTATTTTTTTTTCTCTTCTCATTATATTATAACTTGATAAAATCAATATTATCTAAATTAATAACATTTGATTCTTTAAAACTATTTTTGAATTTTTGTATTGTTTATCAATAAAACAATATTTTATTTTTTATGTTTTCTCCTATATGGAAAATATTCGACTATACGAACTTTAAGTACAGTCTGTACCATTTAAGCCAAGCAAATTCCATTTTAAGGATAAATTTTGATAATTTTTTTTAATTTTTTTTTTTTGATATTTTTTAAAATCTACACTATTTTAAACAACTTTAAAAAAATCTCCACTTTTCTTTTACTCTATGAGTACAATTGTTTTTGTAGAACTTTTCTACGACTGTATAACTATGTCAAATCACAAAAATGTGTTGTCTTTTCTAAAAATGTTTTTTTTGTTAGTTTGTTCCTTTCTGTTTGCTGTCCTAGTTAATCGATAATATAAAAATATTCTCTATAACGTCATTATTAAAATGATATGCTAGTGCACAGGCATAGCATTAATCAAGAACACCTAAATTATTATTTTTGTACTATTTTTATTTCTATTATCATCTTTAAGTAATTTTGTTGTTACTAAGGCCTATACATGATTGGCTCCATTAATGTTAAACAAAAAGTAATTTATGTATACTTTTTGTGTAAATAATAAAATCCTTTAAATCACCAGTTGATCGTTTATGGAAAAAACTTATCGTAAAAGTTAGTCTTTCTAAGATCAGTGTTTATTTTTCATATATTGGCAAGCATTATTTCATTTATTATTATTTTTATTATTATTTTTTTTAAATATTTGCTCATTTTAAGTCTTGCGTTATCTTAAGAACCTTATCGTTTAAGATACCTTTTGTTTTTTTTGTCAACTTATTAAATTGAAAAAAAAAGTATGTTATACCTAAAATATTTTAAAGTATTTTTTTTTAATTTTTTTTTCATATTTTCGAAGTAAGCCCTTGCCTGCTTGGGCTCTAAATAGTTCTTATTAAGTAGTTTTGGAAAAATAAGAAATGACTTCATCACCCAAGAGAGTTTTTTCTTTTCATAACACCAAAAAGAGTCGATTGAAGCAACCATCAACTGTCATTTTTATTTAATTTTTTTTTTTTGTCATTTGCTTCAATTGGAATATAATAAGACATAATTTTATTTAAAATTTTATTATCAACTAAGCTTATTTTATTTTGTTTGTTTTGATTCATGCACTTTAAAATCGTCTATCGCCACCTGTGTATGTGCGCATGAAATTCGATAAAAACCTAAATTGGTCAAGTTTAAAAACATTTGCTTACATTAAGTCAAGTATTTTGAAGCAAAGATGTCTAATTTTCAAACAATGACATCAATATTAACCTGCTTTGTTTTGCTGCTGTTCTTAGTTTTTGAAAAATTAAATGGAATTTAATTAGAAAATGAAAAACCAAACATATCATTTTGAAACTAAAACTTACTAAAATCACACCGAAAATCAATTTGAAAGGAAAAATATTTTTCATGTTTAAAGAAAAATTATGTAGCAAGATCTATGGAAAAGAAAGTTTAAATTGAAACAGGTAATGTTTCAAGGAAAAAAAAATTTTTAGAAGGAAAATTCGGAAAAAATGTGAAAAATTCTAGGAGGAGCTTTATTCTAAGTAATTTTGAAAATGTGTATATTCATCTGGCTGGATTTGTTCTATTTATATTTGTTCATTAATTTTTTTTTATTGATTTATTCTATATTGAATTATATTTTGATTTCTTCTATATTGAAATATTTTGATTTGTTCTACTTAAAAAAAAAATCTATGTGGATTTGTTTCATTTGAGATTATTCTATCTGTTCTATTTGATTTTCTTCATAAAATTAAAATTTTTGAATCATTAAAATCTTAACTATGATAAAAACTTGTATTTCAGTTTTTGTATCATTTTGTGTTCGTTTTTGCTAACTTGTATTTATTTTCAGTTATTCTTTCGATCACATGAGTTATTTTTATATGATTTGTTTTTGCTTCGATAGAGTATTCCATGTTTGATTTAAAGTTTATTGTGTTAACCTGGTAGGGTTGTTTTTTGTATTACAATGAAAACAATAAACCAACTTAAATTTTTTTTTTTTTAGTTTTTTTGTTAAATATTGTCAATCCTTTATTGTAAATTAATTTTGTCTTAAAGTATTTGAATTTTTTATAAATTATGGTCAAGTAAACGTATTTTGTTCGGTATAAAAATATCTGTTTTAAAGTTTTAAAATAATCAATTTTCATATTTCAGTTAGTGTTTGTAATTTCTTGCTTTTATCTTTATTTTAAAATTTGTTTTTTTATGCAAACACGTTTTTTGGGTTAGACAACCTATTGTAGGTTCTTTACTGTCTAACTAGTTTTAGATCACGTAAAACTTATTTATGAGATATAATCATAAATTCAAAAAATTAATTTTTTTATTTTTATTTTTTTAAATAATATTTTTTTTAAACAATTAATTTTGTTTTACATAAGGTTGGTTTATTGTTATTAAAAACATTGTTTTTCTTGTATTAAAATTATTTTGTTTTTAGGTCAGCTATTGCAAAGTGCTGTCAACCAACCAACAAATTTCTTCCACAAACAGTTTAATCAACCAAGCAGCCATTCCACCATTAAAGTCATTAGATCTGCCAAGCAGCCATCATCACTACAATCGACGTCTTCTTACCGTCGCTGTGCAAACCTGCAATTGGATACTTCTTTCCAAATTCAATACAGAGTCTGCTGTTCACCCTTAGTTTCAAAGATGGCCAATGTGGAAACTCAGCTCTTGCTGCGTACCTAGTGTTTGTTTAACACTATGGAGGAAACGGTTTGGTTTGGAGACTCCCTTAATTTATTTACGTTAACTTAAATCATTTTTTTTTTGTTGTCTCCACAAATTTCTGCATAAGCGTGTATATAATATATACCTTAATGTAATAGTTTTCAAAGAATGTGTGTTAAAATTATATATTTCTATATATTTTTCGGTATATTTGTCAATTTTATTTTGCCCTCATTTAATTTAAGTTATCGTTGTTATTAAGCTGCACTGATATTCTGATTCTTTCAGTACTGTTTGGAATCTACTGATCGTTCACCATGTTTGTTGCTGACTAGCTGATCTAAGATGTTGTACCTGATCCAGTGTTGCTGTTTTGTTTCAGAATGGAACTTCAAGTTTTTTCCAGCCAGAATGTTTGTTGACCATCAGATATCCAGAGAAGAAAAATGGAAACGAAGAGCGCTATAGTTTTAGTTTAGATTTGTGTTGTCTGCACTACTTAATGCTTGTTGTTATAAACCATTTTATTTCGACTTGCGTTTAAAAAAAATTGTTTATACTTAATCAGGGGGGAGTAATGTAACAAAACGGGATTTGAGCATAAATGGTATTTTTGCCATTTATAAGTTTTTAAAGATTTTTAATTAAATATTGTTTTTGTCATCAACAAGCATTAATTATATGCAAGACTAGGTTAAGATTAAGTAAAATTTATGGCAACTCGGCGACTTGTTTTTAGGCATGTTTTCAGGTTCGCTGTATTTTAATAAAAGTTGTATTCGGCTAATATGTCCTTTGAGCCACTAACATCAAAATAATTCATATTTTGTAACTGGAAACAAATTTGGTAAACTATTTTCAACTTTTAAGAAACACACTGTAAGATTTAAACTTTACCGAATTTCTAAATCCACGCATCTTTGAATTGCGGTGGTATTTTGTCTCTTTGTCTTTCTCGCCAATGCGAGGGAGCTTGAGATTCAGACCACGGCAGCCAAGAGTGTCTGTAGAGAAGAGTGGTGGAAGAAATCCGTTAAAGAAAGCTTAGATTTAGACCAATCAGCTAGCCGCAAACTGAGAATGTCTAGAGAGCGGGGTATTGAAACTTTCGAAAGTCGTCAGGGATTTTACTCTTTAGTTTGTCTTTGCCTAGTACGGTATACTTTCATTTACACTTCTTAAGGGGGGTTTTATTTCAACTGGGGAAATTTATCAATTATTTTAACATTGTATAAAACTGTTAACTTTAATATTCATAATTATTTTGGTCTTTCCTTTTAGAGTTTATTGATTGTAAAGTCATTAATTATTACTGTTTCCAGTGTTTTGAAATAATGTGTTTAACTGTTTTATGGTTTTTTATCAACAAAATACAAACCATTCGTTGCCCTAAAATCGGCATTTTTAATTAATAACATATCCCAAACCTAAACAGTAATATTAAGTAAATTAAACAGTTGATTGAATAGTTTCACTCATTCAATCAACGTTTAAGATGTTGATAAATATATATATTTACAACAAATATATAAAAGGTTTATAAAACCTAAAAGTTTAAGAAGTGTGAATATTTGAATATAAAAGTTCAATGGTAGTAAAAATTTGATATTTAAATAATAAATATTAGAAGTGAAAGTGTGAAGCTGCAAGAAGAAAATTGAAAAGGTATGTATGATTATCCTATTAGTTATACATTTGAGAAAAACGTTTATAGCATACTTTTCCTCCAAGAACCGCCAAATTCCCTTTCGAGATCGTGTAAATTTAATAACATATAGTAACATTTAATCTTTTTATAATTTATATAAGTTGTAACCTAAGTTGGTAGCTTACAACATTTAAGCCTTGGCAACTTGAGGTGACAGTACCACTGTCACACGCAGGCCCCTGTTACATAATCTTGATGAACAATATTTAAATGACATAAGTCAATACAATTTTAATCAAACCGGAATATATCAAAATTTTGAAAACCAAAATCAAATTTTGCCACCAGAAACCCAAAATTTTCAAATTGCTCCAATCAAAACCATACACCACAATTGATTCAGGAAACGGAATCCCAATTAGAACACCTACGAAAATCCAACACATGTCAATCAATCAAACCCCAGAACAAACATTCGTGTAAATACCAATCTACATAACTTAAACTCGAAAAATCTTTTTTATATTAATGACGCAACAAATAAATTTAAACTTTTAATTGACATCGGCGCAGGAATTTCAGTATTTAAAGAAAAAACAGTCGAAAATTATAATAATCGATTTGCAGGAAATATAATAGTACAAGGAATAACCGATGAAAAAATTCCAATCACAGTTTTAATCCCTTTCGCTAAAGACGATCCACTAAAAGGTTATATTTGTAATTTAGACATAGAATTTGACGGAATATTAGGGCTGGATTTTCTTGAAAATTACAAGTGCGTAATTGATTTAAATTCGAAACAGCTATGCACTAATTTTAAAACATTACCTTTAATTCAAGTTACCAAAAAATTTTTCGAACAAAGTCCCGAAAATAATCAAAATCAAATAAATCAAAACACACCAACAATACCTAAACCAAGATTAATTCAAAATCAAAAAACGCCACCAATACCAAAACCGCGAATAAATTTAAATCCAAATAATTTTCAAAATCTAATATCTCTAGAACCGCGAACCGAGCAAATGTTTAAATTAAAAAGTACTTTAAAAAACATAGATGCAGTTTTAATTAGTCATAAAATAGAAAAAGTAAGATTACCAAACGCCCTAGTCCACATTAACGAAAATGGTGAATTTTTCCTAAAACAATAAATTTTAACAACTTGTCTTTCGAACCCATACCAAGTGTTCACGATATTTTAAATTTCAATACCAATGAAGACCAATTTATTGATAGAGTCGACCTTATTAAAAATCAAGTAAGACTAGAACATCTAAATTACGAAGAGAAAGAACTAATTTCAAATCTTTCTGACATTTTTTATATCGAAGGAGATCAATTAACTTTCACTAATGAAATCAAACATACATGAAACCAACTATGATCAACCAATTTTTACTAAATCATATCGGTACCCTCAAATACACAAAGAGGAAGTAAAAACACAAATTAATAAAATGCTCGATCAAAAAATAATCCGCTCATAAATTTCCCCGTGGTCATCACCTGTTTGGGTAGTCCCAAAAAAAGTTGACACCTCTTACAAACAAAAATGGAGAGTAGTAATCCATTATAGGAAACTGAATAAAGTAACAGTTGACGATAAATATCCACTTCCAAATATTTTAGATTTATTACACATTTCACGTCTTTCCGAAGTTTTCCAAAGATTAGGAAAATCAAATTTAAAAATTCAGCCTGACAAATGCGAGTTTTTACGAAAAGAAGTAGCATACCTCGGACATTTACTTACCGAAAATGGAGTAAAACCAAACCCTGATAAAATAAAATGTATTCAAAACTTTCCAGAATTAAAAAATCCTGATGTAAAATCATTTCTCGGACTTGCCGGATATTATCGAATTATTATAATTACCGAACTTCGCGAAAATCTCAAAACCCTTAACAAAACTTCTTCAAAAAGATACAAAATTTATTTTTTCTAAAGAATGTAAAGAAGCTTTTGAAACACTTAAAAATGCATTAATTTCTGATCCAATATTAATCTATCCGAATTTCGAAGAACCCTTCATTTTAACTACAGACGCGAGCGCATTTGCGATAGGAGCCGTACTTTCACAAGGTTGGTAAAGACCTTCCAATAGCTTTTGCATCGAGAACCCTTTGTAGTGCAGAAACTAAATACTCCACTATTGAAAGAGAACTATTAGCAATAGTATGATCCGTAAAACAATTCCGGCCTTACCTTTTTGGTAGAAAATTCACTATGGTCACCGAGCACACACCTCTAACCTGGCTACTTTCAATTAAAGACCCCAGTAGCAGATTAGCACGTTGGCGATTAAAAATTGGAAGAATATAGTTTTAAAATCATTCATAAACCCGGTAAAATCAATAAAAATGCAGACGCTTTAACGCGGATAAAAATCAATTATTTTAAAGACTGTATAGACTTTAAATCAAACATAAAATTTTTGCAAATAACGAAAATAACGATCAAGAACCAGTTTTTAATGAAGTAGATGATCAAAAAATTACAGATGAATTTAACAGATTTGTTGAACTTTACAAGACGCAATCCCCAATTGCTTATTCTAAAATCGAAACCTCGAATGATCAATTATTAGATAAATCAAATAAATTAATAGTAACCTTTTTCCGACAAAATAAAATGGAAGATTTATTTTTATTTCAAAATCATTGACGATATTTTTGAAGAAGAATTCCACCTTGAAGAATTAAAAATTAATATTGTTTTTAGCAAAACAGTTAAAGAACGTAAATATTTTATTATTATTACCATTCGATAATAATGATTGTTCACAACACTTATTTTATTACCTGTTTAAAGACCAAAATGTACTTAAAATTAACAAAACATACTACATCAAAAACAATCTAGATTTACCAACCTTAGAGATGCTATCTTACATCTTTTCTGATAAAGACATTTGCCAAATATAATAACAACCCCCGACGAAGATGAAATCCATATAATTATAGAAAATTATCACTTAGGAAAAAGCAACCTACACCATGGATTAAATGAAACAGTTAGACGTATTAGAGAAAAATATAATTGGCGTGGTTTAACAAAACACGTAGAAGATTTCATTAAAAAATGTAAAAATTGTTCGTAAAAATCTAAGCAGACCCTTCATTGTAACAGAAACACCACGTAACCCTTTTGAACGAATCAATATCGATATTTTCGAATACCCCACCAGAAATTACGCGTTAACAGTACGAGATGAATTAACAACATTTTCACAAGCTTACGCAATGAGTGATAAACAAGCAAGTACAGTAGTTAGTACTATTTTACTATTTTTCCAACATTTCGGTGTACCCTTGCGAATACATTGCGATTATGGCAAAGAATTTGATAATACTGTTACAAATTTAAGTTATTTAAATTTTATAATTGGAATTTATTTAGGTTTAGTGTAGAATTAGGTCGATTTATCTTAAGGTTGTATTCTTAGTCTAGGTTTTAGTTGCGTTGTCTGTGGCTTACGGTCGCGGTAGTGCGGGAACTTTCCGGACGTCGAAGGCTGCCGGAAAGTTCGAGAGAGATGGACGATCCTATATATAGGGCCGGGGTCGCGTACCAGGCAGTCAGTCACAGATAACGTGCGTAGTGGTCGCGAGATTAACACGAAGTTAATAGACCGATTATAGTAGTGAATTATTAGTAAGTTATTACTAAGTTTAAGTGCGTGTTTTTGTACATAATTTGTCGAAATAAATTGACGTATCGTTTTCAACAATTGCGAGTTTTAATTTGTCGTTGTGAACCCGTAACAATTGGTGTCAGAAGTGAGATTAAAAGAAATAAATAGTGCAAAGACTATCCTTATACAGTATCATCGGATAGGACAATTGGACAGAGAAACAGTAAGTGATTTTTCTAGAATATTCGAAGAAGTTCGATATTGTTTTATTCAAAAACTAAAAGAGATATTTAGGAACTGACTTCGACATTAACTTTACAGTCCAAAAATTGATAATTAGAGAGATTTTCTAGAATATTCTATAACATTCTACGACGTTCTATTCAAAAACTAGAAGAGATATACAAATACCGACTTCGACATTAGATTAGTAATTTTAAAAGTAAGAATCACAAAGAATTTCTAGAACATTCCATCACTTTCTACGACGCTCTATTCAAAAACCAGAAGAAATATCCAAAAAGAGACTTCGACATTAGCTTAGTAATTTCAAAAGTAAGAACTAAAATGAATTTCTAGAAGATTCCATAACATTCTAAGACGTTCTATTCAAAAACTAGAAGAGATATACAAATACCGATTTCGACATTAGTTTAGTTATTTCAAAAGTAAGAATTAGAAAGAATTTCTAGAAGATTCCATAACATTCTACGACGTTCTATTCAAAAACTAGAAGAGATATACAAATACCGATTTCGACATTAGTTTAGTTATTTCAAAAGTAAGAATTAGAAAGAATTTCTAGAAGATTCCATAACATTCTACGACGTTCTATTCAAAAACTAGAAGAGATATACAAATACCGACTTCGACAGTAGCTTAGTTATTTTAAAAGTAAGAATTAAAAATTATTTCTAGAATATTCCATAACATTCTACCACGGTCTATTCGAGAACCAAAAGAGATAATCAAAAAGTGACTTCTACATTTGCCTAGTAGCAGAAAGAGTAGCATCTACCAGTATATTCCAGAAGATTCCATTAGGTTCTTTTCAAGAATTGGAAGAGATATTGAAAAACCGACTTCGACATTCACTTTATAGCCCTAAAATAGACGTTTTAAGTGATTTATCAGGAAGTTGATGTTTACTAGACAAGGATCGGCCAAGATGGAAGATTTAACTAAAATGATGCAGGCTCTAGCAGCTCAAATGGCTCAAAACCAGAACGACATGAAACAGAGCATTGAACAAAACCAGGGCGATATGAAACACACCATGGACGACATGAAACACACTATTGAACAAAACCAGAACGATATGAGACAGACATTAGACGGCATGCAAGAAAACTTCGATCAGATAAAGAGCAACTCCGAACAGCTGAGAGAAGAGTTCAAAGCAGCAACTGAAGATCTTAGGGAAGAAATAACTCAAAGAATGCAGAATGTAGAAGAAAAGGTACAAAACCAATTGCAGAATGTAGAAGAAACGGTACAAAACAAATTGCAGAATGTTGAAGAAAAAGTGGAGACCAAGCTACAGAATGTAAGAGAAGAAGTTTTTCAAACAGTGGAAGAAAAGCTCCAGGATGTGTCAAAACAGCTTATACAGCTCCAAAAAGAACACAACAAAATGAAAACTCAGGGATGTGTTGTGAATTCCAACCAAAACATTAAGCCTCCAAATTTCGATGGTACGTCTTCCTGGTCTACTTATAAACAACAGTTTGAAGCTGCCGCTGCTGCAAATGGTTGGGACGAGGACGAAAAAGCTAGAGCGTTGTTAGTAGCTCTACGGGAACCTGCACTCGGACTTTTACGGTCCATTCCAGTCGAACAAAAATAGAATTATAACGCTTTAGTGGCAGCGCTAGAAAGAAGGTATGGAGACGAACACTTGCGAAATTTACATTGGTCAGAATTAAATGTTCGTCAACAAAGGCCAGGAGAATCATTGCAAGAGTATGAAGCAGATATCAGGAGGCTGATGTTTTTAGCTTACCCAGAAATGCCAGAAAATTACAGAGATCCCTTCACGGTAGATCGCTTTATTAACGGATTACGAGACACGGCAAAGTTACTTCGTCGAGAACGCTTCCATAACAGCAGTGAAGTGTTGATTCGAGCCCTTGAAATTGAATCATGAAGTTAATAAAATTAGGGTATTTAATAAAGGAATCTCAAGTGGGTTAAATGTAATAATTCCTTCATCAAATAATATGTCCAGGCCAAAAGTAAGAGCTGTTTCAATTCAGGAGGGAGAAGAAATGAGCAATGGACATGAGGTCAACTCAAAAACGCTAAACCAAATGTTTAAATCACTGATAGAGAAGATTGACTCTTTGAGAGAAAGCAGACGATCCCCTCCGAATGTAAAGTTTCAGATGCGGACGTACAGGGCATATTCAACGCGATTGTCGCGTTCAAATAAGGTCTCGCTCGCCATCTAGCGGGACAGAGTACCGAAGAAGAGATCAGGAAAACTAAAACTAGTCAACGCAGAGGGGCGGGTGTTGGCTAATGGGAATAGAGCCCCCAAAATTTACCCTATTAAGAGCCTAAAACATACTGCTGACAGTTTTAACATCGACGGACTCATTAATGGGAGAAAAGTTAATATAACAGTAGACACTGTTGCTGCCATATCATTGCTTAAGTTCAAAATTGCAACGAGATATAAAATTCGACCAATAGAAAAGAAAATAACACTTAAGACTGTGACTGGGGAATCCGCCGACGTGTTGGGGCAGACAGATATAGACCTACAGCTGGGAAGATTGGAGATTCGCCACACTGTATTGGTTGCCGAAATAGAAGACGAATTTATTTTGGGAATGGACTTGATAAGTAAACATGGATTTGCGTTTGATAATAAACTTAATACCCTAAGATTTGGGAATGAAGAGTTCATTTTGTCAAATAGTCACTTCAATAAAGAACCAATAAAGGTCGTGGCAGTATGCACAACAAAACTAGTCGGTAACAGTGAGACCATAATTTTTGGGAGGCTGGAAAGTAAAACATCAAGCTGCGTCGGACTCATAAGCCAACAAAACACACCCAACACCTACCTCGTTGCAAAATCACTAGTGAAAACCGATAAAGACATCCCGATTACAGTCGCCAATATTTTCCCAAATAGTGTCAAAATTAATAAGGGGGAGGTGGTAGCATTATTTGAACCAGTACAGAAAGTAACAAGATGTGAAGAGCCAACTTCCGAGGATACAAGCAAGTTACCAATGGAGGTACTTCAGCAATTTGAGTCAACTTGGCAACATCTCACTTCAGAAGAATATAGTAAAGCGAGAGAGTTTATAGAAGAACAAAGTAATATCTTCGAAACTAGGAGTAGTTCGGGACGCACAAACCTTATTCAACATGCTATCAACACTGGCGATGCCCAACCGATAAGACAACCCCCAAGAAGACTACCAATGGCCAAACAAGAAAAAGTTCACAATCTCATTAATAAAATGCTTAGCGACGGTGTTATTGAAGAGTCATCAAGTCCTTGGTCATCTCCTGTGGTGTTGGTCACTAAAAAGGACGGAAGTACTAGATTTTGTGTCGACTACAGGAAACTTAACGATGTGACCAAGAAAGATAGCTACCCACTGCCAAGAATAGATGACACGTTAACAACGTTGGCAGGATCATATTGGTTTTCTACTCTTGACCTGAAAAGTGGGTATTGGTAAGTAGGAATCTTTGAAAGAGATAAAGAGAAGACTGCATTCTCTGCTGGAAGTGGACTTTATCAGTTTAATGTGATGCCATTTGGCCTGTGCAATGCTCCAGCTACATTTGAAAGACTAATGGAAGTCGTTCTACGAGGCCTTACTTGGAAAACCTGCCTAGTCTATTTGGATGATGTCATAGTAATGGGGAAATCATTTCAAGAACATCTAGATAATTTACGAGAAGTATTCTCAAGAATCAGGAACGCAAATCTTAAATTAAACTTAAAGAAATGTTTTCTGTTCCAAGAAAAAGTTGAGTTCCTGGGTCACGTCGTTTCCCGAGAAGGCATCCATACCGACGAAAAGAAGCTACAAGCAATAAAAGAATGGCCTCAACCTCGTGACAAACATGAATTGAGAAGCTTTTTGGGTCTGTGTACATACTACAGACGATTTGTAGAAGGATTCGCCAAAATAGCGTCTCCGTTACATAGACTTACAGAAGATAAAGCTTCTTACAAATGGAATACCGAATGTGACCAAGCATTTAGAAGACTAAAAGCAGCATTATGTTCTAGTCCGATTCTTGCATATCCCATTCCAAAAGGAAAATTCATATTAGATACTGATGCGAGCAACGATGGCATAGGAGCAATACTCTCCCAAGTACAAGATGGAGAAGAACGGGTCATCGAATTTTTCAGCAAGAAGCTATCCAAACCAGAGAGAAATTATTGTGTTACTAGAAAGGAGCTCCTAGCCATAGTTAAATCCGTAGATCACTTTCACAAATATCTGCCATTCACAATAAGACAGGAGCTACTCCATCTAGTATCCTGTTTGGTAGAGAACTGTGTTTACCATGTGATATCATGTTTGGTTCACCTGAAGAAGCACACTTAGAGGTTAATGACTATGTCGAACGTTTAAGGCAAAAGCTGCACGATATCCATGAAGCGGTTAGAGAGCGAATAGAAATAGCCAGTGACCGCATGAAAGCGAGATATGACCTGAAAGCAAACTCTTCAGGGTTCAAAGAAAATGATCAAGTCTGGCTATACAATCCTCAACGCAAGAAAGGAAGATCACCTAAGTTGACACCACCATGGGAAGGGCCTTATAAAGTTGTTAAGAGAATTAATGATGTAGTCTACCGAATCCAGAGAAGCCCGAAGTCCAAGATGAAAGTTGTTCATCTAGACAGACTAAAACCTTACCTGGGAAATGTTGATCGAGACGATCAAACCTGAAGAGGAGGATAGTGTTACAAATTTAAGTTATTTAAATTTTATAATTGGAATTTATTTAGGTTTAGTGTAGTATTAGGTCGATTTATCTTAAGGTTGTATTCTTAGTCTAGGTTTTAGTTGCGTTGTCTGTGGCTTGCGGTCGCGGTAGTGCGGGAACTTTCCGGACGTCGAAGGCTGCCGGAAAGTTCGAGAGAGATGGACGATCCTATATATAGGGCCGGGGTCGCGCACCAGGCAGTCAGTCACAGATAACGTGCGTAGTGGTAGCGAGATTAACACGAAGTTAATAGACCGATTATAGTAGTGAATTATTAGCAAGTTATTACTAAGTTTAAGTGCGTGTTTTTGTACATAATTTGTCGAAATAAATTGACGTATCGTTTTCAACAATTGCGAGTTTTAATTTGTTGTTGTGAACCCGTAACAATACCGTTTTAAAAGATTTATGTACCCTATACGATATTAAGTTAACATTTTCTAGCGTAGCACATCCACAGTCAAACGGTTCACTAGAACGATTTCACGCAACCCTTTGCGAAATGTTTAGAATCAATAAACAAGAAAACCCTGAAGATCATTCTTTTAGCGTTCTTTCATACGCAGTAATTTGCTATATTAATACAAAAAACAAAACACACGGATTTACCCCTTACGAACTAAGGTCATTTTATCACGAGGTTCCTTCTAAAGGTACCGACATAGATTTTTACGTTTCAAAAAAACCTCGTATACAATTGGTTACCCATTGGCGTAGATTTTTTTATTAAATAATGTCATTATTTGTCAACCTTCTGGTATTTTGTCACTGTCAAAGCAGCAAAAATAAAAACTTTGACATAACTGCTAGTTTTTAATTAAAAAAGTCTAAACACAGAAAATGCCCGTTGTTTAATGCGTGGGCGGCTGTCGAAAATCCTACATGAAAGGGTCTTCCCTTTGTTGATTATCAAAAGGTAAGAAATACATTATCTTGGCCAGTGTGGAACAGAAGTGATTCAACTAACAGTTTGTACATGGAGATTTCTTAGTTTACTGTTTACATACATAAGTTAGAGCCATAGTTGTATTTTTATGTTCCACCTTATGGCAAGAACAATCAAGTGCATAGTGCTTCTGTTCTTTAATAAATTTATAATATTAATTAAACAATAAAAATGTTACTTGGATCAATCCTGTTCCAAACTAGCCATTTTGTTAGCGCTGGTTTATTCACCAGCCATTCGCTAAGGGCCTGGACCCTCAGTAGTCAGACGACCACCAGTTATAAATTTTTGTGAAGAAAGGATGCAAAACCTGAATTTTTTTTAAGCAGACACGTTAGCTGCCTACTTACCTAATTTAGAATTTATGAATAATATTTTTATATGGATTTTAGTAATATGTGCCTAGGACCTGACCTGGTCATTGTTTTGAATTTAGCTTAAATTAAGTACTTATTAATATTTTTAGGGTCAAACAGCAGCTTAAGAGAAAAATGAAAATAAAATTAAAACTTAAAATTAGATGACTTGTGGCACGAAGTGATGGTGTATTATGTAAGTAATAAACCTTTTACCTATCTATATAGTTCCAGTTTGGGGTGTTCTTTGACTTAATTAGAAAAGCGATAAAAAAAAGATTACAAATTTGATATTTGAAGGTCTTAAATTAGCAATCTCGTTTTAGTATCTATCTGTGCTTGTAAATCGCTACGGGCTGATTAAGAGAAATAATAAAAAATACTGCTTGACTCTAAACAGGACTAAAAGGAGGTTTATAATATTTTAGCTAATCCTCCTAAGAAAAATTATTTAAATAATTAAAGAAAAAAAACTAAGTTTTTCTAACTAGCTTTTGTTTTTAACTTTTTTTTAGATACTTTTTTTTAGATATTAGATCCGTTCAGATCCGTTATTTGTCCATTTATATTATAGAAAAGTTGACCGGTCCCCGGCGTAATATTATTCAATAATTCAATAATAAGTTTTTTACTTTCTAGGTTCATTTCAAAAAGAAACATTTTTTTTTATTATTTTTAATTTTTAGGTTTGATGAAAACCATTTAATAATTTAAAAGACTGGGAAATGATGATATACACATATGCTTGCTTAATCAGAAAAATCGGAAAAAGAACCCTAAAACAATTTTCTAAAATATTCAACTGAAGATATTTTACTATTTTTAAAATGTTTATTTGTGTCTGCAATAGTCGAGTCTAAATTAATAAAAAATTGTAAAATAAGAAATCCTTAATTACCTCTGTGTTATTTTTTTAAATTAGCTTAAGACTTGTTTCAAAATAGTACACAGGTACTTTAAATATTTAGAAATGTATGAATGTATGTTATATAATATAAAATATCATAAACAACAAGTAAAATTAAAGAAAGACTAATTATAAAAAGTTTTCTCCTCGGCCGGGACTCGAACACTGGATCTCTTGCTTGCTTGCAGGGTTCGAGTCCCCGCCGAGGAGAAAACTTTTTTATAATTCTTCGTTCTTTAATTTTACTTGTTGTTTATGGTTTTAGATCCTTGCATTATTTGCAATTTGGAATTTAAAAATATAATATAATATTGGTACATACCGTCAATAATTTTTTTTTGCGACTCTTCTAAAGTTTTCGGCATGATTTCTTCTTTTTTTTCGGGTACCGTTCACTGCGAGAACCGTGTCGAACATTGTCTGCCATGGCTCTAGCAGCCAACGACACCCAAATGAAAAAAGATATCGGGACGTAAACTTTTTAAAAAAGTCTAGAATAAAACTGATGGGACGTCTCTACAAGGCTGTTAAAGATAATTAAAGACAAGAAGTAATTCAAATTACCAAACTAAGTAGCACTTTTAACAAACTTTTATGGTAAAGTTGAGAAAAAGCAATTAAGTACCACGTTTTCGAGTTTTTTGTTTGTTTTTTACTTTTAAATTCTTAACCAAAAGCAATCTATTCAAATTTTACAATGTTAAAGGGCGTTGAAAATGCTACTTATTTGCTGATTTAAAATATTAATATCTTTAATAATAAAAAAGTTAGCAATCGGGTGGACAGTTAGTTTGAACAGCCAGTATATCTAACACATTTTTTGCAAAATAATTATTTTTATTTTAAATATGTATTGTTTTCTTAGTAAGGCAACAAACAAATAAAAAGTATTCTTATTAAAATAAATAACAAATTAATTCAAAAACCATAATTTAATGAAGAAAATAATCGTATAAAAGATTAATTCTACGTTACCCGGTTTACATATTTTTTACTATAGTAATATCATGCAGAAAATAGAAAGACAATAAAAAACAAATTGGTGGGAGGAAAAAAAGGGGATTTGCTTAGGCTAATAATTGGTTCAGGACTCCCTTAATTCCTGGTATGGCCTTAGTTGTCGTTATGGGGCCAAGCCACGCTTTGACTTATTCTATACTGTGCCTCGGGCTTGCTTTAATCGTATAGGTACATAGCTAATTGCACTTCTGAGTTTTCCTTTTTTAGGTAATAACATTTGAGCTTCTTTTAAATTTCTAACCAGCATAAACGCAAATATATCTTACTCTTTCTTAGCTGCTATCGACTACCTCTTTTATAGACCTGACTACAAAAACTACTGACTTATAGGGGTAGCAAGACACATCATAACAACTAGGTATTTTTGAATTTGGATGGATACTACAAATACCCTTATTAAATTTTCGAAAAAATTAGGTATTTATTCTCTTCATAATATCTTGTTATGACATAGTAAACAAACACAAGTCAGTGACAAGTCATGCTGTCGAAAATAAAATTTTGTTACGATTTTTTAAAAAGTTTTGCCCCAAAGTCAATGGGTAACCAATTGTATACAAGGTTTTTTGAAACGTAAAAATCTTTGTCGGTACCTTTAGAAGGAACTTCGTGATATAGTGACCTTATTACGAACTCGTTTTTGGACATTCATCAAGTAGACCCAGTAGAACAATTGATATCTAAATATGTACGCGATTTAAATAATAGAACGGACTATTTTTACAAATTAGCTAGAAATAGAACTGATCAATCGAAACAAAAATCGAAAGAACGATTCGACGCACACGTACGAAAGAATCTCCCTGAATTTAATGCAGGAGACAAAGTTTGACTTAAAGAATCACAAATCAAATCAAAATCAGAAAACTTATTTAATGGTCCTTTTGAAATTTTAGAAATACATCGTAATTCTGCAACCCTTAAAAACCCACAAACAAATCAATTAACCAAAGCCAATTTTGATAGGTTAAAACCGTGCTTTGAATAAAATAAAAATCTTTTATTTTAGATTAATGGGAATAATCTCAATCGTTTCCAGTCAATATTCAATATTGCCAATAAATAATACACTAGGACTATTTTATCATGAAGAATCCCTTATCAGAATTTCTAATAATGAATGGACACTTGTGGTTTACAAAGATCTTTTACCCTTTAAGAAAGCAATTGAGCATAATGACAAAATTTTAGATACCTTTACGGATCACTTTTCAATCAATAATAATCAAATTGCAATAATTTCAAATCGCAGATTAAAATGCATGTTAGCCTTTTAAAACAAACTTCCAATTACGTTAATATTAAATACGAAGAACTTATCTCGGATACAAATGCAAAATCATATAGGCGAAAACGTGGAATATTTAATGGCATCGGAACTATTTGGAAATATATTGCAGGAAATTTAGATGCATCAGACGGAGAATACTTTAATGATTGTATTAATAAAGTATCGACTGATGAGAAAAATATTGACAGATTATTGCAAAAACAAATTTCAGTAACAACCTCTGTTATTAAAATTATTATATTATAGACTTTACAAAAATTACAAATTGATGAAGAAACGTTTAATCAGGATATTAAAATAATTCAATATTTAGTTACCTCGATTTCTGATAACGCTGCCTATGCAGAAGCACAAATATAAGCATTAGATTTATGCGAATCACTTATGGAAAGTTACACCTTTAATAAAGATTTATTAAATCACGCGTTAAACACAGTAACTTTTGCACGTTTAAAAATATTGCATGGTTCGATAATAAAACCATCGGATTTGGTAGATCAAAAAATAATTTGCCTTTACCAATATCAACCTCAACGGTAGCCCAATACATTAATTTAATTGAACTTAGTGCTTTTTAAACTAAATCAAAAATAGTATTTGTTCTTAAAATACCTCTTGTAGACCCTTCGACTTATACTTTATACAGACTTTACCCAATACCAATATTAGATAATCGAACGGGTCTTTACCATACTATATCAACAATCATTAAATTTATTGCGCGTGAAGATGATTCAATGTTTTTCGTCACCTTCCACAACGTGGATCACTGCAAGATCATCGAAAGCAGAACAAAGCTCTGTTCCAAAGTACTTCCGTATCCCATCGACAATGATGGTATTTGTGAAGGTCAACTATTGAAGCAACAAAATCAGCTGCCGAAAACATGTCAAACAACCATCTTCTATGCACAAGGCTACAATATTCAACTACTTGAAGAAAATCAATTTCTAGTTACTATATCAGAACCAGTACCTACCAATATTAAATGCAAAAATCAAGAAATCATTACGAAATTAATTGAACCCAATAGTATAATTTGTTTCAAATCAACATGCAATGCTTTTATTGGAAGTACGAGGATTCATTCTGAAACCATACTTCAAGAAAGTACCTTCGAAGAAATAAATTTACGAATAATCAATATTCCATATACGTGTTGTAAAGATATGCTTGAAATCTCCAAAATTCAAGGCCTAAAAACACTAAAGTTAAGCAAAATATACGTCGAAGATCTGAATATTGCATAATATCAAACAATATTCAGAAGAATTAGATATAATGATTAATCAACCATTCATTCAAAAACTCATTGATTGGTTTACTATCATTACAATAACATTGATAGTACTACTAGTAATTCTTTACATTATTAACAAGTGTCGAAGACACCGAAGAACAAGAAATGATAATAATACCAATAACGATAATGATAATGGTAATGACTTTCCACCATTTCCAAAACCTAATCTAGAAAGAATTAGGAATTTATCGAATATCTTACCAACAAGAAGACCAAGCATACACATCGAAGATCAAATCGAAGAAGAAATCGAACCCAATGCAAAATTAATAATCAATCAATCATCTTAATAAAAGTTGCCGTATAACGCCAACTTTTTCAAAAAGAGGGGAGCTGTTATATGAAAATATCCTGCCTACACTTAGAAGAAACCAGAACCTTCTATGAAACCCGAGAACCTTCCAGATAAGAAGCTTATTAACTTATTAACTCGTACATTCAAGCCGAATCAGCACTATTTCTCAGAACCTTTCAAGATAAGAAGACCATTCTGCTGAGTTGCGTCTCTCATGGAATAAACTGTAACGTGTCATTTTTACGTTTAAGGCAAACGTTACATATTTGTTTTATTTATGTAAATAACCAAAACTACTCGATTCGGTTTTCTGTACACACATTAAGGGTAATTTATAGAGCTAGGTTTTGAGGTTATATATTGTCCAGAAATTTACCTTATGGACGAGGCATTTAATCGTGTTATTGTAACCACTGCGCACGTCGCATTATTTAGGCATCGTAATTGGAATTTGGGATCACAGGTTTCGGGAAAAATCATATAAAAACTTTCGATTGTTTCGTTTATCTGTAAAATTTCGTAAGTTTATGAACATAAACAGCTGTTCTGCTGGGGCATGGCGGCGTTGCCACATCACAAATGGTTTCAGTAACAGGAAGAAAACATTTAGATGAACATTTCATTCGCTTATGTATATTTTCGAGGATATTGGGACAATGATTTCTCTTACGAACCTCATATCCTTCACGGATTAGCTAGTTTTGATAGCACGAAAACATATTTGGGTCCACGGGTCGACCAGGAACAACCGAGGCTCCGCCCACTTTGATATCTTTATTAATTTGATAAGGAGAAGATAAAATAAATACAAATTATGCACTTTTGTAAATGGGAGATAAACGAGGGATAAAAACCAGGACTAAAAGAACAAACAAAAATCGTATTTTTATATTATATAAATTTATATATAATCATAGTTAAATAAAGTTAATAACTAACTCAGTCGGATTGAAGGGTTGTGTAGAGCTGGCTAGTGGTGAACAAACTTAACATCTGAGCACTCTTGTGCCGAGTTTAAGCAGTAGTTCAATGTGTATTTTTAGGTTCAAGTTCAGAAACAACATTATTAATGTAGACATGTTTTACAAAAATGGCGTCAAACCACATGAATCTTAGAGAAAAAATATATAAAGAGCAAAGGAAACTTTTGACTAAAACTGTAATTAAAATACAACTAAATTCTACACTTAGTATAGCTTTACTCATATGGAAATTGGTTGAGTGTTCGAATATTCCTGGGTTTGATGCATGCTCTGATCTCCAGTAATTGATTTTACAGTTGATGAGCTTCTTATAGTCCGGCTGGTTATTTTCCTCCTACTTGCTATGTTGGCGGGGGTCCGGTAGGCAAATGTTCGGTCTATGTATGGAGGGTGTCTCGGTGTCCTTGTTATAAAAATTTCAACCGTGGAAATAGATCTGACAACACCTCAATGCGTAAAGGACGCATTTTCGATATTCCCTTGGATGATGCTGCCCCCTATAGACCGGTATGAAAGTATTAGTGTATTTCATCATTGGTTAGTTTGAAAATCGTGTTTTTTTTTTCAGGCTCGCAAACCGGAGCTAGCGATTTTTCAGCGAGAGCGTTTTTTTATAAATGGGTTTGCATCCTTATTTGAATTTAACCGGGAAAATTAGGTTGGTACTGTCCCCACCAACTTTACGAACGATTTCCGGCAGCTTCATTGTTTTGTGTTCTTGACAAAGTGTCTTTTTTCTTTCCTAAAGAATTTTGGCTGAGCTGGTGGCCGTCTGTTGGTGTCGCCATTGTTTTGTGGTTATTGGCACTTATTATACCAAAGACGGTATAACTGTGAGCCGTCGTTGTCTAGGTGAATCTTAGTGACGCTCACATCCTCTGAGAGGGATTTAAGGGGGCGTACGCCATTTCTACGGGAAAGAAGCGTGGTAAGTTCGATTTTTTTTAATTTTTTTAAATTCTTCAAGACAATATTTGCCTCCAAAATTGTAATTATTTTTCGTGTGAAATGTAATTTTTTCGACAAAAGACGTGGGGAATTTTTGGAGTTTTTTCTTTATTTTTTTTTTAAACCACGTTTTGGATAAAAACTATATATTGTTTTTCTCCTTTGTCTCCAGCCCTGTCCAATCCATCACTGGGACGGTTGTGCTGGACGCTGGTGTGAAGCCAGTGGTAGCACTGATACAACCCTGGAAAAGGTATGTAAGGGTTATTTTAGTTCATCTGTTGAAATCTGCATTAATTTATTGAGTCGACATGGGGTTCGTGATTTAAGATTCTCGGTGTAGGGGAACCTCGTGCAAAACCGACGAAGGAAACTGAAATATTTCATTTTCCACAGGGTTTTTACGCTCGGGCAAGGATCTAGCAGTATATTTAAGACCATGTGCTGCCCTAGCGTGATGTGCTAGATAATCTACAGGGAGACGCGGACAGAACAGGGGACCTGGTGCAACAGTAGCAAGGAGAATGTCAGAAAACCAACAACCCTTTCAAGTTTATAGAAAACATCAACAACTTATAAAATAATCGAGAACCAAGGTAGGAGTTTCTTAAATTTCACGCAAACAACAGTTTTTTTAGATATAATTTTTTTTTCACATAAATCTTCAATATAATTTAATAATCTTTTCATATAAATTTTTAACATAATTTAGACGTAATCTTTCATATATAATTTTTCACAGTATAATTTCAACATTGCTTGTAAACGCAAGATAACTGTATGACGTTATGACCACAATTTTGCGGCATATTTACTAAATTGACTTGTTTCCTTCATCCATTTATTTAAGACAATTTCTCCTGTGAAATTTGGAGTGCCTTGCTATTTTGGCCCGAAATTGTTTCCTTCTTTTTTAAAAACATATTTCATGTTTCCAGTATTTTTTTTCAGTAGTTTTACTAAAATAAACAAGATGAACTAAATTTTGTGTTATTTGTACAATCCAGTGAACCAACTTTGCAGAGACAAAAGAGAGATGAGATTATATTTTTTTAGCGGTTTCCTTACATTGTTTTACCTCATGGGGAAGATCTCGGACTGGGTTGCTGTCTGACTCATTCTACCCAACGTAGAATAATGGCAGCAGATATTTGGTCCAGATCTCCCCTATGACGGAATGATTTTGGAAGTGGTTTTTTTACAATCATTTATATAATGGAGTCTCACAAATTATGGAAATATTTATTTAAAAAATATTGATCAAGGATGATTTGCCTCAAATGTAGGTACACTGTGACCTGTTGGAGATTCTACTACCTGTAAGTCCATCTACCTGTAACGTGCTTCTAGTTTTGTCATCTTAATTTAATCTTTTAAAATTTTATTTTGTCAATGAGTCAATTTTTCTTGGTTTTTCTTAATTACACAAATACTCTGGAAGCCTCGAAAGTAGGTAGAGTTTCATTGTTTGGCTACAACGTTTAAGTTGAACTGTATTTTAATTAAGATCTTCTTTGTAAAACATTGGTATTAAAACACTGTGGCGCACTTAAAATTTTCCTATTTCTGAACCCCCCCTTCTCCACTGTATAAAAGTTACCGGGCATATCAATGTTTTACCTAGCTGAAAAATACAGTTCTGCTTCCAGATATTTGTTTAATTACTCAGTAATTTTTTTTTGTGTCACAAATTGGCACAGTGGTATCGTTCTATTTACAGTGTCACAAAATGTCACCCAACGCATTTTAATTGGCCACAAATGGCGCCCTACGTAAGTTTTGGCTAGGTTTTTTAACATCTGATGTAATTTTTTTTGTTTTTTTTGAAGTTGAAAAATAAATGAAAAAAATTTTTTGAATTTTTTTTAAATAAAATAATTTTTTTTTGTGGTACAGCCAAAGCCATGTTAAAGGCTTTCAGTGGCTGTCGGTGTTTTTGCCACTCAATCATTTTTTTTAATAAAAAAAAAACAAGATTTTCCATCATCATTGGTTTTGGAAATAAATTTTTTTATATTTTTTGGTAATATTGAAGCGTAGTTTTCAAATTCATTATGTTGACTTAATAATTCTCATGATTTTTTTTTGTTAGCTTATCTTTACAGGTTTTTTCTTGGAAAATAAATGATTCATTTTTATTTATTAAGGAAGAATAAGTAGATAAAAAAACATAGGAGTTTTTATTGAACGGAGTCCAATTCATGTCTTAATTCTTTAAAGTTTTTTGTAGGAAAAACATGTTTTATTTTTTTTAAATTTTTTTAAGAAAAATAAAAGTAATGTAAATTTATTTCAATTTTTTTTTTAATTTATAGGTGGATGGATCTCCAGACATGGTCTTTTTATGTTTTAAATATATGACATAGGGAGTGTGTTTTTCTAACAATTTTTTTCAACAGGTTGCCAACTACTATTATTTTATTATTTCCTGCTCGTTATAAGATAGAAATTGTTTCACCGATTATTTTTTAGTGCAGTCAATTTATATAGGTCAAGTTATTTTTTTTGGGTGATGTTAATTGTTTTGTCGGATATCACCACTAGGAGGTTGGAATATTTTTACACGGTTTCACACAAATTTTCCTTGGCTGGGTTGCTTTAAATTAAATATAGCCTAACAGCTGGTAATTTTATTTAGTTGAAAGTATAAATTAATGAAAATGAAAGAAAAGGAAAATGAGTTTATTTTGCTTTGTCATTTTCTTTTCTTGTTTCTTTTGGTGGTAACTGTTGATGACAATTAAGATCTTACGTCACTCAGTTACATCGGGTCAGAGGAGGGTACTACTACATAGTGTTAGCTCGGAACTTTAGGGAACACAAGGCTAAAATTGCTAGAGCAACACATTGGCTGAAGATCAATGCCAAAAGTCCAGTTAACATTTTTTTTGGGGTATTTTTTTTGGGGCAGTTTTTTTAGGTCTTTAGATGCCAAGTCTAGTTGTCTAGTTGTGTTTTCGTGACTGGTCAAATTTTTTCTTGGTAGAAAATACAGCGTTGGGCTTTGGAGTGCATTTTTTTTTAAAAATGACCTACGGGTATTTCTATCAATTAAAGTTTTTCGGGTTCACATTTATTTTTTTTCCGTATTTTTTTTCTGCGTTCAGGTCATAGTTTGGTCATGGCCAATGGAGAGCAAACATTTATGTTTGAGCCTTGAGAAGTTTTGCCTGCTCCGGATTGAATACAGAGAAAATGAATTTGAAGCCCAACTAGATATCATACCACAAAAGAAATGTTTAACTGAGACAGATATAGATATTTTTTGAGTTCAGTAATTTTTTAAGTAATGTCATTTTGAGGCCGTGAAATTGGTCAGTAAATTTAAGAGAAAATGTCAACTAGATATAAATGCTAGGCGGTGGTAATTGGTAAAAATATTTCAAAATTTTATTTTTTTTTAATAATTTAATTTTTCTTAAAAATATTATTTTTTTTCTATAAATATAACTTCTCGAATTCTTGTTTTGGTCAAAACGGTTAGTATAGTGGTCTTGGTTTTAAAGGGTGACCAGACAGGTTATATTTTTTTTAGGGGACCAAACGGGAACTTCTTGAGTTACAAAACGAGAACTCTTTTGTCTTAGTTGATCAGGCAGGAATAAATAAATCTTTTACTTCCAAATCATAGTTTTAAATAACAAGAGTTATTGGTTAGGTGTTTGGGTCTTATAATAAAAAACGTTTTGTTTTTGAGGATACTGATATGATATGGAATTATTTTTATTACATGCTAAATTTTGTTTGATGGTAGATATGCTAGTCTTCAATTTTTTTGATAGTTGCATTTCAGGACAGTGGCGTGTACTTAAAGGGGCCTGTCATCTGCGCCCATTGTAACTCAACTTACAACTTACTTGCTTAGTTTTTCACTTCATCTCCGTTTTGTTGCTTCTAAAATTAAAGCGTTATATTGGATAACGATGGATGGTGTTTGAACAAGTTTCCCAACTTGTTTTTATTTTTGTAAATAATTATATTCTCTAATTTTCACTTAAAATTCGATAAGCTATCTCTCTTAGTTTTTAAATATTTTTGGGTTACATTTTCTACGCTTACAAGCGTTTTTAGAATATTATTTTGATTTACTTTACGCTATATCTTTCCATATTTTAAATTTAAACTTCGCGCGCTTCTTCCAGCAATGAAGGATTTGAGATAAGCGGCTAAATTCGGCCTAGCAGACGCAAACGCCGATTGTCTGAGCGAACAACTCAACCACGCGCCACGTGCAAAGAAAGTCACCGCACCGCTATTATTTTATATTAAAATTGTGGAAACTATTAATTTTTACGCTTTAGTTATTAGATATTAGTGTTTGGAACATTTGAACTATAGAACAATGGAGAGTCTGGTACTTCGCGTATAATCGGGCTGGCCAGCCAAGTAGCTACAAAAGACATCTAAGGGTAAGTCGTTTCTTGATAATTTTTCATTGCTACGCTATTTTTAGTAAATAAGTTTTAGGCTCTTTTTTCCCTGTCGGAGCCCTGTGGAAAGATACAGTCCCTCTTAACTCCCACACGTTTTTCTCGAGCTATCTCGAGTGGTCCTTCGGTATATTTTATTTTCTACAGAAGGCCTGACCTCACCATTTGGTCCAGGTTCGAGCCCGATAACAGGACCCCGGGAAAAATTAAAGTCTAAATCGCATTTTGTTAAATATAAAATTTTTAATAAATACGCTGACCTTGCTCTTTTTGCTGTGCTCGCAGTAAAAATAACAAGTAAAAAAGTACCGAACGCGCATTGTTTTCGCGCATTTCCTACCTCTTTTTGGCTTGGCGTCGAATGCACGTAGGAAAAGTTTCCAACACAAAGATATTAAGAGGTAAATGAGACTTGTTTACATTTTTTATCGCCTATTCTCTTTTCTTTTTAAACGCTTTTAATTTTTAAATATTAAAAATTTCGGAAACTAATCGTTCACCTGTGTTAACGGAATTTTTTAAAAACATCACAATGAGTACGCAACTTAAGAAGTTAGAAGCACTCCGTAATGTGCAACATAATCGCATTAATACTCTTCATAACTTAGCTAATGCTTGCCTAACGGATGATACAAAAAAACCGTGTTTACAGGTTCGACTTATCGACCTTGATGAAATGAAAGAAACATTTTTTATTTATCAAAATCAAATAATAGAGGCTTATTCGGCAAGTCCGGAGAGACTGGAAGAAGAAAATGAACGCCTTACTGAGTTTGACGACAGCTTCTATGATATTAAAAGAATTCAAAAACAACTATTTGAGGTGAAAATTGAAGCTCCTCAACCTCAAAACTTAACGCAAATTTCAAATTCTTCTGATCCAGACCGCTTTATGGCGTCTTTAATGCCAAGACTGCGCATTGTCGAATTTCATGGCGACATCACTAAGTTTCCAACCTTTCTAGATATGTACAATAGTTCTGTACACAATAATCCTAGTATTCCTACAAACGCTAAATTTAATTTGTTACTGTCCTACCTAAAAGGACCGCCTTTAAACGTAGTTAAACACTTACAAATAACCGACGCTAATTATATAATCGCTTACAATACGCTTCTAAAACGCTATCATAACCCCCGCTTATCGGCTCAAACTTATTGGCGCTCCGTGTATAATTTTCCCGCTCTCAAAGACGACAATCCAGAAACGCTACGCACGCTGCTTGATGTTTTTTCAGAAAACATTGAGGCTTTAAAAACTCTAAATTACGACACTGATCAATGGTGTTTTCCGCTCGCCAACATTTTACTAGATAAATTGCCTGAGGTACTACTTTCGCGCTTTGAACTAGCTAATTCTAGGTCTAATGAAATGCCCAAATATCAAGAAATTTATAATTTTCTTGAAAGTCAATGTAATTCGCTTTATTCGCTACAATCTAAAAATAGATTTAAAAATAATAAACAGTTTTATAAAAATAACGCCTCGCCTTATTGTACAAAAACGCTACTTGGTACGGAAAATACTCATTCTAAAGATAGATGCGCTTTTTGTGATTCTAACACACATTCAATATATTTATGTAACGCATTTAAAGGTAAATCTCCCTACGAACGCTATTCTTACGCTAAAAATAAAAAACTATGTTTAAATTGTTTAAGCTCAATACATTTAACAAATTCTTGTCAAAGTCTACGCTCATGTCGCTATTGCCCTGGTAATCAAAGACACCACTCATTAATTCATTTTGAACGAAATTATAATTACGCTAATTCTCAAAATCAAAATAGATCCCATTTTGATGCTAACGTGAATTTCTCACAAAATCTCTCTAATATGTCTCCCAACGCATCTCCAAATAGTTCACCACGTGGTTACTTGGCCAGTCAGCAAAGTTTTAGATCCCCGGCTACTGGGTGTCCGCTTCAAAATTACTCTACTCAAAATAATAACAATTTTACTTCGACGTCTTCTAATTCACAAGTACCAATCGCAACTCCTTCGGGTTCTAATCCCACGCATTGTGGTTTTATTTCTGCGCAATCGCAAGTTTTATTGTCAACTATCCTAGTAAAAATTCAAGATGTCCGCGGTCACTTTCAAACAGTTAGAGCCGTTTTAGACAGCGGTTCGCAAAACACTTTCTGTTCTCAAAAATTAGCGCAACAATTGGGCCTTCCCAGACAACCCTTATGTTCAAATATACAGGGGGTTGGAGGCAACTCTCTTACTTCTGATCTAGGATCGATTTTTATTAAAATTTGTAATTTTCAAAAACCAGATATTTTTGTGTCTACGCAAGCGATTATTTTGCAAAAGGTTTGTACTGATTTACCGTCAGTAAAAATAAATACAGAAAATTGGCATTTTATAAAAAATTTACCCTTAGCAGATCCCACTTTTTACAACCCTTCGCCTATAAATTTACTAATTGGTATGGATCTATTTCCACTAATTATACAGGGTGAAAAAATCGCTAGCGATGATCCAAATCATCCCTTTGCTATGGGAACTATTTTCGGCTATATTTTGATGGGACAAATAAATCAACCCTTAATTTCTACCCCGCCAATTAATGCTCTTTTTTGTCAAAATGAAAATGACTCGCTTTCGCAATTAATTTCAAAATTTTGGGAAACCGACTGCGTCCCACAAAAAACTCATTTGAAACCAGAGGATGAATTGTGTGAAAATTATTTTAAACAGAGCGTGTCGCGTAATCAAGACGGCCGGTATACTGTCTCCCTTCCTTTTCGCACATTTGACAATCCACCGCAGTTTCCTGGAATCAAACAAGTCGCGCTAAATCGTTTCTTATCTTTAGAAAAAAAACTGCTTCGCGATAAAAACTTGTATTGTGAATATTCTAAATTTATGAATGAATATTTGGAATTGGGTCATATGGACTATGACTCAGAAAAAGAAGACGATTCAGACAGCTATTTTATTCCACATTTCGCTGTTGTTAAAAATGAAGCTATCACTACTAAGACAAGGGTAGTTTTTAATGCGAGTATTACTGACCCTTTTACGCATATTTCGCTTAATCAAGTATTATTATCGGGTCCAAAACTACAAAAAGATATTATTCAAATATTATTACATTTTCGCCTTAACCCTGTGACGCTCACCTGCGATATTCAAAAAATGTATCATGGTATAAATATCAACCCTGATCATCAAAAATACCAAAAAATATTTTGGCGGTTTAACCCTAATGAAAAAGTTTCCGTTTTGAAACTACGAACTGTCACTTACGGAGTGAACTGTTCACCATATCTCGCTTTACGCACCCTTCAGCACTTAGCTGAGTCCGAATATGATAACTACCCTCACGCTGCTCAAGTTATACTTAACGATACCTATATTGATGACGTCACTACTTCATGTAAAACGGTTCAAGAGGCGTTAAATTTGCAGCATGAGCTTACGGAATTGTTAGGAAACGCTGGCTTGAAATTACACAAATGGTCTAGCAATCGCTCAGAAGTGATCTCTCATTTAGATCCCTCCTTAGTCAACCCCGCAGTTTTATCTCTCGATTCGGATGACGTCACTAAGGTCTTAGGCCTGTGCTGGCATCCTTCATACGACGAGTTTCGATTTAACATATTACCTAATCAGCAAAGCTGTACAAAAAGGACGCTTCTCTCTTTTTTAGCACGCTGCTATGACCCCCATGGTTATCTTACCCCAGTAACATTCACTTTAAAATATTTGATTCAACAAATTTGGTTACTTGGTATTTCCTGGGACGCCACGCCTACTTTAGAAATAGTTCGTCAGTGGACACTCTATCAATCTGAATTTCAAGTTTTAGAAAAATTTAGTTTACCCCGCCACATTGACATCACCAATGCCGAATCCATCGATCTCTGTGGTTTTTGTGATGCGAGTGAACGAGGGTACGCATGCGTAATATACTTACGTGTCTTACGAAACGCTAAATATCACATATATTTTGTTCTTGCGAAAAGTCGCATCGCTCCACTTAAAAAATTTGTTAGTATTCCGAGAATAGAACTTCTAGCCGCTACTCTTTTATCTGAGGTCTTAAAATACACATATGATATCTTTATAAAAAGGTTCACAATAAATAATATTTACGCTTTTTCGGACGCAATGGTTGTTTTACACTGGATAAAATCCCATCCAAGTAAATGGAAAACTTTTGTCGCAAATCGTGTTAGTCTTATCCAAGATAATATTAATCCAGAATGTTGGTTATATACCCCCACATTTCTCAATAGTGCCGATGTAGCCAGCCGCGGCTGCTCGCCGAGTGAGCTTTTAAATCATCCCCTATGGTGGGCCGCCCCTAGTTTTTTACAAGAATCTTTCGATAAATGGCCAACAAAAACCCCGCAAGTCAAAATAAATGACAGTTTAGAGACTGAGGAACGAAAAAATGTTGCTCTGATTTCTTGTGACCGAATAACGGAAAATTTTTTAGATTCGCTTTTAAATAATAAATCCGATTTTTACGCTATTCAACTACTTTTAGCCCGCAGTTTACGATTCATAAATAATTGTAGACTATCCGCAGACGTCAGAAAAAAGACAAATATAGATTATATCGATCTCTTTAACGCTTTAAAATGTTTGGCTAAGCACGAACAACAAAAATACTTCTCTGAAGTAATTCTTAACCTTCAACACCAGAAAAAATGCATAAAACCCATACAAAAATTGAATCCCTTTTTAGACCAGGATGGTCTTATAAGAGTTGGAGGACGCATTCAACAAGCCATGACTATTTCTTACGGACAAAAACATCCTCTTCTTTTACCCAAGGAAAGTAGATTTTCTTATATTTTTATTGAATATATGCACAAAAAATATTTGCATGTCGGAGTGCAAACAGTCCAATATCTCATTAGTCAAATTTTTTGGATTTTATCTGCCAAACGCTTAATTAAAACGGTTTTATCCAAATGTGTTCGTTGCTTTCGCGTCAAACCGCATTCTTATGAGCAAATCATGGGACAAATTCCGTCCTACCGCTTGATTCCACAAAAGCCTTTTACTTTTAGTGGAGTAGATTTTAGTGGTGCTATACCTATCACTCTCAGTAAACACAGAGGTGTAAAAACACAAAAAGCATATATCTGCCTTTTTATTTGTCTAAATACTAAAGCTTTACATCTCGAGTTAGTGTCAGACCTAACTTCGGACGCTTTTTTAGCTGCGCTACGTCGCTTTGTTGCCCGAAGAGGTTACATAAAAACTCTTTTTTCAGACAATGGCACAAATTTCGTTAAATCAAGCAAAGAATTGCTTGATCTTGCAAGAAATGCTTGCACGCAACAAGCATCGCCTGGAATTTTATCCCTCCATCAGCTCCCCACTTCGGCGGTATTTGGGAGTCAGGGATAAAATCAGTAAAAACTCACTTAATTCGTACCATTGGCTCGCAAATTCTAAGTTATGAGGAGTTGTACACGGTTCTTTGTCAAATTGAGGCGATTTTAAATTCTCGCCCCTTGACCCCGCAATCTACCGACTGTAACGATCTACAGGTTTTAACACCGGGACATTTTTTAACACATGGACCTTTAGTTTCTGTTCCTGATGAAGATTTTTCAAGTAAACCTGAGAATCGGTTATCGCGATGGAACTTGGTCCAACGAATACAAGCCGATTTTTGGCGTCGTTGGAGCCAAGAATTTTTACATACCCTTCAAGTACGAAATAAATGGTTGGAACCATGCGCAGAGCCAAAAATAGGTACCCTCGTTCTTATCAAAGACGAGTTATCACCGCCCCTTTAATGGCGGGTAGGTCGCATTATTGAAATTTTTAAAGGGCCTGATGGGCACGCTAGGGTGGCAAATGTTCGTACCGCGTCCGGTATCTTTAAACGACCTTTAGTCAAGCTTTGCCCCCTTCCAATTGATTCAGATTCACCTACCGAAAAATGATGCTCATTTTGGTGGGCCGAATGAACAAGTTTCCCAACTTGTTTTTATTTTTGTAAATAATTATATTCTCTAATTTTCACTTAAAATTCGATAAGCTATCTCTCTTAGTTTTTAAATATTTTTGGGTTACATTTTCTACGCTTACAAGCGTTTTTAGAATATTATTTTGATTTACTTTACGCTATATCTTTCCATATTTTAAATTTAAACTTCGCGCGCTTCTTCCAGCAATGAAGGATTTGAGATAAGCGGCTAAATTCGGCCTAGCAGACGCAAACGCCGATTGTCTGAGCGAACAACTCAACCACGCGCCACGTGCAAAGAAAGTCACCGCACCGCTATTATTTTATATTAAAATTGTGGAAACTATTAATTTTTACGCTTTAGTTATTAGATATTAGTGTTTGGAACATTTGAACTATAGAACAATGGAGAGTCTGGTACTTCGCGTATAATCGGGCTGGCCAGCCAAGTAGCTACAAAAGACATCTAAGGGTAAGTCGTTTCTTGATAATTTTTCATTGCTACGCTATTTTTAGTAAATAAGTTTTAGGCTCTTTTTTCCCTGTCGGAGCCCTGTGGAAAGATACAGTCCCTCTTAACTCCCACACGTTTTTCTCGAGCTATCTCGAGTGGTCCTTCGGTATATTTTATTTTCTACAGAAGGCCTGACCTCACCAGTGTTAGACTAAGAAAGTACCTATGTAGGGATAAAAACTTGAAAGTTGTGGACAATTGAGAAATAATTTTTTTTATTTAATTTTTTTTTCATTTTAAAATAATTTCATACTGGTGACCTCAAATAATGAAGCAAATTTTTAAATTACAATACACTGTTGTGGAATAAATGGGAAAGTGTTCAGGTTAAACAATAAATTTAAGATCATTGATTTTTAAAAAAAAGATTTCAACCTAAGAATAAATTCAAAAACAATAGGTTTTCTTTGATGCGACTAAACATTGATAAGGGCATCTATTTTTTTTTAAATCTGATAGTTGTACAGGGTGTAAAGGAGCTAGCTACCTTTTATATTGCAATAATTAGGGTTTTTTTTCTATCGTGAGCTGGGTGGAAATGGAATAAATGTTTGGTTCGGAGTGTAGAAATCGAGGAACGAGGACTTCCTACTAATCTTTTTAGGATTTCGCAACTTCGGTTTTCGCTAAATTAAAATACATCAAAATTGGGCCTACAGGCTGAATTTCACATTTTCCAGGACCTTGCAGATTCGCGGAGAAAAACAAATTTTGTGATCTGTTTAGTTATAATAGGAATTAAAATAGTAACATGCACATGAAGGAACTAAATATATCTAGGTTGAAAATTAGTAAGTTAACACTGACCTGAACAATTTTCCATAATAGTGTCCTATTTTCACAGGGTGCTTCAAAATATCTTCACCCTTTCTTTGAAATAAGATATTGTTTCGCGTGTGGGCGTTTAACCGTTTAAAAAAAAATATATAGGGTCCAGATGGGATTGGAAGAGAAATCACAAGTTTTTGGGTTTATTGACATTATACTTAGGAAATAGGGGTAATGTCTAATAAAAAGGTTTTTTTTTGGTTTTAGGCCAAGTTTTGTTGATATAACAAAAGTTTAATTGGGCCGGGAGTTTATTATGCTCTTTTAAAATTAATGTAATAATTTTGGCTTCTTGATTTTTGTTGTCTGGTTCTTACGCAGGATTATTCCCAGCTGTTGCATTTCAAAATGTCATTTGTAGGGATAGGGTCTCATTAGCCCTTGGACATTTGGTAATTTTGCTTTGACTAATAGCTGTGAGAAGGGTCCAACTTAATTTTATATCTCGTGAACACCAGGAATAGAGATCTGAGAATGCATTAAGCAGTAAAAAATTTTTTATTTGATGTTGTGTGTATATAAACTCGAGTAGGCAGATTTAGTTTTACAACGGTCTTATAGGTGAACCTTGAAATTGTTTTCATATTTGTTTTTTTGAAAGTGAACACAAGAGAATTCTTTACTGAATTGTGTGCAAAGTTTAAAACTTAGGTTCACATTATTATAGTGGTACAGTAAATAGGTACTAACGTTGATCATTTCCTTAAGTAATAGTTTTAAATAAGTATACTAACATCATTTGTTTTTTTAACATATCTATTTTCTAACTTTTCCTAAACTGATTGGTTTTTCTTTGCAATTACGATTTTTCATACCTTATGATTTTTAAGTATATTTAATTTCCAACAATTTTTTCTTCCGGATAATAAATTAATTTTTCTAGCTCATTCACTTTTTACATTCACACAGTTTTGGGAGACGAAAGGGAATCTGCAACTGTTTTTTAAAGGAAAAGAACTGAGACTGTTGCATAACATAACTCTATTAAGATTTTTCTAGTGTTAATTTTATTAAAATTTTTTATTAAGGGTCGCTAATAGGAGCTGCAGCCCTGCTTAATCATTTTCTAATTTTTTTTGAATTTTTTTTTTGAACTTTTTTTTAAATATTTAAAAAAAAAGAGAAACTTGATTTTCTTGTTGCAAATTTTTTTTTGGTGCATAGTAGTACCTCGCCCTACAATGGTTTTACCAGTTTATTTAAATATTTTTTTTTTGTGAATTAAAATATAATTTCATTTCGAACCCTCGCGTTTTCATCATTTGTTTTACTTTTTTTTTCTCCCTACTCCAAACCACCTATCAGGGTAGAGTAATATTTTGAAAATTTTAGTAAGCCACTAATAAATTTTTTTTGATAATTGGGCTACTGTGGTCGACATCAAAATTTTTTAAAATTTTTTTGGACACCTTTTGATACGATCCTAGGGTCTTTTGACCATGGTTTGCATCAATTTAGTTTAAGTTTTGAGAATTTCATTTTAATGATTATTAGAGAGTTGCAGTCCTATCAAGACGCAAAAAAAAAAAAATTTTTACCATCGGTTATTTTTTTAAAGTTTACTTTTAATTTTTTAATTACACACAACATCCTTACTAGTCTAATTCAACGCAATTTCAGCGAGCGGATTTTTTTTTAATTTAATTGAGCATATTTTACGATTTCTATAACATGAACATCAGTACCGATGTTTATTGCGTTCACTTATATATTAAGGGATGATGTGGCCTTAAGCAATGCATGATTCGTGTAATCTCAGAATAGGTAAGCAGGTTAAAGTGGGTTTTGATTTATTCTTTTTAGGAAAATCATTGTATACGGCGATTTGCGTTTTTTTTGAGGAATTTATTTGTGGAGCCGTTCTGCAATAGCAGGAGTATACTCTAGCGTTAACTGTGTACAACAGCTTTGGGATTTTTGTTATAGGTAGTTTGTTGTACGTTCCATTTAGGGATAAATTTACGTATTCGGTTGCTGAGGTAAACAAACATCTCTTAACTTTAATTTTAATCCAGTTCAGCTAGGACAAGCGGAATTTTTTTTTTTTGGTTTTACTCACGCAGGAGTGGAACATAAGACCTAAACACTGCCACAACTCTTGTCTCTCTTTTATTTTTTTTTAACTTTTTTATGGCTACTTGTTAATTCTAATGTAGGATTTAAGTAGTTATTACTCTCTGCAAGGTTGGACGTCATAGTTGGTTGTGCAAATAATTATTATAAACTATGATTACATTTTTAAATGCAAATAAATTCTATTTTCTTACTGCTTTGATTTTGTTCGCGTCTGCCCGTATTTAAATTTTATATTTTCTACATTTGTGAGAAAATTTATAGTGATTCTCACTAGTGAATTTAAAGTGAACTTTGTGTTTGTTATTGCGTGGTTTAGTTTAATAATTGGGAGGTATAATTAAGAGTTTTAAAGTTCAAAGTTTTAATATATATAAAAGGCACCATGGCTGTTTCTGTGAGTTGGTTGTCTGACATAAGGTACTTAGTCAAGGACGAATTAATCTATGAGTTAACATGGAGAGGCATAGCTATCGGATCGGTGGAAGAAATGAAACAACAGCTCATGCTGATTAAGCAAAGAGAAAAGACTTATCCCTTTAAATTTGGCCAGGATGATTTTAGCTGCATGAAGAAGCTTGATAGTCTGGTACCGCTGGTAGAGAAGTTCTCTGGTACGAGCAAAGGGGGAGAGTTTAGAAAAATCGCTGTAAGGTTGGAACACGTGTTAGCCAGGATCAATAACATGAATCCATCCAACTTTGAAGAAAGTCAAACGAAAGGCATACTGGTTGCGGAAAACTTGAGTTTGATTGGGAGGTTGCAGAGCCAAGCAACAGATTTATTAAGAGTTGGCGTGACCTCAGATGATGATGAAGCATCTGAAACCCAATCAACGAGTCGAAACTCAAACTCACGCAACCACAGCACTCGAGCACACAAAGAACAGCTCAACAGCCTACGAACCAACCGTCGGTCATTGCTCCAGTGCAAATGCAAGTGCTAACGAACCCAACTCAAGCACCAATACAGGCACCACCCCCAATGCTAATTAAGAATGACGGTACAGCAGCTTTTCATTATCAACAACCGTCTACCGTTCCTTTGAGTCTAGCTGCCCTCCAAAGTAGCATTGCACCAATTGCTCAGTCACGACCATTTTCATGTTCGTCGCCAGTACCAATGTCAAGTGATCCTGGTACCTCACATCACGTTGCACCTGTACCTCCGCATAAATGGAACTTAAAGTTTACAGGCGAGAGGGGAACGATCTCCGTCACCGCATTTTTTGAGAGAGTGGATGAGTTAAGTCAGGCGAGAGGAGTTATTAAAAAGGTTCTACTGAACTCAGGCATTGATCTTTTTGAATAGTCACCTTATACTTTTTACAAAAAGCCTAACACCATTTAGAGAAGTCCATACATGGGAACAGCTGGAACAAAGGTTCATGGCAGGATATCTTTCTTCTTCATATGGCGAGAAGCTATTGAAGGAAATTCAAAAACGTAAACAAGGCCCTGGAGAGTCTATAGGGACCTATATTGCTTTCATGAACACATATTTCCAAAGACTCGGCTGTCCTGTTTCTGAAGAGGCGAAATTAGCTATCGTCTTCAGAAATATCGCGGACACCTATAAGAATGGGTTGATTGCTACTGAGGTCAATAGCTTATCATATTTAAAAAGTTTGTGTCATAGAATAGACCAGAGATATGGTTTAGAAGAGGAGAATTTTACACCTAGGAAAAACCAATCTATTGAACCCGACTTAGCCTACGTTGAGAGCGATAATGACGATTTTCCAACAGGGATCGATACAATTCAGATATCAAGTACCGGGACATCGAACCAACAGAATTTAAATCATCCTGCTAATAGATTCGACAGAAATAGGCAGCAGTCAATAAGCAGTTCCTCTGCTAGAGCTGATAGAGATAGGCAACAACCAGCTAGTGGTCAGTCTAGTGCAAATGACAGAGATGTACAACCACCACAGGGTGTTAGGGCTGCTAGGGCGAATAGGGACGTTGTTTGTTGTAGATGCAACCAAACAGGGCACATGGCGGTCGGGTGTGCAGTACCTAGAGGCAAGCGGTATTATTCGTGTGGACAAGCAGGGGTAACAGTAAGAGAATGTCGTAATTGTAATCGTCAGGGAAACGGACCCAGGCGCTTGTAGGCGGTCGACCTTCGAGTCAGCCTGAACAAGCATCGACCGATAGGCTAACGAACGTCTTAGATTATGTGATAAGTCATGCTCGTAAAGATGAGAGACCTTATTTAGAAGTGGATGTGCTCGAAAATAAAGTTACTGGGTTTGTTGGATTCCGGGGCTTCACGTACCTTTTTAGGGAATCATGATTGGTCAATCATCGAGAGGTTTGGTTTTTATTTTTATTTTATTTTTATTTTTATTTACCATATCATTACGGGCGAACCCAATTACAATGACAGGAATAAATGAGAGTTACATAAATATACAATAAAAGTAGCATACAAGTAAAAGTAGTCTTAAGCATTAATTAGATGTACAAGAATAGGTTGGACTTTTAGGCATTATTTTGCAAGTGCGTATTTCTGAGCTGTTTTAAATTGGTATTAAATATATCGATAGCTGGATTATTGTTACAAATGTCGCACATTGTATAAAGCGGTGAATACTTTAAAACATTTAGTCTAGGCGTTGGCAGATAGAAAGTGGATAGTTGCCTCGATCCCTGGCGCGGGATTATGAAGTTTAGTTGGGCTAATAAGTCTGCACAGTCTACTTGATTGTTTAAAATTTTTATTTAAGGTTGCCTGAGATACGTACTGTCTTCTGTTGTTTAGAGATGGAATATCGAATCTGGCGAGAAGTTGGTTTTAAAGGATTCCTTGAGCGGTATTGGTTCCATCTAATTTAAAGAATAAAAATTTAAAGAAACGCCTTTGAATTCTCTCGAGGTCTTCTATTTGGTTAATTTGATGTGGATTCCAGACAACAGACGCATATTCGAGCTTTCATCTAATATAAGCAAAGTAAAGACTCTTGAGCGCTGAGATGTTAGTTAATTCTTTTGAGATGCGAACAATGAAACCGTACATTCTCGATGCAGCTGATGTAATGTCTTCAACATGAGAAGTTTCTTGTCAAAAATTACTCCTAGGTCGCGTATGGTTTCCGGCCTCTCCAGGGCTTGGCCATTTAAAGCATAGTCATACGTTATATATGTAGTTTTATTTGTGTACGTCATTACTTTGCATTTAGTAATGTAAGAGGTAGGCCGTTTTGAACGCACCAATTCTGGATTGCATTTAGATCATTTTGAAGAGCTATACAGTCAGAGACGTCACCTATTACTCTGAATGTTTTAAAATCGTCAGCATATGAAATGCTGGATGAACCGAGGCCCCTTCCCAAACCATCTATGAAGATGTCGAAAAAAAGAGGTCCCAGCACAGAGCCCTGTGGTACGCCGGAGCTGACAAGGTATTCGGCAGACCTAACATCATTTACATACACGTGTTGGCGTCTGTTGCTTAAGCAAGATTTTATTAGGTTTAATAATGGTATGTTAAAACCGAAATTTTTTAAGGTTTTTAAGAGCACGCCTGTGTCAAGTCTGTCGAACGCCTTAGAAAAATCTGTATATATGACGTCGAGCTGTTGACCTGCGTGAATAGTTTGAGAAATGGTTTGTGTTATAGACAGAAGATTGGTAACAGTAGAACGTCCTTTAATAAAGCCGTGTTGATTAGGTGATAAAATATTATTCACAGAGGGGTAGATAGACTTATGCAAGAGAAATTCAAAGGCTTTCAAAAAGTTGTTAATTATAGTTATAGGTCTGTAACTTTTAATATAAGATTTATTATCAGATTTAAAAATGGGACACACCTTGCTGACCTTCCACGAGGAGGGTATTCTCGACTCACTGAGGCATTTGTTATATAATTTACACAAGGAAACCGCGAGAATGGAGGCGCAATCTCGTATAATAAAGCTTAATATGGAGTCTGGACCCGCTGTTAATTTAGGTTTAAGCTTTCCAAGAGCATTTTCAACTTCCGTATATAGAAGTCTGTTATGCAAATACAGGGGGAATTATTATTCGCCGTGTGATTCTGAAGAGGTTGTACGGAGTTGTCGTTAAAAACGCTCTTAAAATAGTCTAAAAAACCCTGCGAAATGAATTGCATAGAGTCATATTCAGTGTTATCGTGGTACATTACGCTAGGAATTGATGACGTTGTTTTTTGGCTGTTTATGAAAGACCAGAATTTTGAGGGATCGCTCTTTGTTATTTTCAGCGGTATGTATCCATTCCAGGTGTAGTTTTTTATTTCTAGTTTTAAATATGCTCTTAATTGACTAAATTCTCGGTAGGTGTCAGGATTTGGATTTTTTTTATTTACTTTTCGCAGCCTTTCATTTTTATATATATTTTTAATGATATCGGGCGTAAACCAAGGAGGAAACTGCCGCTTTTTGGCATTTTTTGAATATTTTGGAACCAGTTTTTCAAAAATACCGTAAATGTATATGTATAGTTGCTGACTTATTTGGTCTTAATCCTCAAAATCATTCAAAAAACTCCAGTCTGTATTCGAGAGTTGCAGATATAAAGCTGGAAAATTAGCCTTTCGAAAGTTGTATACTGTTTGTGAATTAATATTAGACAGATTAGTTTCTTCAGCCAGTCCGGTAACGTGAACATTTAGAGCCGGATGGTCGTCATGTTCACGAACCAGTACGTCAGTTGCTCTTGTGCATATTAGGTTAACATCTTTCTGTAAAACTAAGTCAAGGATTCGATTTACCGAGTTTCGCTGAAAGTTCATCTGCGTCAGTTGAAATATGCTCATAAAGTCATTTAATTTAATTACCAGAGTGTCAGTAAATTGGTGTTTATTTTGGAAGTCTAGAAAGTTCGCATATTGCGGGACATTAAAGTCACCGAGGATTATAACTTTGTTGTTAGGAATAATATCAAGTGCAATAAAAAAGTCGAAAATACTCTCTATATCCGTGGGGCGTACCGGAGGTTGTATGTATATTGTGAAAATATATATGAATGATTTCTGAAAATGGATTTTTACTCCAACAATGTCCGCAAACCTGGGAATCAGTGTAATTATTGATGTAGGAAAAATGACTTGAGAAGATTGCAAGATGTTATTAACCGCTAAAAGATCACCCCCACCCCTTGTCAGGCCTGTTGTCTTTCTATCTCTATCAAGGCGGTTAACGTTAAAATTAGTGTTCGTAAGCTCTCTATCAGAAATGTCAAGAACCAGCCAAGTTTCAGTGAATGAAATCACATCATAGTCGCATGTATACGTTGAAAGTAAGAGGTTGCCAGTTTTACTTCTAAGTCCCTGACAGCTCTGGTAATAAAGTGAAAAATCAACGGAATCTGATTTAGGTGGGTGATTTGTTTGCTATTGTTGCATGATGTTTTTTTGCAGTCTAGTTATTGCGTTTTTATATGCAGTGCACACATTAGTATCCCATACAGTTGGTGCACTGTAGGTTATTAGATTTGCATTCTTTAACGTCATGAATTTTGCCACATCTTGGACAAGAGACACTTTTTTCGCAGTTTTTAGATGAGTGGTAAAATTCGTTACAGTTAAAATAACGCGGAATAGTAAGACCGTCATAGACTGTGCAGCTATCATACCCTACAAAGACATTGCCGAATTTAGGTAGCTTTTCGTAGGTGGACCTATCGATTTGCAAGAGAGCTTGAAAGAGATTATTTTTGTTACGTGTCTTGTTAATGCTTATTACTTTTAGGTAGGTATTCGTGGGTAGAGGACAGACCAAAAAGAAACTAAGGTACCTTTGGCAACGTTTCGGATTTAATTAATCCTTTTTCAAGCCCTAAAAACAATGAACAGGTTCTATATTTTTACATGGAAGAGAAATGTAACAAAATCTAATAACATTTTTTTGTCTTGAATTTTTTTTTTTTATGTTTATATGTTCAACCTAGAATACCTACCTGATTCTATAATAGGACACAAAATGCACACAAACAATCAAGAGGGTTTCTTTTCCTACATCAAAAATAACTACGGTGAACAGGCGCACACTTTGGTGAAGTCATGGTCCAGAAATGTCATCAAAATGGCCCATTTGAAGAACCGAAAAATCTTTTTACTTAAATGTAGAAGTAATGATGTTTTACCAAAACATTTAAATGGAAGCATAAAATGCTTATATCCTATCTATGAAGGTGACCACCCCTTTCAGCGAAAGGCAGATAAAATAACAAAAAAATTCAAAAAGTCTATGTTAAACCTAGAGATTGAAATTACATTTTGGAAACTAAGGGCTGTATTTCATTCTATTGAAACACAAAAATCCAGCTTTAGAGACTCGGTTTCTGAAGAAATATACCTTTACTGTTTAAATGAAAATAATAACCGTTTTAATAAAGAATTTGAATCTGTAAAACAGATAAACATAAAAAAACTTTTGTCTCTTAAAAAAGCACAAGATACTGTTTGTATAAATGTAGGTCACAACTATTTGTATAATTACACTGGAGTGACGCTACCACATGAGGTTGAGGTAACCCTAAGTCTAGGCCCTAAGTTTGGCCTTCCTCTATCAAAAAAAGAAACCCCAATACCTACAATCATAAAGGACTTAGAATATTGTATAAGATCTCAAAAAATTACAAATGAACACAAAGATAGTTTAAGAACACAAACAACCAATATTATTACCAATTTTTACAATAACGAGGCTCCAACAACAAATAATAACTTACTAACTAATGTTAAAAGAACAAAACAGTTCCTAAAAGAACATCCTGACGTTATTGTCAGTAGATCAGACAAAGGAAATTCAACTGTGCTGATGAATAAAAGTGAATATCATCAGGAGGTTCTGCGCATGCTTGCAGACAACAACATTTACCAACTAACTAACCGGGACCCCACCACAAGATTTGAAAACCAGGCCAATAAAATTATATCATACCTTAGAGCTGAAAGTATCATTACTACAACAGAAGAAAAACAGTTGAAACGTCACAATTCAGTACCACCTAAATTATACTGCTTACGCAAAACCCATAAAAATGGCCTTCATCTTCGACCTGTTGTGAGCTGTATTAACGCTCCAGGGTATAACCTAGCTAAATGTTTACACAGCACACTTAGTCCTTTAGCATCTACCTTTCAGTTTAATATAAAAGATTCTTTTCAATTTGCTGACATAATTAAAGACCATAAAGTTCCCCCTGACCACATTTTAATCTCCCTAGATGTTGTCAGTTTATTTACAAATATACCTAAGCAGTTAGTTGGGGATATTGTTAACAAACACTTTAAATTTATTTCCAGTTATACTAATATGACAAAATCTACTTTGTTAGATATCATTAGCTACTGTTTTGATACAAGTTATTTTGTGTATGACCAACAAATATATCTCCAAAAGGACGGATCTGCTATGGGTAATCCGGCATCTCCCATATTAGCGAATATTGTTATGGATCATCTCATTAATGAAGTTCTTAAAAAATTACCATTTCCTGTTCCTTTTGTATACGTGTATGTGGATGATACAATTTTAGCATGCCCAAAGGATGGTTTAGATGTTTTGTTACAGACCTTTAATAGCCACCACCCATCCCTTCAATTTACTATTGAACTTGAATGTGACAAAAAAATCTGTTTTCTGGACATGGAGGTACATCGTAGACCCGATGGTACAATTGTCACAAATTGGTACAATAAACCCACAAGTTCAGGCAGACTTTTAAATTTCACTTCTAATCACCCTATGTCCAACAAAGTAGGTATTATTTATGGTTTGTTACATAGAGCGATACATCTGAGCCATCCTGATTTTCATACAGAAAATATCCTTCGAGTTAAAAAAATTCTAAAAGACAACAACTATCCCGAAAATTTTATTAACAGGAATATTTCTAGATTTAAAAACAAAAACAAAAATCAACCAAAAAAGCAAAATAAATTTTTTAAATTTCCCTATATTGATGGCCTGTCACAAAAAATAAACTCTTGCTTTAAGGATCTTGATATAACAATGGCATTTTATAACACCAAAACCACCAAGTCGTTATTTACGGCACTAAAAGACCAGATTCCTTTTGACAAGAGAAGCTCTTTAGTTTACAGTATCCCTTGTGAATGTGAGAAATTTTACATTGGTGAGACAATGCAATACTTGTCTAAAAGAATACAACAGCATAAATATGATTGTAGAAATGACAGACAATATTATGACGATAAAACTGCATTCTCAAAACATCACTTTGAGACAGGCCATCGATTTCAGTTTGAAGAAGTCAAAATTCTAGACATGGAAACTCAATCCTATAAAAGAAAATTAAGTGAGATGATTCAAATCAATATCCATGACGCAGTTAACATCAAGACGGATGCTGATGGATTAAGTGGAATTTATAGGAATATATTGAACAAGTACAGGAATCAAGCTTTAAACACCTAGTTCCTAAATTGTTTCTACTTACTATTGCTTATGTTGTAATATAGTGTTGACCTACTGTGATATATATGTTTAGTTTGTTAAATATTAAGTAATGTCCTTTTATAATTTAAAATTAATGTAGTTTAAAAATTTTTTGTTTTTTTAGCAAAAGGATTTTATGAATGATAGTTTTAACCTTACGTGCTTATTGGTACCATAAGTGTAGTATTTTGTTTATTTTTATTTTTATGTTTTGTTAGATTCGACAGGTTAAAGATCATTGACGTTTAGATGGTAGTAAATTTTAACCTCATATTTTTATAATAATAACAATTCATTTGTTTATAAAATTTTAAAGTAAAATGTTCTTCGATCAACACTCACCCCTGTTCGCTGTACTTATGGACCCAAGAAACATTTCTATCTGAGTAAGTTTACTTTGGACTATAGATTGATAATAGAGAATAATCCTAGGTTGAACATATAAACATAAAAAAAAAAAATTCAAGACAAAAAAATGTTATTAGATTTTGTTACATTTCTCTTCCATGTAAAAATATAGAACCTGTTCATTGTTTTTAGGGCTTGAAAAAGGATTAATTAAATCCGAAACGTTGCCAAAGGTACCTTAGTTTCTTTTTGGTCTGTCCTCTACCCACGAATACCTACCTGATTCTATAATAGGACACAAAATGCACACAAACTTATTACTTTTAGCTGTGAGTTTTTATGAAAAATATCAGAATTTAGTTAAATTAAAATTGTGGATAATTGTTCATCTGAGAGGCATTCTGTAAAACCGACAATTCTGACTCTGGGATTAATTCCATGTATTTCGCGGACTTCATATTCTTCGGATAAATTTTCCTCTGCTAGGGTTTTAAATCTGTTCTTATCCTCCGAATTTTTGCAGGCAATAACGACTCCACCTTTGCTTGTGTGCTTGATTTTCGTAAAGGCAAAATTTTCGTCCACAGGGTTGATGTTTTCTAGAAGCGCTTTTTTAGTTTGATCGTTTGTTTGAGATTCATTTTTAGGCTTAATCAGGACGGCAGGCTGAGTGTTATTTTTAAGAATTTCTGAGTACTTTCTTAACTTGGATTGCGCAGGTGGTTGCAATTCAATTGAAAGTAATGCAAGTTTATCAGCGGCAATATTCATAATATCGAATTTTAGGCTCTCAAATGTAGTGTTGAGAGCTTGTAACGCTTCTTGAACTTTGCTTTCTATTAGGTTTTTTATTTCCTGCTGATTCAATGTAATACAATCGGCAACACAGCGATCACATCGCCAGGAAAGACCGGGGATCTCCGCAAACAAAGTTACTAGGTTCTCGGATTCATGAACGCAGGTGGAATGATAAGGTTTTTTGCATTGGCTACAAAAAACCTTTGTATTTCTCGAGCTTATCGTATCTTGGCATTCTTCGCAGGTAGGCATTTTTTTGTTATAAGAGATAAGGATTTATTTTAATCAAATTATTACATTTGGCAGCTGCTTTCTGAAAATTTAATTACATCACATATAGTAGTACTTAAGTACTAATGAGTGGCATTTTGCCGATAATAAAAATGTGATTTGTTCGTTAGAAACATCAGACCAACAAACAACTCTTACGCCATATGAATCAGAACGACTAGAGGAATTGGTCGATAAATGTAGGACTATTATGGGTGACTCACTAGAATGTACAGACAGGGTAGAACACAAGATTACAACAGATGCAGCACCGATAAGACAGCGTTCATATAAGGTCTCACCGGTCATTCAAAAACTTACTGATGCCGAAATCGACGAAATGCTAAAACTAGATGTAATAGAACGGAGTAGTAGTTCATGGGCTTCACCAGTGGTAATGGTACAAAAGAAAAACACAAAGAAATATCGTTTCTGCGTAGACTACCGCAAATTAAACTCAGTGACGGCGCGTGATCGTAATCCTTTACCACGCGTATCCGAGACTCTTGACAAATTGAAAGATGCTAAGTACTTGTCAACTTTAGATATTAAGAGCGCTTATTTACAAGTACCAATGGAAGAATCATCGAAGCCACTAACAGCATTCATCTGTCGACGAGGTCTCTTCCAATTTAAGCGCTTACCTTTTGGTCTTCACAATGCACCTGCAACTTGGCAGAGACTCATAGATAGCATCATAGGAAACGATTTAGACCCCTACGTGTACGTATATCTCGATGACCTCGTAATTGTCACACAGAGCTTTTCTGAACATCTTAGAATTCTTGAGGAAGTCCTACGAAGATTGCAGAATGCAAAGATAACGGTAAGTTGGGAGAAATGCCAACAGTGTAGGCCAGAAATGACTTATTTAGGATTCGTAGTGCACCGTCGAGGCATCCGAGTCGACCCTAATAAAATTAAAGCCATGTTAGAGCTCCAGAGGCCAAGAACTGTCAGAGAAATCCGTAGAGTTGTAGGTACAATTTCCTGGTATAAACGTTTCATAGAGAATTTTTCAGCGATAATAGATCCAATTACAGCTCTAACTAAGAAGAATCAAAAGTTCGATTGGACTCCAGACTGCAAAAAAGCATTTATTAAGATTAAGGAACTTTTAGTGACTGCACCGATTCTTACATATCCAGATTATACCAAAGAATTTATCATTGAAACAGACGCCTCAGGATATGGAATAGGAGCATGTTTAACGCAACCTTATCCTGAAGGAGACAAAGTCATATGCTATTTGAGTCGATCTTTGACTAAGCACGAACGTGTTTACACGACCACCGAGCGAGAATGTTTGGCATTGGTTTGGGCGATAGAGAAGCTCCGGCCTTATATTGAGGGGATCTCATTTAAGGTCATTACAGATCATTTTAGCTTAAAATGGCTTCATAGCTTGAAAGAGCCCAGTGGAAGACTTGCTCGTTGGTCTGTAAAACTGCAGTAATATGACTTTGAAGTAATCCATCGGAAAGGGAAAGATTTAGTTGTCCCGGACATGTTGTCTCGTGCAGTACCTATGATTGATACAATTTCGCAGCCCAGAGACGTTTCAACAGCAATTAAAGATCGATGGTACCAAAAGATGGTAAAGAGGGTAGTAGAATCACCGTTTAAATTTATGAATTGGAGATACACTGATAATAAGTTATATAAATATGTCAAACAAGAATACCCTCAACTTTCACCATTTAACGAATATTGGAAAGAGGTAGTCCCCAAAGATCATAGGCGTAGAATTATTGGAGAAGCTCACGATCCTCCTACCGCAGGACATATGGGTGTGTATAAAACCTTCCACAGACTGGCAGAAAAATACTATTGGCCAAAAATGCGCCAGGATGTGGCAACTTTTGTAAAGAAATGCTTTGTCTGTGCTGCTCATAAAGGTGATACACAAGGTGTATCTGATCAGATGATATCTCACCCAAAACCAACTCGCCCTTGGGAAATTATTCCTACGGATTTATGTGGACCTTTACCTCGTTCGACAAAGGGTAATTGCTGGATTCTCGTCGTTACGGACTATTTGAGTAAGTTTTCCTTAGTTTTTCCAATGCGAACAGCTCCTACTCAAGCAGTTGTCAAGCATCTTGAGGAGCAAGTATTTGTCGGAGTACCTCGTTTGCTACTTTGTGATAATGGCCCTCAGTACAAAAGTAACGAGTTTAAGCGTTTTGCTGAGAGTTATCAGGTTAAAATTCAGTATAATCCGTATTATCACCCCAAAGCGAATCCAACAGAAAGGACGAATCGCACGTTAAAAACCATATTATGTTGTTATGTAAAAGACAACCACAGGAAGTGGGACGAACAAATACAGAAACTTGCCTGCGCGATTCGTACTGCAACCCATGAGACAACCAGGATGTCTCCTTTCTTTGTTAATTTTGGTAGGAATATGTGTTTGTCAGGAAAAGATTACAAACACAACTTTTTCTGGGTATTACGCCACTAGTAAGGAAAAATTACTTTAAAAAATTATAAAAAACCACTGCGTTTCTCCTAGAAAAATAAAAATCACTAATTTGTCAGTGGCTTTCTATAAAAATAAATAGTTGCCTAGTAAAACCTAAACCACTTATCTTTTAATTGAGTTTGAATATGCTACGTTTCGATTGTCAATCTACAATCGTTTTCAAGCTTTTTATTTATATTTTGTCTCAAAATCTTAAATGTTTCTTGTTCAAATATATTTTTTATTATTATATCGTTGACAAATTGTTACTCCAACCCAGTTTTGTTATCTGAAGAGAATGGTGTACAATCCACAGCTGAAAGTAAGAACGAAGGTTTCCGGAAGCTCTATGCTGATGTTAAGAGAAGGCTAGAGGTGGCGGGAGAGAAAAACGTAGTTCAGTATAATTTGCGTACAAGGGTACTCAACTTTGTTGTGGGTCAGCGTGTTTGGAAGAAAAATTATGTGTTGTCAGATGCTGCGAAGTTTTTTTGAAGAAGTTAGCACCGAAATTCGTTGGTCCTTATGTGATTAGGAATAAAATTTCTCCATGGATATTTGAGATTCAGGAACCATCGGGTAACGTACTACCAGTTTGCATGCCAAAGACCTTAAGTCGGCAGCGGACCTCTCCGACTAACCTTTTTAGGTTAATCGTCTTGAAGTTGAGGGGGATTATGTAACGTGTCATTTTTACGTTTAAGGCAAACGTTACATATTTGTTTTATTTATGTAAATAATCAAAACTACTCGATTCGGTTTTCTGTACACACATTAAGGGTAATTTATAGAGCTAGGTTTTGAGGTTATATATTGTCCAGAAATTTGCCTTATGGAGGAGGGATTCTATCGAGTTATTGTAACCACTGCGCACGTCGCATTATTTAGGCATCGTAATTGAAATTTGAGATCACAGGTTTCGGGAAAAATCACATAAAAACTTTCGATTGTTTTGTTTATCTGTAAGATTTCGTAATTTTCTTTGACGTTCATGAACATAAACAGCTGTTCTGCTGGGACATGGCGGCGTTGCCACATCACAAATGGTTTCAGTAACAGGAAGAAAACATTTAGATGAACATTTCATTCGCTTATGTTTATTTTTGAGGATATTGGAACAATGATTTCTCTTCCGAACCTCATATCCTTCACGGATTAGCTAGTTTTGATAGCACGAAAACATATTTGGGTCCACGGGTCGACCAGGAACAACCGAGGCTCCGCCCACTTTGATATCTTTATTAATTTGATAAGGAGAAGATAAAATAAATACAAGTTATGCACTTTTGTAAATGGGAGATAATCGAGGGATAAAAAACAGGACTAAAAAATAAACAAAATCGTATTTTTATATTATATAAATTTATATATAATCATAGTTATATAAAGTTAATAACTAACTCAGTCGGATTGAAGGGTTGTGTAGGGCTGGCTAGTGGTGAACAAACTTAACATCTGAGCACTCTTGTGCCGAGTAGTTCAATGTGTATTTTTAGGTTCAAGTTCAGAAACAACTTTATTTATTTATGTAGAAATGTTTTACAAAAATGGCGTCAAACCATATGAATTTTAGAGAAAACATATATTAAGAGCAAAGGAAAATTTTGACTAAAACTGTAACTAAAATACAACTAAATTCTACACTTAGTATAGCTTTACTCATATGGGAATTGGTTGAGTGTTCGAATATTCCTGCGTTTGATGCATGCTCTGATCTCCAGTAATTGATTTTACAGTTGATGAGCTTCTTATAGTCCGGCTGGTTATTTTCCTCCTACTTGCTATGTTGGCGGGGCTCCGGTAGGCAAATGTTCAGTCTATGTATGGAGGGTGTCTCGATGTCCTTGTTATAAAAATTTCAACCGTGGAAATAGATCTGACAACACCTCAATGCCTAAAGGACGCATTTTCGATATTCCCTTGGTTGATGCTGCCCCCTATAGACCGGTACGGAAGTATTAGTGTATTTCATCATTGGTTAGTTTAAAAATCGCGGGTTTTTTTTTTTTGGCTTGCAAACCGGAGCTAGGGATTTTCCGGCGAGAGCGTTTTTTTATAAATGGGTTTGCATCCTTATTTGAATTTAACCGGGAAAATTAGGTTGGTACTGTCCCCACCAAACTTACTCACGGTTTCCGGCAACTTCATTTTTTTGTGTTAGTGACAAAGTGTCTTTTCTCTTTCCTATAGAATTTTGGTTGGGCTGGTGGTCGTCTGTTGGTGACGCAATTGTTTTGTGGTTATTGGCACTTATTGGCACTGCAGTAGTTGCAGATTATACCAAAGACGGTATAACTGTGAGCCGTCGTTGTTTAGGCGAATCTTAGTGACGCTCACATCCTCTGATAGGGATTTAAGGCGGCCTACGCCATTTCTACGGGAAACAAGCGTGGTAAGTTCGATTTTTTTTAAATTTTTTTTTGAGTTCTTCAGGACAATATTTGCCTCTCAAATTGTGATTATTTTTCATGTGAAATGTACTTTTTTCAACAAAAAACGTGGGGAATTTTTGGAGTTTTTTTTTTAACCACGTTTTGGATAAAAACTATATATTGTTTTTCTCCTTTGTCTACAGCCCTGTCCAATCCATCACTGGGACGGTTGTGCTGGACGCTGGTGTGAAGCCGGTGGTAGCACTGATACAACCCTGGGAAAGGTATGTAAGGGTTATTTTAGTTCATCTGTTGAAATCTGCTTTATTTTATTGAGTCGACATGGTGTTTGTGATTTAAAATTATCGGTGTAGGGGATCCTCGTGCAAAACCGACGAAGGAAACTGAAATATTTCATTTTCCAAAGGGTTTTTACGCTCGGGCAAGGATCCAGCAGTATATTTAAGACCATGTGCTGCCCTAGCGTGATGTGCTAGATAATATACAGGGAGACGCGGACAGAACAGGGGACCTGGTGCAACAGTAGCAAGGAGAATGTCAGAAAACCAACAACCCTTTCAGGTTTAAATAAAACACCAACAACTCATAAAATAATCGAGAACCAAGGTAAGAGTTTCTTCAATTTTACGCAAGCAACCATTTTTTTGTAGATTTTTAACATAATTTAGACGTAATCTTTCATATATTATTTTTCACAGTATAATTTCAACATTGCTTGTAAACGCAAGGTAACGGTATGATGTCATGACCACAATTTTGCGGCATATTTACTAAATTGACTTGTTTCCTTCATTCCATTTATTTAAGACAATTTCTCCTGTGAAATTTGGAGTGCCTTGCTATTTTGGCCCGAACTTGTTTCCTTCTTTTTTAAAAACATATTTCATGTTTCCAGTATTTTTTTTCAGTAGTTTTATTAAAATAAACAAGATGAACTGAATTTTGTGTTATTTGTACAATCCAGTGAACCAACTTTGCAGAGACAAAAGAGAGATGAGATTATATTTTTTTAGCGGTTTCCTTACATTGTTTTACCTCATGGGGAAGATCTCGGACTGGGTTGCTGTCTGTCTCATTCTACCCAACGTAGAATGATGGCAGCAGATATTTGGTCCAGATCTCCCCTATGACGGAATGATTTTGGAAGTGGTTTTTTTACAATCATTTAAATAATGGAGTCTCACACTACTGACTTAAATGTAGGTACATTGTGACCTGTTGGAGATTCTACTACCTGTAAGTCCATCTACTTGTAACGTGCTTCTAGTTTTGTCATCTTAATTCAATCTTTTAAAATTTTATTTTGTCAATGAGTCAATTTCTTCTTGGTTTTTCTTAATTACACAAATACTCTGGAAGCCTCGAAAGTAGGTAGAGTTTCATTGTTTGGCTACAACGTTTGAGTTGAACTGTATTTTAATTAAGATCTTCTTTGTAAAACATTGGTATTAAAATACTGTGGCGCACTTAAATTTTCTTATTTCTGAACCCCGCCCTTCTCCACTGTATAAAAGTTACCGGGCATATCAATGTTTTACCTAGCTGAAAAATACAGTTCTGCTTTCAGATATTTGTTTAATTACTCAGTAATTTTTTTTTGTGTCACAAATTGGCACAGTGGTATCGTTCTATTTACAGTGTCACAAAATGTCACCCAACGCATTTTAATTAGCCACAAAACAACACGTGCATTCCTGCCGAATTGCAGTTTGGTTCTAAGAAGTTTAAATCTGGAATATTAAGGAATTATTCCATTGCTTAATCAGCACTTTTTCTTTATATAAACTAAAATCATTGTAATGTAAATCATTCTCTTTATAATTGTTCTTAAGTACACGTTCAATTATAACGATTAAGTCCTATATTGTATTTAATCAAAATAAAGTTTTTTAAAAAGTTAAAAGTAAACTTTAAAGTATAACATATATAAAGACAAAGGGAAAAGCTTGACTCTATTGACTCTAGCCACTCCATTCGGCTCGGCGTTCGGTCGGTGTCGGACATTGTCGGTTTTGCCAGTAGCGTGCGCTATTTACTGACATAAAATTATTTTTGACAATATACGAAATGGGTAATGTCTGTGGTAGGGTCTTAACAAAATTTCTACGGCACGATAAATAAAATCACATAGTCGAAAATATAAACAATCCTATACACAAATTTTGCTGCAAGGTCGACCCAAGTTCGACCGGATGATACAGCGGTACCTACCAGAGCAGTACGCAAGTCGCCGTATATTAGAAAGGTGGATCTACCGAGTCAATCAAGTTGTATCTAATACTCTGCTATGGGAAGCAATGATGACCTGTTTTCAAAGCTGATGGATGGTTTCAGATCAGAAATTTCTAAACTAAAAGAGGATCAGAAATCAGAGACTGACCTTTTTAAGCAAGAAATTAGGGACCAAAATAATAGAATATTAGAAAAATTAAACAGTCAGACCCAAGAATTTGCTAGCCTGAATACAAAGTGCCAAAAATTGGAAAAGAGTAACCTACAAATTGAAAGACTGCACAGGAAAAATAATGTTATAATTCACGGGTTGCAACCTCAGCAAAACACAAATGTGGTAGATTTTACCTTAAGACAATTGAACACTCTTCTTGGAACTACTTTAACAGAAGCCGATGTCAACAATTTATTTATTTTGAAGTCGACGCAAGGAACTCCTATTAAATTTGAATTGATCTCTTACTTAAAGGAGTCCTCAATACTTAAACTAGGATATAAATTAAAAGGCATGTTAGTCCACGGATAGAAAAAACGCTAAATGCAGTGGACTGTAAATATTTTAATTAATGATAGCGCGAACAAACATAAATATTGATATGAAATCACGAAATAACCTAAACGTCCATAGGAAAAAATATTGGTGGTACACAACGGTAATCAGACAAATGCACTCACCTCTTTTGCAGCCAAATTCTTCACTTCCAAGGGGCCCCGGATGGATCTAATGATGTCACCACGTAGCTGAAGGGTTGAGGTTTCTAGTTCTATGCTTCAGTACACAAAAATCGAGCACTTTCAGGTGTAGATATTTGAAATAGTTGGAGAACGAAATTAACACGCCTTTTTCTCTAGGCGATTGACAACGATCTCTCTGGTTGTTGGTGCGCATGTCCAAATACGCGGAATGCGCTTTGTCCTTCATACAGTTGTGTGTTTTTAAAAATATATATAAACAACCGCGAAATTTAGCGGGAGCTAACATAACTGCCCTCCAAAACACACAAATTTAGAATCTCAACCGGACAGATATAGATATAAGAAAAAGAATCGACCGATAAATATAAATGAATGAAAACAGATAAGTATCGTAAGTTTATTTAGATATAACGAAATCCCGAAAAAAGGCAAAACAAACAAACAAAAAATTCAAAAAAAATTAAAAATAAAAAAACCTATTGTAATACCCGGTAAAAGGTAGAAAATTAAAATTACTTTTAATTTGGCAAGAGGCACAGTTTTACAACTGGCCGCTTATAAACACCGGTAACCGTTTTTACCGTCGCAACACGCACCTGACCGTCCCCGCCGGGATGCAGTTCGATGACCCGACCGACCGGCCATTTCAAAGGCGATTGAATGTGATCACTTGTTATGATAACCAAATCATTTAATTTGATATTTGGGGACAAATCAGTCCACTTGTGTCGCTGTTGTAGCGTATGCAAATACTCTATAGAATACCGTTTCCAAAAATCATTATGTAGTTTTTGGATTAGTTGCCATCTCGAGAGCCGATTTAGGGGAACCTCGGACAAATCTGACTCCGGAATTTCTGAATTAAGGGGTTCAAGTGTCAAAAAATGCCCAGGGGTAAGAGGTTGAAGATCGTGTGGGTCTGAAGAGGCAGGAGATAAAGGGCGACTATTCAGTACGGCTTTTATGCGACAGGTAAGGGTGGACATCTCCATGATAGACAACTTCTGGTCGCCGACGACTCGTACAAAGTGAGTTTTAAAACTTTTGACGCCAGCTTCTGCCAGGCCATTGAAATGTGGACTGAGAGGAGGTCCCAGATGCCAACGAATAGAAAGTCTGGTGGCAGCACTTCTTGCGTAATCCAGTAATTGGTTACGAAACCCTATAAAATTACTGCTTTGATCTGACCAGCATTGCGTCACGCTTCCGCGTCTGGAAATGAATCGATGGAATGCACCTACGAACCCTTCGGTGGACAGTTCCATGGTTAATTCCAAATGCACGCAATGTGTGGCCGTACAGACAAACACACAGACATACGATTTGAAAGCTTTACAACCACGGTAACGATGAGGAATCACAAAGAAAGGTCCACAAAAGTCGATAGCTACACTCGAAAAAGGTTTTAGTTGATTGATTCGATGAGCGGGAAGTGAACTCATTATGGGCGGTCTATAGGGTTTAGGGTTGATTCTAAAACATTGCAAGCACTTGGATATGGTTCTTTGAATTGCCCGTCTGGCAGATAATATCCAAAATTGCTGTAAAAGCAGATTATGTAATGTTTTAAACCCAGGGTGAAGATATTGTCGATGAGCGGACTCGATAAGAAGAGTAGTTAAACGATGGTCACTCGAAAGTAAGACGGGGTGTTTTGCAGAATAAGACAAAAGGTCAGATTTTTGTAATCTGCCACCGACTCTAATGATATTATTCTCGTCAAGAAAAGGTGAAAGTTTTCGCAAAGGTTTCGGTATTGGTTTATCCTTAGATAACGCGGAAAAAAGCTCAGAAAAACAAGAACCTTGCACGCGTTTGATAAGAAGGTGTAACGCACTTTGCATCTCACCGGTGGTAGGAAAAACAATATTCTCAAAAATAACTTTTTGGTCCGGCGGCTTAGTGGGTTTTTGATAGGAATGCTTTTGAAAAAGGTTAACTATTCGAAGGACATAACAAATGATACGTTGAATTTTTGATATAGAGGAATATTTGATAAGAAGCTGATCTAACAAGTTGACATCAATTATCGCATTGCAACAGACTTTTGGCTTTTCCTCCAGATTAATATCTCCGAAATCAATCGGCATTTTTGGTTTATGAAAATCGGGCCATTCGTTTTCGGGAGACCACAAAAACGACGGTGCGTTCCACCACATGTCATGTGACATGAGCTGTGAAGGGGTGGCCCCTCGTGACGCAATATCGGCTGCATTCAAAGCAGAAGGAATGTAGCGCCACGAGTTTGAGGGAATGATTTCTTGGATTCTACTGACTCGATTTCCAACAAAGGTTTGCCAGCGATTAGGAGGGGATGAAAGCCAGTGCAATACGACTTGCGAATCGCAGAAAGTAACGATATTTGTAAAAGTTATTTTTCCTTCATAGCTAGATAAAACGAAGTCAATTAATTCGCTTAAAAGAAATGCGCCTAGGAGTTCTAGCCTAGCCAAAGTTTGTGACTTTATAGGCGCGACCCTAGATTTTGCAGATATGAGAGAAACAGATATATTGTTTTCCTCTTCTACACGAAAATATACGACGCCTGCGTAGCCTCGAATTGAAGCGTCACAGAAGCCGATGATTGACAGGTATTGGTTTTTGATAGTTTGATTTGTCGGGGTAATTGAAAATTGGAAAGAAGCGGGAATTCAGAACGAAGTTTGTTCCAAGAGTCGATGATAGAAGAATCTGGTTCTTCGTCCCAGCCTATTTTCGATATCCACAACTGTTGCAAAATAAATTTTGCTTGTAGCAACAAGGGACAAAGAAAACCTAAGGGATCGAAGATTGTCCCTATGATAGATAAAATAGAACGTTTGGTTGGGGGTTTGTCCTTCATTCGGCATTGATAAGAAAAAATGTCGTTTTTTGGATGCCATTGAAGTCCTAAAACTTTGATAAAGTGGGGTTCCTCCTTGTCGAAAGAGAGAGGCATTTGACGATCGGACTCTGGCAATGTTGCCAATAACTCAGGACAATTGCTTGCCCATTTTTTAAGTTCAAATCCTCCCGACTTCAACAAATCATTGAGTTCTGTTTGAAGGGAGAGAGCTTCAGAAAGCGAAGGGCTAGTTCCCAAGATATCGTCGATATAGATTGACGTTTTTAGAACAGTACTAGCCATAGGAAAACGTTCCTTTTCTCTCTCTGCCAGCTCATTTAAGGTACGCATGGCTAGAAAAGGTGAGCATGTCATGCCAAAAGTGACAGTAGAAAGTTCCCACACTGAAAGTGGGTCCTGTGGAGAAAACCTCCACAATATCCTTTGATAAGGACGGTGATAAGGATTGATAAGGACTTGACGGAACATCTGTTTGATGTCAGCAATGTAGGCAATAGGATTAAGACGAAACGTAAGGAGTAAAGAAGCAAAATCTTTTTGAAGTTTCGGTCCAGATAACAATGTGTCATTGAGACTAATATTTTTTGGGGTGACTGCTGAACAATCCCAGACTACCCTTAATTTTGTACTCAAGCTTTCCGGCTTTAATACGCAATGGTGTGCTAAAAAACACGATACGTCGACCTTTGGTTGACTAGATAAAACTAAACTCATATGATTAGAATCGATATAGTCTTGCATGAAACTTGAATAGGCAGTGTACAGATCAGGATTTTTGATTAATCTATTTTCTAGAAGTAAAAATCTACGATAAGCTTGCGGATAAGTATTTCCTAGGTCAGGGTTTATTTTATCTTTAAACGGAAGATCTACCATGAATCTACCGCTCGGTTGCCGTACTACACTAGCAGTAAAAATTGATTCTGCCTGTTTTTCTTCCTTTGATAAGATTTGTTTTTTAGGCAAATGTTCGATTTCCCAAAACCTAGGGAGAATGACCTCTAAAGGAGGTGAATGACTCGTTAAAAAACAACTGGTTCGTTCCGTAAGACTACCTACTTCGTCAACCTTTCCCATGACGACCCAGCCAAAGATAGTTTCAAGGGCTGAAGGCTGCCCTACCTGTCCAAGAACCCTGCCCTCCTTGAAAATCTGTGCGAATAGCTCGCAACCAATAACCAGGTCCACAGGTCTAGATTTGAAATAAGATGGGTCGGCAAGTTTAAGGTTTTGCAAGTGTTTCCACTGATTATCGTTCAAAGAGAATGTAGGCATATTAGAACATAGTTGTGGAACAACAATTGCTTCGAAATTAAGTAAAGGAGTGACTTGTCCTTGTGGCTTAATGTGACATTGAACGAGCCCTTTTGAAGTGAAAGAAGACATCTGATTTAATCCGAATATTTCAGTGGTGTAACTTCGCCTAGGAAGATTAAGACGCTGAATACACTTTTCACTGATGAATCCTGTCTGTGATCCAGAATCAAGCAGTGCCCTTACGGGTTGAAAATTTCCGCAACCGTCCATAACATCTATTATGGCGGTGCATAAAAGAAAGGTACCTGAAGGTCCTGAGGCATTTAATGACACATGAAGATTATTGACAGGTAGTGTGTGAATGACAGGACTAGTATCTTGGCTTCCAGACTCTTGATTAGTTTCTAAGATATGAGTTAAAGTGTGGTGCCTTTTACTATTGCAAGTCCTGCATGAATATTTTGATTTGCACGTATCTACATTATGCAAGGGATGAAAACACGCTAGACATAATTTTTTCTGTTTGACGAAAGATAGGCGATCGATAGGTGAGAGATCAAGAAATGTTTGACATTTCGAAAGCACGTGACCTTGATTACACCGGAAACATTTTATTCCCGTACTCGAATTAGTTGAGGTGCCAGCCAGTCCTATAAAAGGCGAATTGGATGATTTATAGGTAGGCTTTTGCCCAAACTGATTTCGCATAGAATTTGAATTTTGATAGGTAGGCTTTTGCCCAGACTGATTTTGCATAGAATTTGATTTTTGATAGATGGGCACCTTTTTGGGTGCTGTTGATTGAGGAAGTGATTCCAAAACTTTACATCTTTTTTCTAGAAAGAAAGTGACTGAAAAGTGGGAATTTCGGTATTAGTATTGGCGTGACTCATTTCGAAATTTGAACGCGTTGGAATATCCAATTTTTCTAATAAAATGAAAAAAATAATAAAGTCCCAACTGTCAACGTCAAAGCTAAGTGATTTTAAAATTTCTAGGGATTCAGAAAAGGTGTCAATTAGATTACGCAATTCTTTAGCTGACTCGTTTTTTAAGGTGGAGTTCATAATTGAGCTTAAAGCATCATTTGCGAGGTCTCGCTTGTTTTGATATCTATTGACTAATTTGTCATAAGCAATTTTATAATTTTGATCAGATAAGCTAATCCCTGATATCAATTTTAAAGGCTCATCCTCGAGATATGAAAATAAATATTGAAGTTTTCGAACGTTACTTAGACTTTGATTTTGATCTATAATGTTATTAAAAAGATCGAAAAAGCTTGGCCATAATTTTTTATCACCTCGGAATATGGGAATACCTAACTCTTTGAGTTTTGGAGTTTCAGATTCGTTTTGTCGAACATATGATCCCGAAAAAGATGGGGCCTCAACCGGAAATATTTTAGAGTAAACCCCCTTACACGCATAAAAATATTTACGAGCTTCTGAAAGGATCGCATCCTGCGTTTTAAATTCCTCATCGTCCGAGTCGTCTAGCAACATAATGACGTCATTATGCGCCAGCATGCATTTATCGAAGGTTTCATCCAAATCGGCATACCTCACTTGAAACTCGTTTCTCGCTCTTTCATCTTTTTCCGCAGTCTGCGACAACACATAACACTCGGTGATCGCAGATAAAAAACCCTTGCGTTTTTGTACGGCTTTTTTGACAGACATGATTTTACCTTTGAAATGACGAAATTGTCGGTAAATATACAATTAACGCTAAATTAATGCTTCTGAAATAGAAAAATGACGAATTGTCGAAAATATGCACTAATTTATCGCAATTGATGAAAATTGTTTTAAATATCGAAATGATATGGTACACCACTGAACTTTTGTTTTGTTTGTTTTGTTTTGTTTTGATCCCTTCGCTTTGTTTACTGAATCATGCACTGAGCATGCGAAAGACGTGCAGTCGTCGGTGCAGACGACTTTCTCTGGTTGCAAATACGCTGCGATTCAAGGTCGCCTTATTTGGCTGCAAATAATTATTAATACCGTCGTATGGATTTATTATTTAAAATAATTCGGTCGAAGGAACACTTTATGTTAGCCCGCGGATAGAAAACGCTAAATGCAATGAACTGTATAAATTAATTAATGATATCGCGAGCAAACATAAATGTATTGATATGAAATTACGAAATAATCAGACGTCCATAGGTAAAATTGTTGGAACCACACAATGGTAATCAGATAAGTGCACTCACCTCCTTTTGCAGCCAAATTCTCCTCGTTCCAAGGGGCCCCCGAATGGATCTAATGATGTCACCACGTAGCTGAGGGGTTGAAGTTTCTAGTTCTATGCTTCAGTACACAAAAATCGAGCACTTTCAGGTGTAGATATTTGAAATAGTTGGAGAACGAAATTAACACGCCTTTTTCTCTAGGCGATTGACAAGGATCTCTCTGGTTGTTGGTGCGCATGTCCAAATACGCGGAATGCGCTTTGTCCTTCATACAGTTGTGTGTTTTTAAAAATATATATAAACAACCGCGAAATTTAGCGGGAGCTAACAAGGCACAAATGTGTATATAAGCCATGATATGTGCAAGGAAGATTGTGAAGAATATAAGATCCTAAGAAAACATCTAAAATTAGCAAAATCTAAGAGCATTACAGAAAAAATTATAAACTTTAAACTTTTTGTAAATGGAGAGTATTTTAGCGCCAAACAATTAGAAGAAGTGGATTGTTGTGAAACCTCAGAAAATTTGTTCATAGCTTAATCGCAATCAAGTAGCTTGCCAGCAACGCCAACAGTCGAAACTCAAGATTTAGTATTTGAAGAACAAACGCACTCTTTTGATAATAAAATTTTCCCATTTACAAAATCCAACGAAACAACGGAAACCACGGAATCATTGCAACCTCCACCAACGAGGAAAGCAACTATCAAAAACTCATCTGGTAGTTTCAACAACACTAAACATTCGGGCATTGGATCTCCAACCGTAAGAGTCACAAGAACAAAGACTGGCGAAAAAGAGAAGCAGAGCACTGCAAAATATTAAACTTCCATAAAAAAAATTATTTTTGAATTGTTTTATATTTTTATTTATTTATTTTTTTTGTGTAATTTGTTTGAATTGCAAGATCATTTTAGTTTAATCTAGATAATTTGCTAATGTTCTTTCATTGTACTTTATTATATATATATATATATATATATATAGATATATATATATATATATATATATATATATATATATATATATATATATATATTATATATATATATTTATATTTATATTTATATTTATATTTATATTTATATTATTTGTAATCTTTAAAATTCTTAATTTAATTATATTTTCTCCTTGTTTAAAAAGAAAAAGATGGATCCATTTATTCAACAGTACGACCATATTCCAATTCAAACAATAGTTTTGAGAAAAGAAAACTTTTTTAATGTTTTCAAAGAAAATCCATCTAGTTCTTATTTTTCTTTAATACACATGAATATTTCTAGCATTCACAAACACTTTAATGAATTAGAGGTATTTTTGTCCAATTTTGGTGAGTTTTGTTCATGTATAGTCCTAACCGAAACCAGACGGATAAATGACATAAATGTAGTGCAAATAAATAATTATGTAACTTTATACACACGAAACAGATTAAATCAAAACGATGGCATCATAATATACATAAAAAAAGATCTTATTGAACATCATTACGAATTTAATTTAGGACAGTCAAATGGTATATGTTTGGATATTAAATTGGGTAAAAAAAGAATAAAAATTTTGGGAATATATAGATCCCCTTCAACGGATAAGGACCAGTTTAACCAAACTCTGGGAGGCTTCCTAAATAATATAAACTTCTCATTATATGATAGCGTTTACTTTATTGGAGACATCAATTTTAACCTACTAAATCTAACAGAAAATTCCCATAATGAATACTTAAATATTTTGAGTGGAAAACGGTTTGAGCCAATAATTAACAACGTGGTTACCAGACCAGACAGCAAAACATGTCTTGACCACATATTTTTAAAAACATGCGATCAAAAAAATATTATTCCTGGTGTCCTAGAAGTTAGAATTACTGACCACTACCCAATAGCGTGCCAGCAGATCTTTTGTTGTGAAACAAACATTAGTAACACAATAAATAAAATAGAGATACAAAAGTTTGATGATGGAAGATATGTTGGGTCGCTACAACAGGTAAACTGGATGGAAATTTCGGAAATTCAGAATCTGGAAACAGCAGCCAGCGAATTTTCAAAAAATTTAAAATCATGCGTGTTCGCGGCAACCATAAAACATCAGATTACCCCCTTCCACAAAAACAAACCATGGATTACACAAGAACTTGTGACGTCAATGAAAACTAGGGACCGTTTGTATCAAAATTGTCTTAAATATCCAGAAAATCAGGTTTATAGAGACAATTTCAAAAATTATAGAAACAAACTTGTTTCTTTAATAGACAAAACAAAACACAATTACAATAAACAAAAAATTGACAAGAATAAAACTTCCAGCAAGAATCTTCGGCAAGTAATGAGGGAATATTCCGGAACATCACCTAATAATAAGCAACAAATAAAATCCATTTTAGTAGACGGGCAAACTATAAATGATTCTCAAATAATATCTGACAATTTTAACACCTTTTTTTTCCACAATAGGAAATAAACTAAAAAAATAACAATACAAAAAGTTGGAAAACCAGCGAATAAAATCTCCTCGCCATTGCACTCATTCTTTTTATTACCAACCAATGAAAATGAAATTAAACAAATTATAAATGAACTAAAAAACGGTAAATCTTGTGGACCTGATGAACTAAAAAATTAGCATTTAAAACTTGGAGTTAGAAGGATGTTTCCCATCCTGTTTGAAGATGTCTTATATTAAACCTATTTATAAATCTGGAAGCGTTACCGAAATGTCTAATTATCGACCAATTAGCCATACATCCGCCATAGCGAAAATTCTGGAAGAAGTAACAAAAAAAAGGCTTACAAACTACCTCAAAACTAACTCTATTTTATGACCACATCAATATAGATTTCAAGAAGAAAAATCAACGGAGGACGCTGTAGCCAAATTTACTTCACTGGTTTATAATGCAGTAGATAATAAAAACAATGTATGGCAGTGTTTCTGGATTTGGCGAAAGCGTTTGACACGGTGCACCATGCTAATGTTAAAAAATTAGAAAATATAGGAGTTAGAGGTACACCTCTCAAACTATTTCAAAGCTACTTAGAAGGTCGTAAACAAAAGATTAAATTACAAAATTGTATTAGTAACGAGGCAAAAGCTACTTGTGGCGTTCCACAGGGAACAGTACTCGGCCCTGTCCTTTTTCTACTATACATTAACTCTCTTCTAAAACAAAACTCATTAGGACAAATACTGGCTTTTGCAGATGATACTGGTATTATCTACATTGGAACATCTTGGAATACATTAAAGGAGGATATTGAGAGAGATATGCAACAATTGTTTGATTGGTTTGCCTCTAATCAGTTAACAATAAATGTAACAAAAACACAAGTCATATCATTTACATCTTATGTAGACCAATGACCATCTTTTGATGCTGTGAAGTTGGGAGAAGAACAAATAAAATTAAGCAATACTGCGAAATACCTGGGCAATATTGTAGATTCATTACTGAAGTGGGATCACCATATACTAGCGACAGTTAATAAAATAAGAGGCCTAGTTTATAAGTTTTATCAATTTAGGAAATTTTTAGGAATCCCTCATTTAATTAAGATAATATTTAAAAAACCTAGAAGTTATCCTACTGAAGACTTGTTTTCTGAGTCTGAATTTATGAGAGTCAGTCAATTATTTGTTCAAAAGCTTATTATTTTTATACATTCAAACCCAACCTACTTACAAATAATAGACCATAATGTCAATACTAGAAATAGAGCAGCCAATAGGGCAATTATTCCTAGAACAACCAAACGAATTGGACAAAAATGCTTCGTCTTTCTTGGGCCAAAAATATATAATTTATAACCTCTAAAACTTAAAAATATTTATTAAAAAAAAACTTTTAAATATAAAGTGATAAGATGGATTTTATCGATGCCGCATATATATGATGAAATAATCCATATTACTCAATAAATTATAATTTATGATAGTTATTGATGTATAAATTAAAAAATTATTTTTTGTTTTTTTTTCTTTATTTAATTAAGCCTATTATTTTTTATAGGTTCCTATTTTATTTTATTTTGTTATTTATCATTATATTATTTTTGCATTTAAGATAATATTAAATAAGGGTTTTATTATTACTTTTATTTATTTAGTAACCGCAAATATTGGGTTAAATTTATATTCTTATTTGAACGTTTGGTTTTTGGGTGTTTAAGTAAAGAAGTAATTAAAAAGCCCTAGACAAGTACTCTTTGCTTATTTACACAATGGTAAGCGTCTTTATTTGCTAAACATGTATTTTTTTGTTGTGTAAATATGGGCCCCTATGATTACACTAGGTACTATAGTTATAGTGTACGTGTGAGCTAATATAACCAAAAACTAAAATATATTTTATTCAACTCCAGACTAAATTAACTTTCGTTTGATACTACACAAGCCATGTTTTGACTTAAATTCAAATTTGTGAAATATACCCCCACCCTTAAAAAAAACAAAAACTAAAATGTATTTTGTTTAACTCCGGACTCAATTACCTTTTGTTTGATATCACACACGCCATATTTTTAGGTAAACTCTAATTTTTGAAATCTACCCCTAACTTTTTTTTTAAACTAAAATATATTTTGTTTAACTCCAGACTTAATTACCTTTCGTTTGATATCACACACGCCATATTTTCACATAAACTCTAATTTTTTAGGTCTACCCCCACCCTTTTATTTGGCCTGTGTTCTGTGGATTTTGTTCATTTTTAAATGGGACCATCTCGACCTAAGACTCAGTCTAGTTACCAAATTTCATTGAAATCGGGCCAGCGCTTTTTGAATTATGCGCGTTGGTCGAGTCACAAGCGGAGTAGTTCGCTAAGTGGCCAGCGACGATCAGTGAGGGGGCGCCACCATCAATAGCGACGTACAGTGTGTTGTTCTATCTCAATCACACTCACGTTCGTGTAGCGTGTCTGTCTCTGTCCTAGCTGCCGACTATAGCGGAAGGTGCCCAAACGACGAGCCGAGTGGAGTCACTGGAGTCAAGCTTTTCTATTCTGTCCTATACAACTTTTGCCAAAAAATTTTTGCCCCAGCATAAAACGCATATATTGTATTATATATACAGACAAAGGGAAAAGCTTGACTCCATTGACTCCAGCCAATCCACTCGGCTCGGCGTTCGGCCGGTGTCGGACATTGTAGGTTTTGCAAGAAGCGTGAGCTATTTACTGACGTAAAATTATTTTTGACAATATATGAAATGGGTCATGTCTGTGGTAAGGTCTTAAGAAAATTTCAAATCAACATAAGGTAACGTGGAGGTATTATGTTTGTGGGTGTGGCTATGGCAAAAAGATGTAATTTTTCACACATAGAAGGATTAGATGTTATTGTCCTAGTTAATTATTTTTAACATAGAAAAAAAATAAGATGTGTATATGGAAACAAGTCATACTATATAATCGAAGTTACCAAAAATACTCTGCCAATATATGGGCCCCTAAGTTCACACTAGGTACTATAGTTATAGCGTACGTGTGTGCTAATATAACTAAAAACTAAAATATATTTTATTTAACTCCAGACTAAATTAACTTTCGTTTGATACAACACAAGCCATGTTTTAACTTAAACTCGGCACAAAACCCAGCCCAGGTACCAAATTTCACTCAAATCAAGCAAGCTGTTTTTGGGTTATGCACGTTGGTCGCTACATTCAGACAGACAGACAGACAGACATACAAACACACACACAGACAGACGGCGCGACAGAAAAAAAGTTTCAAAATCATCTGAAACACAAAGATATATAGTATATTATATTTACTACCCAACAAATCAAGACAAATTGCGAAAGGCTTTCGCGGCCATCGTCCAATGGTGGGTGTGCTTTCGGGCTGTTCGGCCGTCGTCGTTGGAAATTCGTTCTCGACGTTTCGCCATCTCGAGTGGATGGCATCTTCAGGAGATGTTGACTGTTTGTCGGCTTCTCGAAGACTGGTGGTTAGTCTGTCGCGGGCGCAGGTTATATACGCTATGGTGGGCGGGGCGTATATCAGAGCTGGTCGGTGATTGGTCACATTCCCTTGATTCAGTTTTGTTATTGTAAGCGAGCCGTCTAGTGTTTTTAAGAACCGGTACCCATGTTCTGTTAATTTTAAGAGTTTCTTCTGATCTGTTGAAGTTCTGCTGGTGTTTATGAATTTCGATTGCTTCTCTATAGAGTCTTGGATAGTATGAAGAGGAGGCGCAGAGAACTTGTGTGTCTTCGAATTTTATTCGGTGGTCTTCATTGTTTAGTGTGTGGTCTGCAACTGCGGATTTTTCCGTATGTCCGAGTCGACAGTTGGCTTTGTGTTCTTTGATTCTGGTGTTTACGGACCGTTTGGTTGTTCCGATGTAGACACTTCCACAGGTACAGGGAATGCGGTATACCCCCGAAAAACTTAGTGGGTTCCTTATATCCTTCGCAGATCTGAGGTGGTTCTCGATCTTCTTAGATGGCTTGAAGATCGTTTTTATGTTGTGTTTTCCCAGAATACGTCCGATCCTATCTGTCACTCTAGGGATGTAGGGCAGAAAGGCTCTTGAAGTAATTTCGCGGCTGCTCAGTCCACCGCTATTGTTACTTCTAGTGCTCGGCTTTGGTCGTATACATTTATCTATGTCACTTTGAGTGTATCCATTTGCTACGAGGGCGTTTTTAAGATGGTTTAATTCTTTGTCTAGATGTTCTGGTTCGCAGATTCTTTTCGCCCTCTCTACCAATGTTCTTATTACCCGTTTTCGTTGGTACGGGTGGTGGTTAGATGTGTTGTTTAGGTAGCGGTCTGTGTGAGTAGGTTTTCTGTATATGGTATGTCCTAGTCGTCCCTCTTTCCTCGTTACTAGTACGTCGAGGAATGCTAATTCTCTGTTGTTCTCTGTTTCCATTGTAAATTGTATACTGGGGTGTATGCTGTTAATGTGGTTGAGAAATTCATTAAGGCGGTCTCTACCATAAGGCCAAACGACAAAAGTGTCATCTACATATCGAAACCAGACTTTGAGTTTATGAGGGGCATTATTCAACGCCTTTTCTTCTAGTTTCTCCATGAAAAAGTTCGCAATCACTGGCGATAAAGGGCTACCCATTGATACTCCATCGATCTGTTCATAAATTTGTGCATTGAAGGTGAAATATGATGTCGTTAGGCAGATTTTAAACAGGTCGGTGATGTCCTTCGGAAAAATGTGTTCCACTTCCCTCATTGCCTCGGCCAAAGGTACCTTCGTGAACAAAGACACAACATCAAAGCTAACTAAGATGTCTTTCTCGTCTATGACGATGTTTTTGATCTTCTCAGTAAAGTGGGTGGAGTCTCTTACATACGAATCCGTTAGTCCGATGTGGGGTTGCAAGAGGGAAGCAAGATGTTTCGCAAGTTTGTATGTTGGTGAGCCTATAGTACTGACAATGGGACGAAGAGGCACATCGTTTTTGTGGATTTTTGGTAGTCCATACAATCTCGGAGTCAGGGCTTCACTTTGGCATAGCATCTTCTTGACTGGGTCCTCCAATGAAGAAATCTTAATTAAGTGATTCACTTTTTTAATTGTTGGTTGTGTAGGATCTCTTTTTAGCTTCTTGTATGTTGAGGGTTCTAAAAGATTGACCATTTTTCTGTTGTAGTCATCCCTGTTCAATACTATAGTGGCGTTTCCTTTGTCGGCAGGCAGTATCAGAATGTTTTCGTCCTTGTTGAGATCCTTAATGGCTTTTTCTTCCATCCTTGTAATGTTGCGTTTTGGTGGTTTGGCTTTTCGCAAAATCTGTGAACACTCCGTGCGTATTTCTTCTGCCTGATCTTCGGGCAACTTTCTAATAGCAGATAGAGCTGTTGCACCTAGGGAGGTTCCCAAGGAGGAAATAATTGCCAACTTAGAATCATTAAGGGGTTCAAGTGTCAAAAAATGCCCAGGGGTAAGAGGTTGAAGATCGTGTGGGTCTGAAGAGGCAGGAGATAAAGGGCGACTATTAAGTACGGCTTCTATGCGACAGGTAAGGGTGGACATCTCCATGATAGACAACTTCTGGTCGCCGACAACTCATACAAAGTGAGTTTTAAAACTTTTGACGCCAGCTTCTGCCAGGCCATTGAAATGTGGACTGAGAGGAGGTCCCAGATGCCAACGAATAGAAAGTCTGGTGGCAGCACTTCTTGCGTAATCCAGTAATTGGTTACGAAACCCTATAAAATTACTGCCTTGATCTGACCAGCATTGCGTCACGCTTCCGCGTCTGGAAATGAATCGATGGAATGCACCTACGAACCCTTCGGTGGACAGTTCCATGGTTAATTCCAAATGCACGCAATGTGTGGACGTACAGACAAACACACAGACATACGATTTGAAAGCTTTACAACCACGGTAACGATGAGGAATCACAAAGAAAGGTCCACAAAAGTCGATAGCTACACTCGAAAAAGGTTTAAGTTGATTGATTTGATGAGCGGCAAGTGAACTCATTATGGGCGGTCTATAGGGTTTAGGGTTGATTCTAAAACATTGCAAGCACTTGGATATGGTTCTTTGAATTGCCCGTCTGGCAGATAATATCCAAAATTGCTGTAAAAGCAGATTATGTAATGTTTTAAACCCAGGATGAAGATATTGTCGATGAGCGGACTCGATAAGAAGAGTAGTTAAACGATGGTCACTCGAAAGTAAGACGGGGTGTTTTGCAGAATAAGACAAAAGGTCAGATTTTTGTAATCTGCCACCGACTCTAATGATATTATTCTCATCAAGTGTAACATCTTAATTTTGCCATTACGTTATTTTTATTTTTGGGCAGAAAAATGCATTAATAATTGTTTATTTAATTATTGATTTGATGTTTTAGTTATATAAAGTTCTCATTATAACGAGGGATTGGAAGGTCCGTTTCTTCCTGGCGTCCAAATTATTTTTAGCTTTGATTTAATTACTAATTAATGTTTTCGTAGACCCCGACAACACTCTCGAAACTCTGAGCTAGGGCAAAACCCATTGTTGCACACTACAGCTTTATGTAGCTAAAAGCATCACTGTGAATCTTTGAAAATATTTTGATTTTGATTTTTATTTTTAATGGGCTTTTCTATAGCAATTTGGTACTTAAAATATCTAAGATTAAATTAAAAACAAATACAGACAGACAGATAAAGTTTTAACTTTATTTTAATTTTAAGACCAAGTTACAACTCTCCTATCCTATATTTAGCTTAACTTATCTAGTAGATTCATTTGTGTGTTTCAGTAAATTTTCAATCTATCTCTGCATTGCCATTTTCGCTCCTTTTTGTCTAATTTTTGAGTATGTTGCTCTACTTCCTTCTAAAAGTAAGAACAAATTAGAATATTGTTAAAGTTGTATAGAAAATTAGATATAACTTGCCTTTTACATTATAGTTTTCATATGGTGATCACGTGGTGGTACATCATTTCATAACTTCATTATTTCTGAATAACTCCTTTATCAAAATTAACCTTTCTTGCTAAAATCCATTGGAGGAATCTCTAGTGATTGTTTTGGTACTATTGGTATCCTTCTAGCACTTGTCTATGATTTTCTATTAGACCTAGAAAATATGCTTTGTTGTATGATATTGCTAATGGCTATATCAGTATAAAGTCACTATTATTTTTAAACCTACTTCATTTTGGTAATCCTAAGTAGTTTCCATGGCTGTAGTACATCATCCTGGTTATGTCTATGATTTTTCTATGATCTAGTTTGGTCTAGGATTCCTAAAATAATAGATGTTGTTGATCATTATGAATATATTAATTTATTACCTTGTATATTGTATTGTTTTGTACTTACTTGATATTATTACATTGATTCCATCCTATTTGTTGTTCATCTTGGTTCATCTAGTCTCCTAGTTAATTATCTGGCCTATTTTCCTATTTTTCTAGCTCACATTGTACATCCGTGCAGTGCCTACTATTTAGTTCTTTTCTAACGATTCCTTGGTAATCTATGGAAATTCCTTGCAACTCTAGGAACTAGTGGTCTATGAGCAGTCTATTCCTAGTTCAATACCTACGAAATAGAAAAAGATATATGATTTTTGGCCTATTTTATTTTACTATTATTTTTGTGATGTTGTCAAAAACATTACTTACCTTGGAGGCGTAATTTTTCCTATTTATTCTGTTCATAGAAAATTTTCCTTTGGCAAATATCTTCTTTGAATAAAGCACTAATGATTTGCTACTTTTATTATATTTTTATTTATCACTACACTTGATAAAATATTGTTTTTCGTTTGAATGTTCTCTTGTTTACTGCTTTCCAGTAATTCCATTTATTTTTAGACGAAAAATTTTGACGTCTATGCCAGCGTTGCCGTACTTACTTTATTTTCTTGTTCTCTCGGGTGTGAGTAAATAAAGTTAACTTTTGTAAATTAGTGGTGTATATTATTTTTCTTATTTTTAGTTCTAATTACGGTAATTAATTGATTAATTATTATTAGTGGTACTCAAGTCCAGAAAATATTGATTATTATTATTTTTGGATTTATGATTGTGATAAAAACTTCTTAAATTTTCTATTAAGATTTTTGCTTTAGACATGTGACAGCATCGCTTCGGACGTTGACATTACTGACGTAATTATCTGCAATGCAGTTGATTCGCTTTCCCGATTTGTGGACTTCTCCCAAAAGGACTCCACCGAATGAGGTTGTCTCTTTCCGTGTGGGTTAAATAAAGACAGAAGTATTATTCTATGATTTATTTCTGATCTGATATGTTTGATTAGTTTGGTCATTTTTGAGTGAGTGCGCATCCGCGCAGTCGCAATAGCTCCTTCTCGGCTAAGAGTTGCTGGAGAACGAAGCGGCCACTTTCACCTTGTGTCCGGCGTTCGTAAAAGTCACAGCGTTTGATTGGTTTTAATTTTGTTATGGTGATTTTTAATTAATTATTTTTACCCGTTTTGATGGGGATTCTTGCCAATTCATTCCTTCATTGTGAAGATTTTGTAGTTACCCGTAGATGGTATGTTTTCTTCACAATATCTCTGTATAGAGGATTTTCGACTTAAAACGAACGTCGTAGTGCCGACAGCCATTTTGCGGCAAAGACGAAGCTTGTGACCCTTGAACATCACAAAAGGTAAATTAATATTTTATTAAATAGTGCATCTTATTTTGCCTTTTTATTATTGATTTTTGCTAAATATAATTTTATTTACGGTAATTTATAGTAATTTTCCAGTACAAAGAAGAAAATTATTGCGGAATTTCTTAATAACCACGTGTTTGATAGACAATTTTTCCGTCAAATTAATAATTTTCTGCACGATTTTACAAAGATTGGTAATTTTTAAGACCGAAATTATTGCCATTTATTCATAAATTTAAATAAAATTGGTAGTTTCTTAATAAAATTAAAATTAAAATCCATAATTTCTTAATTTAAATATTAAATAAATTTAAAATTTAATTGCATAAAATCTTAAATTAAAATAAAACTTCTTAATATAATTAAAATTAAAATTGGCATTTTCTTAAAATAAAAAGAAATGGTAATTTCATTTTGAATAGCAAAAAAAAATAAAATTCTTCTAGAAATAATAAGAACAACCATCTAAATTTTTATTTCCCATTTCTGTTATAAATTAATAAAAAAAGGAACTAATTAAAACTTAATTTTTATTCTTAATAATAGAACAAAATAAATAACTAACAGAAGATGCTTTATTTATTGAAAATTCGTTTTCTACAAAAGTTGAACTTTTGTAGGGTTCCAAACACCGGTCCAAATTTCAAATTCTGGTCCAAATTCAAGGCTGGTTCCAAATTCCGGTCCAAATTCTGATCCAAAGCTGGGTCCAAATCTTCGTACGATCCTGAGTCAAAGTAATGGTCCGAAGTCACGTTTCAAACCTATTCTGATTTAATCCAAATGGAGCTTCTGCTGATCTGGTTTCGGAGCTGTGGTTGGCTCAGGTGACCTCAAAGAAAATAAAACAAGGTGAAAACTTATTGTGTCCGATAATGACTGAACTCCTTTTTTTTTTAAATACGACTGAACTTTTTTTTTAAAGACGACTGAACTCCTTTTTTTAATATGGCTGAATTTAATTTTTAATATTACCTACCTTACATGTGAATTATTCTTGCTCATTATTTTTCTTACTGTAAACTCGAGAGTGATCACTCCGCAGGTACTCCACTATACAAATGCAAATTATAGGTACCTTAAATTTCTATATTTAGATTTATAACATCAATTTAAATCTAAAAATGTGAATGCGCTTATCTTAGTTTTATTTTATATTTTGATATTAAAAAAAAATACGACGTCCTTGAATTGTAAATATATTCAACTAATTTTTTTTTAAATTATATGCTGTTGGAAAACCGATCTTCATGTCTTTTAATTATAATATAGCCCAAGTGATTGATTTAATTTTAAATAATGATCCATAAATTAATTATTATTAATTTTTAAATACAGGGTTGCGCAAGCAAAAAGTGTGTAACAATTTTGGCGCCCAACGTGGGGCCTTGCGCAATAAATTCTGCGCAAACTCCTGCGCAGTAATTTTGCAAAAACTTTGAACTTCAATTTTTTTTTTATATTTTATAACTTATAAACTTAAATGAAGATTGGTTTACCATATAGATTGGTCAAGGTAAAATTGGTTTTACTTTCTTTCAGGGCGTCAATTTACTTGTGCAGTAAATTTGCGCAGTGATATATTTTATTTTATATTGCATTTCAGTCATTTATCGTGGACATTTATTTGATTTTGATTTTGATAATTATTTTTGATTATTTGGTTATGAGTTTGCATTACTGCGCACATGCTGTTTGATGCGCCGTGCGCAGTATTGAATTGACCTTTGACTTGACTATTTTTGAATATTGATTTATTGATTTTAGTAACGATTATGTTATTTAGTTTTCT